>CM069084.1:15788377-16205877 GCA_035578085.1 Solanum pinnatisectum | reverse complement strand
TAGGAGTATAAGTCCCCTTTGTTGGGCATAAGATTTAATGATCACCCCAGTCATGGCTTTATACCCTTGGCAAGGTATATTGGGTCCTTTCGATGGGGTGTATACATCGGACTCCACGTTTAGCTCACGTGGTGTATGCCAGTTAATAGTAGTTCCCACAGTCAGACTCTTAGTGCATTTGACCAAGTGTTCAGTATATACTTCAACATTCAGTTCATCATGTTATTTTCATGACTCGTACTTAGTCATTGTATTCAACTTAGATTTTCAGTTATGTTTCAGTATTTACATTCTTGCTTAGTTATGCTTGCTTTGTTTAGCTTAATATCTATATCCTGCATGCTCAGTACATTTCAAGTACTGACGCATACTCTGTGCTACATCCTTTCATGATGTAGGTTCAGGTACTTACTATCCAGATCACACTTAGATCGATACTCAGTCTGCATTAAGCAATTTCAGTGGTGAATCCTCATACTTCGAGGACATTAGATATGCTTTTCATTTTAGTCTTCTTATTCAGTTTTCAGTTCTGTTAGAGTTAGTTGGGGGGCATGTCCCAGCAACTCAACTCAGTTAGAGGCTTTTTCAGACATAGTAGTAAAATCAGCTTGAATTGTTAAGTTTATCTTTCAGTTGTTATTAAACTCTTAGTATGGTTTATACATTCAGATTAGTTGGGGCTTTCCCATTTCCATTTATCTATTGTTTTAGCTTCCGGATAGTATATGTCTTATTTAGTTATTCTCAGTATGCTGTATATATGCTGTAGACACGTAATTTTTGACCGAACATAAGACTTTACACTTGTTTTTATTCCTTAAATATTTATTTTAGGTTAAGTTAGATATTTTGATTTTTGTCTTGTTTTAGTAAGTTTATTTTAAAAGATTTGAAAATAACAAAAAGAAAAGACATTTTCAATATATTAAACTTATTGGACATTTAAAAAAGAAACTCGTTGGACATTTAAAAAATATTTTCTTTGATTATAATCTTTTAAAAAAATATTTTACAATATTAATAATTCTGATTAAAACAAAGTAGCGTGTGATTTTGATTTGCTTTAATATCATGCAGGAATGAGTCAAAGATTATTAGAAAATATATATATATATATATATATCAGTTTCTATTTTGTGCCTAAGAATTATATGAAGGGATAGAGTTATAAATTTCAGTTATGTGCTTTTGAGGGCTATTTTTGCTGTTAGTTTTATTATTATTTTGTACCAATAATAAAATATATTTTTTAATATTGCTTTAATTAGTTGATATTTTATTATAATTTATTATTTATATGTATAGTTAATTACTATTCTTTTAAAAGTAAAATAAAAATAAGAAAGTAACTCACCCCCACTTCCCATACCCCACAAATCCCATATACTCACCCCTATCCTACCACATCCCCACGAAACCATCAGCAACACAAACAGTCACCCCTATACACACACGACTAAAAAATAAAAAAGGAGGAATCCAAAAAAAAAAAAAGAAGGAGACCCACGCGCCCACGTATCTGTAGAAAAAAAAAAACCTCTCCTAAATATATACAACACAACAAACAAATAGGACTCAGAGATTACCGAAACAAAAACAAAAAGCACACGGAAATTTAAAAAAAAAGGATTGAGTTGTAGTTTTTGACGGCTTTAAGTTCACGGATCCAAAAGTCTGCTATTATTAATATTTTTGGGAAATCAGTAGATTGTTAGGCGTTGTTTTTCGTGGTTTAATCTTCATAAGTGGTAACATTTATTTCTTCTTGGTATAATTTAATGTCACGATTGTTCAAGATTTGATTCCAATGTTATAAAGTTATTCAAATTTTATGGGTGTTTAGCTTTGTCAATGTACTATTGAAATACATGTAAATATTTGTATTGTTGTATTTGGATTAAATATCATATAACGTATATCGCTTCTTGCTCACTAAGGAATCAATATTTTTCTTTATTCGCTCTATTCTATCAAGCCGAAACGTGATTCATGGGTTGCTGATAATTAATTTGATCAATTCATATAGTTTTGAGTTATTCGTTGATAGTACAATTTATAAATCATTATTTTTTTTAGTAAAAAAAAAAATGCATTTTTTATACGATTTAATCGTTATCATCCGAAGTGTTTTAGATTCTTGGTATTCTACAGGTCATAGATCTAATGCCTGTTTCAAATGTTGTGTGAATATAAAGGTTAGGTTTACTTTTTTTTTAAAGGGTTCTTTTATGAGTCCATTAATTCAGGATATTAGATTTTGGGGTGATCACTTGCAAATAATAAAGCCGCTTCATTGTTTAAGCGAAAATATTTGTTAAATTAGATATAACCACATATGTCATTAATTATTAGTTAAAGTGTGCCTTTAGTGTATTTGTTTATTTAGTTATGCTTTATTGTAAATTAATAATTATATTAAAAAATTATAAACTAATGACATTCTGTTTTGCTAGAAACTGTAAGTACTATCATGTTAATAAGACAATGTAATTAATTGAATTTAATATTTCGTGGGCAGGTGATAAGTTAAATGTAGAAAAGTTTGGTCACTTTAACATTTTACTATTTATTTTTAGACTGTTTTAATATAATCATAGGTATATATTAGGCTCTATTATACATTAGATGAGTAACAATAATAATTAAATTTCATCTCAATTAAGAATGTGGTTCCACATCTTTTTGAGATACTTAAGAAACTTACGGATGCGGTTACGCACCTTGGCCAAATTCAAGGATGCGGTTACGCCCCTTGGCCAAATTATTTTAATAATTAATTTTGTTAATTCAAACCAAGAAGTGTAAAGTGAGATTATTAGGTGTGATGAACTCGAGAGGGGAAGACAGTTATGTCTCCAAATGTCAAGATCGAGAATGCAGTTATGCATCCGATTTTAGACTAATAAAAAATCAATAGTTGAAAAATAAGCAAACCATGGCATATAGAGACAAATTATCCAAAAACATATCAAGATAAGTATAAGTCAATAAAAGCGACAATGCTAGAACCACGGGACTCGAGGGATGTCTAATACCTTCCCCTCGATCAACAGAATTCCTTACCCAAATTTCTGGTTCGCAGACCAAACAAAGAGTCATTTCCTTTTGATTAGGGATTAAACAAAAGGTGACTTGAAGCACCATAACTCAATTTCAAGTGGCGACTCTAAACAAAAACAAAAATAAAATAATCTCTTAATCAATACGGTCACTTAAATTGGAAAAACCCTTTCGCCGTGCGCAAAAAAGGGTGTGACATACGCCAGACACATGGTTAACTTGGGGTCACTCGTGATCCTAGGTCCCATGTTACGTCAAGAGGGTAGCCTCGGGGTGTGATATTCAACCACTCAAGTTGGTTGTGTTTGTATACATTCACCCGCCACGTGTGTAAATATTATTTTTAATTAAAAATTAATTTTTTTAAAACAAAATTAAAATTTTTAAAAATTTTATTCATAATTTTTTTTTTAAAAATAATTTTTATTTTTTAAAAAAATATTCTTATTTTCTTTATCTTGTATTTAAATTAAGTTAATACACATTTTTTTTACCTTGTATTGAAACTTTTTTTGTTTTACCTACATTCATTGTTTTTTCTCTTTTATTTTTGTATTGATTTTATTTTCTTTGTCTTTTGTTTTGATTTGATTTCTATCTTGTATTTAAAATGAGTTAATTTTGAACGGATGTCAAAATAGGTGAAGAAAATAAAATAAAACCTAGAAAATTAAAACGTTAAAATTAAAGGACACATTTAATTTTTTTTTTTTTAAATTCACATAAGTTTTAAAAATAATTAGAAGTGTAAAGATAATTAATTAATCAAACAAAAGTTTAAAGTGAGAAGAAATTAAAATAAATATTTTACAAAGAAAGAAATAAAATAATTAAATATATATAAGTTTAATATAAGCAACTATGTGTACTAACTAATTATAAAATTATAATAAAAAAATGACATGTGTCCAATTTGTGCACTCATGACTTGCCTTCAAAAGAGTGTGCGCATTCTCTATACCATGTCAACATTTGTGACATATTTATTCCATTTTTAATTAAATTTGGGGGGTAATAGGACCCTAGTTAAATTTAAGTATGTCTCTGGGATTTCAGTCATAGTATGGGGGTACTTGTGTCTTATCTCTTTTAGTATTTCTAAAACTTTTAATCAATAAACAAATTATTTAATGAAAAGAATGAAGAAAAAATTCCCAGTTTCATATTATAAAAGCTTAAAAGTCAATCTAAGTACAGTAATTGTGGGTCCCTTATAAGTGGGTCCCATATGTACAGTAACAGTGTATCTACTGTTGATCAACAATGTATCTACTGTTGATAATGACTTTTTCTGTAGAGATAAGCAACAAATGGACTATTCCAAACATTAATATTAAAGTCATTTATGATTACGGTTGGTTTGATAAAATTTCTCATAAATAGTTGATAAAAACTACTGAGCAATCTTTGGCGTTAAATTCGTTTGAACAAACTATTCGTTTGTTAAATAAACGAGATATTGATTTATATAAACTTCAATATAATTTCTTGCATATTGGCATGGTTCAAATTGCTTTTAAACCTTTGACCCTTAGAGGGTTACCTGACACATTTTTAGATGCCTTTTGTGGTGCTAAGAATTTAAATTTTAGACAATCTTTGATGGGTTCGATTGAATCCACTGTGGCTTATGGCCCGATATATTTTAATATTCAGCCTAATTTACAGTTATCTTTAACTGATGCTAATATTCTTGATGCTTTAACTTTGAATGTTAAAACACATGGTTATAATTATGCACCTGAATCTGAATTGATTTGTTTATCCTATCAAATTTATTTCAAATTGCTTTCTACGTTAAACCCGAGATGTATCTGATCAAACTATTTTAGTAGAATTTTTTTTTGCTAAATCTAAGGCCACTACTAGAAGACCTATAAAATGGGAAGAAATTAATTTTTCAACTACTTGAACTTTGGATTTGGTTATTTCTTCAAGTTAGATGGCCGATGCTGTCACTAATTCTGAGTATTCTCATATCACACAAAATCCCGATGGAAGGATTTGTATGCAGTTTAATGATATTCCTTATAATAGACATTCATTTTCTGATAGAAGATTGCCTGCTATTTAGCATATTTCCCCTATTGATCCCGTGTATGGTCCGGCTCGTAATCGTGCTGCTTCTTTACATACCATTCCTTCGATTATATCAGCGGATCAAAGTAAGAGACTTGTTAAAAAAATAAAAACTGATCCTCGTTTGAATATTGTTCAAGTAAATGATATTTCTGATAAGGATATTCCTTTTGTGTCCGAAATAGATTTTAATCCAAATGATACTTGATGATGAATGTACACCAGATAGATTTTAGTCCAGGTTCTTTGGCAAGAAAATACATTCAGAACGAGTTTTTAAGTGATAAATGGAACCAGTTTAAATCTTGATTTTTTGACACTTATAGTGCCGTGATTTGAATAATAGTTCTCAAGAGTTTAATGAAACTTGTGCTTTACATAATCAAATTATGTATTTTGTTACTTGGTTTATAACCACTTATTTGCCTTTATTTATCAAAATTCTTCAACGATCTTATAAAAATGAATCTGGTAATATTATTAAGGCTGTTTATCCACCTCAATCATCCTTTATTTTACCAAATAATACTGGTATCACCTTTACTGCCTTTCATAAAAAAATTGTTGAAGAAAATGTTGCGGCAGTCAGCATCAATGAAATTAATAACTTAATTTCTCAAAATAATTATTTGGAACTTTATGTTAAAGTTTTTGGTGAACATATTAGTTCTCTTGATAAAAAATTGGATGAATTAACTGCTTTGATAATTCAAATAAAAAATGATTTAAAGACTTTTAATAAAGCTTCTACTTCTAAAACTGATTCAGAAGCTCATACTATGTCTACTCATGTGCAGAGGGCCCCTGAGATTAAGGATTTTAAATTCAAATCGATTTATGATTTCGAAGAACTTCTTGATAAAAAGTTTTCAGATTTTAGCGCAAAACCTATGGATTTGTCAGACAATTTTGCGGATGAAATGGAAAAAACTTTTGATTTTAAAAATCATGTTTATTTAGAATTTAATAAACTACGCGGTTATCCCAAGAAGAATAGTGGTAATACTAAGTTTGCTCATAAACCTAGCATGCAAACCTACTATTATTCCAAACCAACTCCTCAGGATGTGCTTATAGAGAAACGAGGCAGAAATCAGACTAATACCTGTTATAGTGGGTCTAAAATTTATGAATGGAATCTTGATGGTTTAACTGATAGGCAGTTAACTATTCTTGTTCATAGAATGCTTATGTATGCAACTATCTGTAAAAATATTAAAAACACAGATAGAAATATTTGCAAAATGATTATTGCAGGTTTTACTGGTCAACACAGGGGTTGGTGGGATAATTATATAAGCCTTGAGCAAAAGGCTGCTGTGATTAATGCTACTTCTGGTGGTGAAGGTGTTGATAACTTGGGCATGACTCTAGTTGCAAATAGAGAAGACGCTATTTATACATTAGTCTTAACCATTTTAGAACATTTTAATGGTAGATTTACCAATCAGTTTGAGATTGTTCGTACCCTGTTAAATGGTCTACGATGTAGAACCTTGGGAGAATTCAGGTGGTATAAGGATACTTATATGAGTAGGGTGATGGAGTTACCCGAAAACAGTTATGAGCATTGAAAAGCTAAGTTTATAGATGACCTTCCCCCCTTATTTGCCGAGAGAGTTAGAAAAACTATAAGAAATGAGCATAGTGAAATCCCTTATAAGGATTATACTTATGGTCAGCTGATAGACGTTTGCACTCAAGAAGGAATAAATATGTGCAATCAATTGAAGTTATCCAGACAGCTTAAGATGGATAAGCTCAAAGAAAGATCTCAGCTAGAAGACTTTTGTACCCAGTTCGATTTGCCTGGTTCTTCGGCTAATAGCAAGAAGAAGTATAGAGATTCTAAATATTCCAATTCGGAAAAACCTTATAGGAAGAAGAGGTCAAGATATAGATATAAGGAAGATCGCGACGCTAGAAGAGCCTTTCGTAAGTCTAATAGATTTACCAAGAATAGGTCTAAGCGAGAGCTCACCAAGATTAAGTTTTATAGATGTGGAAAATTCGATCATATAGCACCAAATTGTAAGCTTGAAAAGCTGAAAACCTTAGAACTAGATGAAGAAATTCATGATAAGGTTTATAGTTTCTTATACACTTCTGGTTCGGAGTCGAATTACAATTCTAATTCAGGTTCTGAAGATGAGATTGATTTGCCTGATTTATTTGATAATAATCAACACGATAAAATGAATACTTGCAATGATTGTCATGGTGATATTTGTTGTTGTGAAAATGAGGAATTTTATAAATTGCAATCTCAATTTGAAGATTTGAATATAAATACTACTACTTCTGATAATGTGATAGAACTTTCGAAAGAAGTTACTGATAATAATCTTCGTGAAAAAATTATTCAATTAGCTGTTAATGATAATGCTAGTTCTAGTTTTTCAAAAAATTCTGAAAAACAACAGAATGATTTTGAATTCGAATACTCTGCACCTTATTCTTTGTCTGAAATTAATAACAGACTTAATAAACAAACTATTTCTACAAGAGATTCTTCTTTTGATGATTTAAAAAATGAAATTGAAAATTTGAAAAATGAGATTAAACATCTTAAACAAAATCTAATGATTTGTGATCATCGTCTTACTCAGATTGAAACTGTTAATAACAAAGGTAAAAATATTACTGAAGAAAATACTCTTGCAAAATCTTTTAATCTTGATCCTAGACAAGGTATGTTTTTAGAAATGATGCAAATTGTTACTGCTCATAAATTGTATGTTAAATGCACCATATTGATTGATAATATCTTTTCAATAACTGATATTGGTATGATTGATAGTGGAGCTAATGTTAGTTGCATTCAAGAAGGTCTTCTACCTACTAAATATTTTGAAAAAATAACTCACATGGTTAAATCTTCTTCTGGACATGCTTTAGATATAAAATATAAATTGCCTAATACTTGCATTTGCCAAAATAAAGTTTGCATTCCGCATTTCTTTTTCTTGGTTAAAAATCAGTTATACCCTCCAATTATACTTGAAACTCCTTTTATAAATGCTATTTATCCTTTTACTAGCATAAATGCTAAAGGTTTATCTGTTACTTATGAAGACAGGAATATTAGTTATACTTTTATCACTGACCCAATTTCTCGTGATATTAATGCTTTAATTAATATGAAGCAAAAGCATGTTGATTCCCTGGAACTTGAATTGTTTAGTATGAATATATTTGATACTTTGAAATCCACTAAAGTACAAGAAAAAATTAAATTAATTTCTAAACAAATTGCTATTGACATTTTTGCTGATCATCCCAGTGCTTTTAAGAATCGAAAAAGGCATATTGTTACTCTTCCATATGAAGATTGTTTCTCTGAGAATGATATTCCTACTAAATCTTGTCCTTGTCAAATGAACACCGAATTGGTAGAATTCTGCAAAAAGGAAATTGATAATTTGTTACAAAAGGGTTTGATAAAACCTTCAAAATCACCTTGTTCTTCCACTGCATTTTATGTTAACAATGCTGGTGAAAGTGAACAAGGTGTCCCCAAGTTGGTTATCAATTATAAACCGTTAAACAAATATTTAAAATGAATTAGGTATCCTATTCCAAACAAAAGATATTTATTGTCTAGATTATATGATGCCAATATATTTTCAAAATTTGATTTAAAATCAAGATATTGACAGATCCAAATATTTAAAGAGCATGCTTATAAAACATCTTTTAATGTCCCTTTTGGACAATATGAATGGAATATTATGCCATTCGGTTTAAAAAAATGCTCCATCTGAATTTCAGAAAATCATGAATGATATTGTCAACTCATATTTGGATTTTATCATTGTTTATATTGATGATATCAAATCTTATGAAAAACTACCCAAGAAAGAAATGATATTTCTTTTAGAAAACTCTGAAATACAGAGAAAAGAAGAACCTTGGAAGATATTATAGCGTTACCTTGTTAACAGATTATATTTCCCGGGTGAGTCATACAAAACCCGATCTTATTATGAGACCATTTTAATAAGCACCGGTAGTGTTGAATTTCAGCACTCTTCAGGTTACAACATAAGTGAGAATGTTTATAACTTCTCCAAAATGATAATTAAGCAGGTTATATCTGTTGAAGATTGGGGTATCTCCACAATGAAAGAAAGGCAGATCAGCCTGAACAAAGTCTCTATGAATTTCACTTATTGGGACTATATTCATGCTTTTGATAAAGTCCTCTACTAAAATAATGAGAGACATAAGCATACATGATTTATAAAAATTTGTGCAAAGATATTTGAAGAGCCAATCCCTAATTGGTTTCTAAATTGGTGGTCATACCACGGTCCAATGACGAAAATTCTGCTTGATCCATTCCTTAAATTATATAAAGAATGGGTTAAAGTATCACCAGACCTAAACAAATTATACCACAGAGATCATATCTGTTATATTGAAAAAATTAAACAAATTTCTTTTTTCGTTGAATTCTCTATCCCTTGGATTCATAAATGGACTCTCGAAGTGGGATTCACCGAGGAGTAAATTCCTTGTTTATACTGGACCTTTTTTAATAATTTTTGGGACAAATTAATGAAGAAAGATCCCAAGACAAAGTCTCTATATGGACAAGAACTGTTGGATCTCATTGAAAAAAGGATCCAAGAATATTGCATCACTCCTCAAAAGGGAATTATTACTGATAGCTCAGTCAGGCATATTGCTCGAAAAATTTCCATTCAAGACGGAAATAAAGAAGAAATGATCCAAAGCTATCTAGAAGAAGAAAAGAGAAATTTACTTCCCAATATTACTCAGTACGAGAAATTAGACACTTCTATGAGAAGTGAAACAAATGATGACATCGCAGAAGATATTCAAGAGGCCCAACCCTGTGAGTCGAACAAACCCACCTCAGAAGATACTCTGAAGAATTCGAAAGATTTCCTCTGACAACTAAACAAAAGGATAAGATGTGATGCTTATCTCTACATGAAAAGCCATCATCAACAGTAGATACATTATTGATCAACAATAGATACATTGTTACTGTACATATGGGACCCACTTATAAGGGACCCACAATTACTGTACTTAGATTCTTTTTTTTTCTATAAATAAGTTTAGTTTTAGTGAGTAGAGGCAGGTCGAAAACCACTCTCTCTCTCTCTCACTCACTTGTAAAGCTCTTTAGTTCGTAAAGTTTGAAGTTCTCGGATATTGGCCAGAAGTAAATACAAGTTGTATAATTCATTCATAAGCCTTGGAGTCAGCCACCTTTATAAGGTATAATTTATTTATGAATTTATCTTTTACTATTTCTTCGATCTACACCGTGACTATGTCTGACTAAAAGATTCATATCTATGTCGGATATCTAACTTCGCTTTTATATCGACCATGAAAGATCTAGACTTTATCTAAATATAAATAAATTTGTATATGGTTTCTTGACTTGGTTTTGAGATGGTGGTACAGTCAGATTCGATACAATATGTTATTGGCTTTGTCTTTGTGATTCCATCTAACCAGCCGTGGTTCTAAGCCCGTTAATGAGTTGTAAAAGGGCGCCTATACCCGATTAGAATTGCTACACGTATTGAATCTCGACAGACCCTTTACTAGGGTAAAAGGATTAGATCCTTCCATACAATCATAAAACTACATTAAATTTGTATATATTTTGATTCGGATTTATTCCTTGAATTCGAATGCTAAACACGCTGGATTGAAGATGACCGTGTGGACTACTGCCATCTTCAGAGATCCTGTATCTTGGTATTATAATATAATATAATATTATATATTTATTTTAACTAACAAAACATGAGTAGCTAATAATAAATTATAATTAAGAAATACTATCTTATTTATTAATAAAATTAAAATAAAACATATATTTTTTTGTAGGTTTCAAATCTTTTAAAATAAACTTATTAAAATTCGATGAAAAATAAACTATTTAATATAGACCTAGAATAAATATTTAAGGAATAAAAAATGGTGTAAAATCTTATGTTCGGTCAAAAATTACGTGTCTACAATATACACTATCCTAATTGTAACTGATTCTTGCGAACGCATTGAGGAAAAAAATCATCAACTCACAATGGGTTGAGGAGTGGTAAGATGACACGTTTCCTTATGCTTATTGAGAGAGTCTATGCTGCTACAAATTTTTAGACACAAAATGCAACCTCTTTCAGCAAAGTCGCTTGAAAAATTCACTTTGGCCAATGGACCTAAATACTAAAGTGAAAAGAAAACTTAGAGATCTTTTATATGTAAAAAACATTCGTTGTCTAAGCACAATAACTTACCAGCAATGTTCTCCCTTAGTGATTCAAATGATTTGCAATATTTGTTACACACATCGCATGTAGGGTCATGGACCGAATGATGAGATGTTCGCATATATTCAATAATATTCTCCTTCTGCTTCCACTGCTTGTAACAAGATGGACATTTGTGTCTAACATCACATAAGCAAGTAGTTATGACTTCTAATAAAGAGCAAAGAAAGTTTTGTATTTATGAGGATTTGATATGGGGGCTGGTTGAGTAATAACAACATATTCAATAGACGGATGTGATTGGAATTTGCTTAATGAGCTTGAAGGGATATGATGCTACCAGCTTAGACGAGGTGGTTATAAGGTTAACAACCACGAGACAGAAAAACTAATGAATCAATTGGTATTTTCTCATTTCTTATCTCTTTTTAGATTTTTTCTTTCTTCTTTTCTCTCAGTCTAAATTCTTCTTTTCCTTATCTTCTACTGCAGATCTCAAGCTTTTCTATGGCATCCCATAAGAGTAGTTCAATTGAGTACTCGTATTTCCGTTCCTAGTTGTAATAGTTCGAAGTTATTAATACATACCAGAAAATTGCCCCCAAAGAAATGTTTGATTTTATTTTTAGTTCAGATCTTGACAAGTGTTATCAGAGCCAATATTCTGCACTTGGGTGTGAAGATCTATAATGGCGGATGGTGATAGATTCAAATCCATAGATGATTGACTAAATCGACATGAAGATATGATGAAACGATTGGCTAATAGTAATCGTGAGATCAGTTAAACACAGGTGAGAATTAGAAGATCTTTAGATTAAATTATGGAAAGGTTAACAACATTGGAAAGGAGGTCAACAACTGCTGATCTGAATATTCCGCAAGGGGATTACATTTTACCCATTCCAAGACAAGAACATAGGAATTTAAGGCAATAGGGAGTTCTCATCCACCCTCCTAAGTGGGAATTACCCAATTTCAAGGTCACCAACCTAAGGTGTGGATCAAAAAGGGCAAAAGATACTTTAATTTACATAGAAATGCTAACAAGTTGAAGGTTGAAACAACAACTCTCTATCTTAATGGAATGACTGAAACCGGTATAACTCTATGGGACTGAGTATAGGGGTATTTACCATAACAAAGTTCACAGAAGAATTATGTATTAAGCTTGGGGAAATTTTAATGAAGGGTGTTGTGAAAGTCTTCAACAAGTTGAATCACACTGGATATGTAGATGACTATTTGGGAAGGTTTAAGGATCTCAAAGCACAAATGCTGATAAGAAATCCTACCTTGAATGATGATCATTTCCTGTCTAGTTTCATAGGAGGACTCAAAGAGGAGATCAAGTATGCTATTAAGATATTTAAGTAAACTACCCTTAGTTTTGCAATTGAACAAGATAGGATTCAAGATAAGGCCTTAGAAGTAGGTCTTAAGAAGGACAAAACTAATACTAGGCCTATCAAAGCTCTTGTGAGTAGTTTGCCCTAAAACCATCAGCTATGACTTCCACTAGACCAACCACTTATAGGTTGAGTCCCGAAGTCTATGAACATAGGAAGAACAACCATATTTGTTTTAGATATAGAGATAAGTATGCTCTAGGGCATAAATGTAAGAATAGGCAGCTAAATTACATCAAGGAAAGCAATGAAGATGAGCAAGTGGAATGAGCAACACCTACTGAAACTACTGAAATAGTTAAGGAGCAAGCTCTATCTAATATGGTAATTGAAGGAGATATCCAAGAGGAGATGCAAGAGGCTATTTATCTAAGTGCCTTGGCTGGAAATTACATTGGGGTGAACATCATTTAGTAAGGGAAATAACTAAGAATAGGAATCTAACTGTGTTTAGTGTATTCAAGAAGCACTCATAGCTTTATTGACTCCCAAGCTGTGATGGAAACTGGTTATGTGGAAACTTATAGCTCTCCTATGAGGGTCACTATTGCTAATGGTAACTATGTGTTATGTACATCTACATGTACTGGTTTCAGCTGGAAGATGAAAAGGGAAAAACCACTCAGAGAAGATCTAAGGATTATTAACTTAGGAGGGTGTGATATAGTCCTACATAATGATTGGATGAAAAAAAATACAACCCCACCAAGTTTAACCATGAGAAGAGGAGTGTAACTTTTGGCAAGAAGGACAATAAAATTGTGTTGAATGCTATATCTGAAAGGGGGAAGTATTGACATGATCAGTAGTAGTACAATGGGAAAACTAATGATGAATGGTTAGAATTTGATGGCTCACTTGTTCATGTTCAATATGGACACAACTACTGAGTAGAAAACCATTGAAGAACCAATAAAAGTGGTGTTTTACAATTTGAGGATATCTTTACCAAACCTAGAGGTTTACCACCAATGAGGAGTTTAGACCACTCAATTCCATTGAAGCCCATATCATCGCATGTTAGCTTAAGGCCTTAAAATCAGTTACTTCCAAAAAGAAGAGTTACAGAAACATATGAAGGATATGTTTCACATGGTATTATTTAGCACAATTAGTCGCCTTTTTCTTCACCTTCATTGTTAGTGAAAAAGAAGGATGGGACTTGAAGGTTTCGTGTAGATTACATAGGGCTAAAAATATCCCATACCCATTGTTGATGACCTATTGGATGAGTTACATGGTTAAACAATACTTTCAAAGGTGGATTTAAGAGTTGGTTACCATAAGATTAGAATAAGATCTGTGATGTTTTTAAGACAACATTCATAACACATATGGGGCACTATGAGATTAGAGTAATGCTACTAGGGCTTACCAATGCTCCACTCACATTCCAAGCTTATTAGGTATTTCAACCTTTTCTCAGTAAATTTGTGCTAGTTTTTTTTTGATGATAGCTTAATATACAGTTAGTCTCTTGAGAACCACGTGAAGCATGTTACTACTATTTTTATGACATTGAGGGACCATTCACTTTTTTTGCTAAGAGATGCAAATGTTCATTTGGTCAATCCAAGGTTGAATATCTTGGTCATGTCATTAGCGCTCTTGGGGTAGCCACTGATCCTGAAAATGGTAGTGCCTATGGTGCAGTGTCGTAGACCCTCTTCCTTGAGAGCTTTGAGGGGATTCTTAAGACTGATCCAATATTACATGAAGTATGTAGCCAATTATGGTACAATATGTAGACCACTTACTGACCTCCTCAAAAAGGAAAGTTGTAAGTGGAATGGTGAAGCTGAAACTACTTTCCTGCCCCGAAGAAAGCCATGTCTAGCACCTCAGTTCTTGCTCTACCTGATTATTCTGAAGAATTTGTAGTTGAAGCACATGCAAGCCTCTTAAGAATTGGTACAATTCTCATGCAAAAGGGGAGGCTGGTGGCCTATTTCAGCAGCGTATTAGCTATGAAACATAGAGGTAGGTCCACTTATGAGAAGGAGTACATGGAATTGCTTAGTGCTATAGACAAGTGGAGGCACTAGTTATAGTATAAACAATTTGTGGTAAGAACTGATCAGCACAACCTGAAATACTTACTTGATCAGAGAGTTACTTCAACAATCTAACAAAAAGGGCTTACCAAGTTGTTATGCTTAGACTGTGAGGTTAAGTTCAAGAGAGGGGTTGAGAACAGAGTTTCTGATGCTCTTTCCATGCAATTCAAAGAGGAGTAGGAAGAAGAAAAAGTTTCCTTGAATACTAAATTACAAGCTATTAGCTCATCAGTTCTAACTTGGGTGCAAGACATCACAACCAGTTATGGAGGTGACACTTTTGCTTCCTATCTTATTGCTTAGCTGGTGGTAGACATACAAGGTCCAAATCTGTGGCACTATCAATCTGGGATCTTAAATAAGAAAGGAAAAATCTATGTGGGATCTACTGGCACACTAAGACAACAACTACTACAAGTTTTTCATAGCTCACTATTAGGGGGCATTCAGGTCAATTAGGCACACTTAAGAGGTTATCTCAGGTTTTTTACTGGCATCTTATGATACCGATGGTACTCAATCATGTAGCAGAATGTGATATCTGTCAGAGGAGTAAATATGAGAATATAGCATATCTTGGTCTTCTTAAACCACTTCCCATTTCAAACCAAACATGGACTCATGTCAGTATAGAATTAATAGAGGGGTTGCTTAAGTCTCAAGGAAATAATGTCATTTTGGTGGTAGTTGACAGGTAACATATTTCATAGCTCTATCTTATCCTTATCAAGTATTGTGGCTGCTAAGTTTTGGAAGAGGGTTCAAACATGACATGGTACCTTTTCTTTTGTTGTCACTGATAGAGACAAGGTGTTTCTCAGTAATTTTTGGCAAGCTTTGTTCAAACTAAAGGGGGTCCAATTTTCCTATAGCATTGCTTACCACCTCTAAACAGAAGGTCAAATAAAAAGGATGACCAGGTGTTTTGGAAATTCTTTGAGGTGTATGATTGATGAGTCCACAAATTGGACTCATTCAGGGCTATATTTCAATAGAAATTAAGTCCTCAAATTCTTATTTTATCTCAATATCTGATGAAAACCCTTAAGTTTCAGGTATTTGAAGTTAAAGAGAGCATGGACACTACGTCGCAAAAAGGAATGAAAAGGCTGAAAAGAATGAAGAAATGAAGGCCTGAGGATCGCCGAGTCCACTTGGCGAGTCGCTGAAGGGTCTTACTTCGCCTTTTGTTCCAGTGTGCTGAACCCTAAAGAAAAAGATCAAGTTGGCAGAAAAAGGGAGCAGTCGGTGCATCGCCGAGCAGTTCTGCAAAGCAGTACCATGCAGCCCAATAAACCAGAGCACGACGATGCTGAAGGATGGTACAAGACAACGATGAATTACACCAAAGGGCGAATCGCTGAGTTGATCGGCGATTTCGACTAATGACACCGAATGATTTGTTGTAGCACAAATCTGTGATAACTATAAATACTAGTTAGAGTTTTATTTTAGTGGGGGATCCATTATTATTTTCACATAGAGTGGAACATTTTTATTATAATGTTTTCACTTAGAATAGTACTTTAGATATTTTTGCTCTAAGTTTGAGAGGGTTTTGAAGACTTGAAGGAGAAGAGGGTTTCATCTCTAAGGATTTGGACATGGGTCTCTTGGATTCTTCATTCTTGGCTTGTAACAAGACTTAAATCTTCATACCCATTTGTATGCAAGCTCATTTATGTATAAATTTCTATCTCTTTATGTGTGGCTAAAAACCCCAATTCTTGGGGTGTGATTTAGCGAATATGAGTTAAGATAATTGTTGGGTCTTGCTTGCTAATAATCTATTCATAGTTTAAATGTGATTTCGTTTAGTGGTTGTGGATGAATTTATTGAATTTTTAGTTTCAAATACAAGTTTATTTATGTGTTTTTGGCTTGCTTGACAGAGAGAGAGGTCGTAAAACTAAGACCACTAAATTTATGGCCAGTGTGAGTGGGTTGACATAAGGTTTAGCCCAAGAGAGTGAACCCTAGTCCCATATCCATACACTCAACTCGAGAGAGTGAGTGGGTTAAGGTGTAGGCTGGTCTTCATGCGGCAAGTGGGTGTCCGAGAGGAACACATTTGAAACGAAGTAAGTTGCTCGAGAGAGAACTTATCCCCTTTAAAGTCTAGCCTAGTCACAATTACTCTATGATTCTTCTATTGAAAGCATATACTCAATACTCTAGATTAACCCGTATTCCTGTCACATCCCAAGGATTCCCTCTCATTATTTAAAAACCCTTGTTATTTTGTTGTTTTTACTTACTAGTGACAAAAACCCGCCATTGTTAATTGACACTCTTGTACCCCCTTTTAATTTACAATGTTTTTGCTCATTAATGTCTTTAGCTACGACTAGTTAGAACGAAATTTTATTTTTCTATAAATTCTCAAAACCACTCTCTTGGGACGATCCCAACCCTTGGTTGTGTTACTATACTATTGCACGATCATAGATATTTGCATTGGAAGTTGTGTCTTGATTACACAAACATCAAAATGGCGCCGCTGTGGGGAGTGGTGTTATTTGAGAACTTTTGGATTAGTAGAATTTTTGTTCTTCTTTGTTGTAGTTTACTAACTTAATATTTAGTTTTGTTTCATTTGTTCGTCTGCATCCAAACAGAGGAAGTGAGCATGGCGAGCAGTACTCAGGAGCTAATGGAGTTTTCTCCATTAGAGGTAACGATGTTTCGAGATTGTATCCTCACCTTCAAGCAATTGGAAGGTGAACAGATCCACAAGTCATGGGCAAGGTTTAATGAACTGATCACTCAATGCCCAACTCATAACATTCCTGACATGGCACTCCTGTACTACTTCTACAGAAGTCTTGGTCCCGAAAACAAGAGGTTGGTCGACCAACTCATTTCGAGAGGCATTGCAAAACAATCATATGTGATAGTAGCCTGTCTGCTTAATCAAATGGCTGAAACGCACCAAGAGGTAGAAAAAGACTTCCTGTTGGCTACCCTATTGACTCAGATTAATTAGTTGGCCAAAAAGATAGTATAGATCAAAGTCCAGTACAAAAGGAAGGATAAATACATCCCTCCTAATGAGCGAAGAAGTCCTAAGGACAATGAGGTTAAACGCCTCGAGGGCATACTCTCAATCATTCTCCACAAGGTAACTGAGCAAGATAGAAAGCTGGAAGAAATGAAGGAAGACATTGAAGGGATGAAGCTACTGATTTAGTCTCAATCCAAAGCCGTCCAGTTGCTCGAGAACTTGATTGGTCATACGTTGCCCGATCTACACTCGCAACAAAACAAGGAGTTGCCTATTGATACTATGGCTAACCACAAAAATGGAATTTGACAGCTGACATGCATCATGCCGTAACGTTAACTAAGGCGCTATTTGGGAGGCAACCCAAAACCTTTATAAATGCTTTATTATTGTTTTGAAAATAACGGTGTGTTGAATGTACATGTTAAATTGTGGAGAGTATGTGGTATTGCATTTGGCGAGTTAATAAGTCCATTCAGCGAATCACCGAACAGGTTGGCGATCGTGATGAAGACCGCCTTTTGAATCCTCTCTTTGACTGAAGGCTCTGTAAAACTCGGTGAGCTAAATGATCACTCGGCGCGTCACCGACTGGATCGGTGAAGTCCGATTAATGTCGCCGAATGGGTGCGAACTAGATGGTTTATAATGGCCAAAAGTCCTAGAATTTGAAATCCTTCACTTTCCCTCGCGTTTTATCTTCACAAACTCACACCAAGGTAGTATTTTCCATTTTAACATTATAATAGTATTTTGGTTAGTTGATTTGTGCTCGGCATTGGATTTCTTTGCCGCCTAGCTGTTAAATCACATTTTAATCGGCACAAAAGGTTAGTCCTCCGAACCCTGAGTTTATTTTGAATAATTTGTACTCTTTTGCAATGATTGTACTTATTGATGTGTACTGGTCCTCTCTGATAGGATTAGAATGGTTAAATGCTTGTTTAAATCTGAACAATCTTGCCGTGTGGTTTGACTGTCAAATGCACGTAATCTTTGTGCATTTTATTGAATTGAGTCATGGTTGCATGTTGTTAAATTGATTGGGTGAAGTATGAGTAACCCATGTTTATGCTAAATGTTGAAAAGTTGCTCAATGATAGAGCGAGTAACACCGCTCTTAAGAGCAAATATCATCGAATAGCCAAATACGACAAATTCGGGAAAAATCTGAGTATCCCGGGGTGATGGGTAGTATGGGTCTTGTTTGAATTTCGTTAGTGCATGCTTTGCTTTTGTTTTCGAGGTTTGTGGGACTGAATTTGAGAAGGTGGATTGAAAATGGGCACGTTGGGCCATTTGGCGAGTTGAGTTTAGCTCACCGAATTAATCGGCGGTTCGCCTATTCTCTTTATCTCGCATTTAATTCGTGTTTAGTTGTGGTTTAAGTTTGTAACTTTTGGCGAGATGCCTTCCTTCACTGAAAGCACTCGATGAATTGCTGAAAGTACTATTTACCGCTCTTTATTTGCATTCCTGAGACCCTTATGCATTGTAAATTTAGGCGGACAAACCCTTGCTCACCTACAGTAGTCGGCGATTCGCCGAAAATACCTTCAAATCGCCGACTTGCTATGTTTTGAAGCCAACCCTTGCGGCGAGCTCGAGTTAGCTCACCAAAGAGGTTCGGTGACTCGCCGATCTACTTGACGAGTTTTCCTGCAGAAGATTGCCTGTGCTTCTACTTGATTTCTCTCCTAACTCTTCCTAATCTTTTGCAGATATGACTAAACCTAACAAAGCAGGTAGCAACACACCACCCCGAGGCAAAGAAAAAGGGATCACGCTCAACGAGGATGCAACTGCATCTAGGAACAAGGCCACTAAACTTTCCACAACTGGTGGGAAAGGCAAGGGCAAGAACAAAATTGTGAGGTATCAGATGTAAGCTCCGATAGTATTGGTTTTTACCCCAATGACCCTACAACGTATAACAGTGAGAGTATGGGTTTAGATGAAGATGAACTGATGGAGGCATAGAGGAATGAATTATGACCTAAACAATTATAAGACCCATATCGGATAAAAAATCCTTGATCCACCACTCCGACTCCTCTAGCTCCAGAGCAGGTAATAGTATTGGCACCTCCAGTACAAGCCCCCCACCTAAATCAGCGAATAGATTAAAGTCTGAGGGGCTGAGAACAATCATTGAGGAAAAATGGCTGTCTATAGATGGAGTGATCGATAGGTATCCTGAAATAATAGAGTGCCTGAAATATCACAAATTCCAAATCTTCACAAAACCCCATGGCTCGTATTTACCGAGCTGGGTCAGAGAATTCTACAATGCATACAGTGCATTGGTACCTCAACAGAAAAGGCTTGTATCATCGTTCAAAGTAGTTGACTACGTGGTTGTCAGAGGAAAGAAGGTAGCTTGTGACAGTGAGGCTATCAATGCAGTCTTGGGTATGTCCGATAAAATTAATGATCACTACCAGCACTTGATCAGAACATAGAAGATGGATGCGATGAAAAAGTGTTTAACCCCCTAATCTAAGATGATAATGCTCCGAAATGGTTGGCAGAAAGTGTTTCGATTGAAAAGAATGATCTGAAATACTGGTTCAGGTTCATCAGCAGCACAATTATGCCATCACAAAAAGAATCAATCCTTCGCCTTGCCAAGGCAACTTGTCTTGGATGTATCATAAGTAGACCAGGATAAATCTAGGGATGATCATTGCCTCTGAGATCTATATGCGTGCAAAGCAGAGCCAGACATCTCTCCTTTTTTCGAGTATTAATCACTGAATTATGCAAAAGAGCTCGAGTGCCTAGAGATTCAAAGAAGGATATGGAATTGGCTGCCACCGCCTCCACCAGTTACCGAAAGATCGAAGCCGAATATATTAAGGACCAAGCGGGAAAGAAATAGAAAGAAGCTGTGGCCATTGGATTTATACCTGAGGCATCTTTGCCTACTCCGACCCCTGGGCCTTCAGGTATATCCGATACCATTACTACTCTTGCTGACCCTACAGGTCCTTCTAGTGTTGCGTTACCACCCAGACCTATTGCCGTTGTTACCTCCTATGAGCTGATCACTCAGGCATCCTTGATCCAGATGGGACAGCTTGCCCAATCTGCTAATTGTTGGGCTGCTAACATAGAAAGCTCCATTCCTGGTAAGATTCAGGCTGCCCTCGATGATGCTGTGAAACCACTGAGCACCACTGTTGATGCTCTAGCGGCAAGGATAGCAGTGTTTGAGCGCGACCAAGGAGCCACAAAGGAGGTAACAGGCTTGAAGGCCGCCATTGCAGCACTGAAGAAAGATGCGGACTACCTAAAGTCCACCGATATATCCATGATCTTTGGAACAGTGGAAATTCTAGATATGCCCGAAATTCCTCAGACTACCATAGGACATGGAGATGGAATGGAGCATACAGACGATCCTGACTCAGAGGTAGAGACTAAAGAAGAGATGTTTGAGGAAGTTGCAACAGACGACATAACCTAGATTGAAGAAATCATGATAGATGCTGTTGTGCAGGCTTCCTTGGCAAAGACTCCTGTTGCTGGATCCAATGAAGCTGGTCCTTCTGGAAGTCACTCTGGGCACTGAAGCCCAGACAAATGGAGCGATCGTTTAGCCAGGATCACCTCTTTACCTCCCTCTCTGTTTTTCTTTATTTGATATTTCAGATTCTGTGTTATTTACATTTGAGGACAAATATTTTTATTGTGGTAGGGTGAGACCCACCTTTGTGTGCTATTTTTGCTTGTATTTTGTGTTTATATTTAGGTTGTTCTGTTTTAACTGATATTATCACTGCTTTTTTTTTTCTGTGGATGTTTGAGCTTGAGGCTCCTTTTATTTTTAATTGCAAAATGATTTTGACCCTCCCTAAAAATTTTGAAATTTTCCCACATTTTTTCCACCTCTCGTGTGTGAATGTGACTATTCTTTTGCAAAAATTTGAGTCTCGATTTCGATCAATACCGATGACTTGAATAGTGCTTACAATTGAACGAACATGAATGTACGGCTACGATTAGGCCAAATGAAGTTGCATAGACAATATGTGAACTCTTTGCATCTCGTTGTGATTAGCCATTTATCAAATCGATTCTCTTGTGATAACCGTTGTACACTAGCGAAAGTGTGAAGTCTTGTTTGACTTAAGTGTCGATGCTTTGTGTGATAATCTTACCTGGAACCATGCATGACAATACCTATAATTTGCCCTGTTGGTCCGGTTGACTAAATAAGACTTTCTCTTGATATAAGCTTAGGCAACTTCAGAGTGTGTGAACCAATTTGACATATACCTCTTTTGTAAACCTACCTTGTGAGTGTGTGATTCTCTCTTGAACACCCCTTGAGCCTTATCTTTATTTGGAATAAACTTGATGAAAACTAGACCTTTCTTAATCTATCATCCATAATCCTTATGAAGTTGTGGTTTGTTGAATAGCCAACTTAGGCCAAAAGCCTAAGTTGGGGGTGTGGTGAAAAGAAAAGGGAAAGTCAAGAAGTGCAAGGAAAGTCTCCGTTAAACCATGGTGTTGAGAAAAAAAATGGAACCCCTCCATATAAAAAAAGAGAGAGAAACATAATAGAAAAAGAAAAAGAATGAAAAAGAAAAGTTGTGGAATAAAGTTGAAAAATTAAAGGGGGTTTCCAAACAATTCTTGTAAAGTAAATAATAGAATGACTTATAAGCACTAATCAGAATGATGAAGGAGAAAGGAAAGGAAGTGTTGCGAGCACCACACCTCATGAAGAAGAAAGTCACTGAGCCTAAATGGCCATACCTTTGCACTCAGCCCCATTACAAGCCTTGAAAAGACCTTTTTGATCTTGAGTGAGCTGAAGCAAATGTTGATAGAAAAATACGGGCAAACCTATGGGTGAAATTATGCATTATGCTCTTCTTTGTGAGTGTGAGCGTTGCATCTAATTCCAAAGCTTTAAACAGTGAAAATATTGTGTGAATATGGAATCATTCTTTGTGTGAGGGCATTTGAACACTAGAGTTGAGCTTGAACTTGCATTTGAAGCAACTATTGTGAGCATGAGATTCGTTGATATTGGTGAGTCACAACTTGAATCTTTGAGTGCACATTTAATCTTTGCATAAGTAAATTGAGTCTTGTTGTGTGCATTTATGATTGAGTGTTGTTTAGCGCTGTTCGAGACACCCTTTTTGAATGGCTGAACTTGAGTTTGCTTGAGGACAAGCAAAAGTTTAAGTTGGGGGCGTTGATGAGTCCACAAATTAGACTCATTCAGGGCTATATTTTAATAGAAATTGTGTCCTCAAATTCTTATTTTATCTCAATATCTAATGAAAACCCTTAAGTTTCAGGTATTTGAAGTTAAAGAGAGCATGGACACTACGTCGCAAAAAGGAACAAAAAGGCTGAAAATAACGAAGAAATGAAGACCTGAGGATCGCTGAGTCCACTTGGTGAGTCGCCGAAGGGTCTTACTTCGCCTTTTGTTCGAGTGTGCTGAACCCTGAAGAAAAGGATCAAGTTGGCGAAAAAAGGGAGCAGTCGACGCATTGCCGAGCAGTTCCACGAAGCAGTACCATGTCGCCTAATAACCCAGAGCACGACGATGCTGAATGCTAGTACAAGACGATGATGAATTACACCAAAGGACGAATCGCTGAGTTTATCAGAGATTCCGACTAAGGACGCTGAATGATCCATTGCAACACAAATCTGTGATAACTATAAATACTAGTTAGAGTTTTAGTTTTAGTGGGGGATCCATTATTATAATTTTCACATAGAGTGGAACATTTTTATTATAATTTTTTCACTTAGAATAGTACTTTGGATTTTTTGCTCTAAGTTTGAGAGGGTTTTGAAGACTTGAAGGAGAAGAGGGTTTCATCTCTAAGGATTTGGACTTGGGTCTCTTGGATTCTTCATTCTTGGCTTGTAACAAGACTTAAATCTTCATACCCATTTGAATGCAAGCTCATTTAGGTATAAATTTCTATCTCTTGATGTGTGGCTAAAAACCCCAATTCTTGGGGTATGATTTAGCGAATATGAGTTAAGATAATTGTTGGGTCATGCTTGCTGATAGTCTATTCATAGTTTAAATGTGATTTCGTTTAGTGGTTGTGGATGAATTTAATGAATTTGTAGTATCAAATACAAGTGTATTTATGTGTTTTCGGCTTGCTCGAGAGAGAGAGAGGTCGTAAAACTAAGACCACTAAATTGATGGCCAGTGTGAGTGGGTCGACATAAGGTTCAGCTCGAGAGAGTGAACACTAGTCCCATATCCACACACTCAGCTCGAGAGAGTGAGTGGGTTAAGGCGTAGGATGGTCTTCATGTGGCAAGTGGGTGTTCGAGAGGAACACATTTGAAATGGGGTAGGTTGCTCGAGAGAGAGCTTATCCCCTTTAAAGTCTAGCCTAGTCACAATTACTCTATAATTCTTCTATTGAAAGCATGTACCCAATACTTCACATCCCAAGGATTCCTATCATTATTTAGAAACCCTTGTTATTTTGCTGTTTTTATTTACTAGCGACAAAACCCCCCATTGTTAATTGACACTCTTGTGTTCCCCCTTTAATTTACAATGTTTTTACTCGTTTATGTCTTTAGCTATGACTAGTTAGAACGAAATTTTATTTTTTTATAAATTCTCAAAACCACTCTCTTGGGACGATCCCAACCCTTGGTTGAGTTACTATACTATTGCACAATCGTAGACACTTGCATTGGATGTTGTTTCTTGATTACGCAAACATCAAAATCTAGCAACAAACCTACTAACTTGAAGAGGTAGTTATACTTTGTTGAATGGTGGTACAACACCAACTCCCATATTAGTCTCCAAAGCACCCCCTTTGAAGCTTTGTATGGTTATTTACCACTTTAACTGTCTCTTGGGCCTCCTACTACTGAAGATGTGATTATGCACCGACAACAAATACAACAGTTCTACTCTTTACCTCTACAAACAAATGACAAATTCAAAGTATAAAGGTAAATGCATCTAAGTTTCAATGGATATTGGGTTTTGATCCCATTCCCTAAAAAAACTTAAAAATGCCAACTTTCTACCATTAAAGTCGTTTTAAAAGGTCTAAAAAATCCCCCAAAGAAGAAATTGTCTGAAATAAGTCATATAGGAATTAAGATTCATAACTCAATAAGCAAAAATACTTCAAAATGCCAACTAATATATATGATTTCCAAGTTCCAACAAATATTGGTTTCTTAGTCTCCACCATATAATATATATATATATTGAAAAAAATGAAATAATATATCTAGATGAGCTCATATCTAAATTTTAAGACTATTTAGAAAAGATTTGAATTGGTCGGTATTTGGAAAAAAAAGAAGCAATTCTGTACATGATTATGTACTATTTGCACAATATTGATATATACTACATAATTAATTTATACAATATTAATCCATTACATATATATGCGATCATTTTATTAAAATATATTTTTTCACCCGTACAGTTACATAAGAAGCCCTAACATTTTGGCTTTATAAATTATAGTCTTTATTTAATAATAGAAATTTAAAAAAAATATTTTATATAATTTTTTTTAATACAAATAAACCCTTTGAGTAAACTCATGGTCAAATTCATATTTGAACCTCGAAAGTCATATATAAAATTATTCTAGAACAATATGACATGTCACATGATCATCAAACTAAGGAAACTCCTCTAAATATTTTCAAGTAATAATACTAGAGTCATCAAAATGGCTTGGTCATGGGCCAGCCCACTACCTGGGTAGGGTTGGGTAACGGTTCACATTCTTAATAGTCTAAGGTCTAAATCACTCAGATTCACACTTCCATAAAAAATAAACGTTGAAGCCATTAATAGGTATTTCTGTGTGAATTATTTTCAACATCACTCTGTCAATAACTGTTAACCACCCATGTCATCACAAGCACTATCATCATTGTCAACTACCAATAATCCTTGCCATCACAACCACTAGTAGCAACCACTATCGCTGTTAACTAATATTGTCAATTGTACCATACTTATCATCACCTTCAGAATCACTATTAGCCACTATCACCACTAATAACTATAATCAATTATTATGTCATCAACTGTTAAAATCAATCAACTCTACCATCACTAATACCAACTATCATTATCATGTGACTCACCACACCACTAACTATCTACGCCATCATCACTAACGGATATACATATTTTTATATCAAGTAATAATTTTGTTATATATATATATGTGTGTGTGTGTGTGTGTGTGTGTCACAACCCAAAAATGGATGTGATGACACTTGTCTTATCCCACAAAGACAAGTCAGCCTAAAACCCAACCATTTTGATAAATTGCGAAAATAAACTATAACTAAAAATTGAATAACAATTTATAGTGCGGATAACAAGTTAACTTGGCTAAATCCCCAAAACTTGGTTATCACGTGTACAAGCCTCTGATGTAATACAATGGAATTGTAAGAAAATATGTAAGTCTCAAATGACGTTATCTCTCAAGTATAACAAAATCATAAATAGGAGTAAGAAGGTCCACTGAGATGAAAAATAACTGCCTCACAAATCTCCACAGGAAGCCTCGGAAAAGAAGAGAATAGAAAGTAGCACGAAGATCTGTGCTCGTAACCTTTAAAAATGTAGAAGCAAGGGGTGAGTACTAAACCATACGACACTCAACAAGTAAACTTCTAAACACAAGCTAAGGGTATAGAATACGGGTACTCTTTACACCCCAATTGAACCCTCACAAATACAACCTGCAAAAAACCAATCCAACCTAATAGTTAGCAATTTACATAACACATAATTCAACCACATCACTTCAACAATAAATATCAGCAACACATAAGATCAGGTTCACTAATCACAAGTTTAACAGAAAGGCACTCACAAGTTAAAAAATGGTAAAGATATGCAATGCAATGTCAAGTATTGTGATGCATGTCTGACCTAATGATACACACCCACTGTCTCTCAGTCCGGAACCCATATGAAACATATCTTTCCATGCATCAATCGCGACGTATGACACATCCCTCGATAATAGAATCTATCATAGAGTGAGACATATCCCTCGAATTATAATATCCACCGCGATGTGCTACACGTCCCTCGAAATGGTAAATCCTCTTTAATTTCTTATTCATCCTCAATTCACATAATATGTAATGACCCAAAAAACTAGTAGGTTGAACTAGAGCTTAAACGTGAGGGTTAACGTCAAGGGTTAAGGGCAAGGGCTAAGGGTTTTAGGTGAAGGCAATGGCTAGGGGGCCAAGGCTGCCTAAAAATAAGCCTAGCCACTGCCTACCATGACCACAAAAGTCTTCACGACTTGTGGTTGGCAAGGCAGTGTGCCCCAAAAAGGTGCCAAGCCAAGGCTCCCCTTCACGAGCCACGTCACTGCTTGTGTCATGACCATAGGCCATGGGAAGGCTCGTGGGGTTGCCTTAGCTTCATGGGAGTTGTGTCATATTGAAGGAGCTATTGGAAAAAGGACCACGAGCACCACCATGGGCCATGGTGCCTTTGACGAGGCGTGAAGGTTGGTTGTGAAGATCACTTATGCGCATGGAGGCAAGACTTTGAAGCCTTGACACTACCTCAAGACCACGACCTTCGCTACGACTCATGGTCTTCACCACAGATCGTGGGAGGTCTCGTGGTAATAACTGAGGCTCATGAAGTCTTGTTATATTGAGAAGGGTCACTTCCAAAGGGACCATGGGCACCACCACGAGCCGTGGTCCCCTAGACAGGCCGTTTAGATGGCCGTGGTCCTTGGATGGGGTTGACTAAGTTAAGGGTCTTTATGTAATTTCCTATTTATTTACTTATTATATAGGGTCATTTTTAGTTGTTTTAGTTCACTAATATAAATAGTTTTAAGTCTTAAAACTTTTCATTTACTCCTTTATTCTCAAAAACCCAAATCAAATCAAAAGAGTTCTTCCTCTAAAAAATTCTCTCTAGAAGTTCCCAAAGAAGAAGAAGAAGAAAAGTGGGGGCTAGGGCTTGAAAATTCAAAGTGTTTCTTCTCAAATTAGGGGGAAAACTCCACCAAAGTTGTGGTAGTCTTTATCCTTGACTAATTTTCATTCAAGGAGCCAATTCCAAAACATGATTTCAAGTTCCAAATTTACCCAAAAAGTAGGGTTTTCAATCTAAGAATGAATTCAATTACAAAACGTTTTCAAGGGTTTATATTTGATGATTTATGAATGAATTGATGTATTTATGATGATTTACAATGAATTTCCCCATGAACCCATGTTTTTCCCCAAATTACTAAATTGAATGTTTGTGACTTGGGTTGATTGAATATGAAAGTATTTTGATGGATTATGCCTAAATTTATTTAGATTATTGAATTACATCATTGTTCATGCCTAATTGTGATATTCTAAGATATGTTGGTGAATGGTGATTCATAGGGAAATTTAATGTAGGTTAATGTATGAATATGATGTCATGTAAATATTTTTGATTCCAATGAAAGTTAAGATAATTGTGCTATTATGGAAAGTTTCATTCTCAATTGTGCACTTAAGAATGTTGATGATAGAATGTGAAGGGTTCTTCAATGTAATGTATATCTTGAATTGGTAGGCTTATGCATCCTCTTCTTTTATAAATGAAAGTAATGTGAATGATGTAGCATGGATCCGTAGGCTAATGGCTCCATTCGATGCATGTTAATAATGAACCTTGGGATTGGTAGGCTTATGGTACCCTTACATAAATGATGTTATTGAACTTTGGGATCAGTAGGCTTATGGCACCCTTCCATAAATGTTAATGATGAACCTTGAATCGGTAGGCCTATGGCACCCTTTCATGAGGATTCAATGAGCTATCCTAATAATGTACCTTGAATCGGTAGGATCATGGCACCCTTTCATGTGTTAATTAATGTACTTTGAGTCGGTAGGCCAATGACACACTCTCATGTGTGATAATGTTAAGTAATGAAATACTCTATGGGAATGGAGGCTAAGCACTGAGTGAATAGGGTAAGATGGAAGCTCTCCCAATGTTAGGCTGGGTTTTAATGAACATCTTCCTTACGCCATAACTATGTGCCCACATAGGTCCTAGCTAGTGGATCCACCTAAGCTAAATGTTACCGGTCCTCCCTAAGGCAAGTAGACCACCTCTTTACGGTATGGGGTTATATGACACCAAATTCCATGGTTTGGTCTCATGATCTATGTCGGTTAATATTATTCCCATCATGTGAGATGTGCTCTATGGTTACTTGAGAGGTTCTATGAAGTGTGGGTGGTAGTATGGGATACCATCCATGCATTGCACGAGTAGGCTTTGAGAGGGCAATGATGAGTTCTCTAATGTATTAATGGCTAATGAATGAAAGTGCTCTTAATGAAGCTAATGAAGAATGTTTACTTATATTCTTAATGTAATGATGCATTCTATACTTGGATTGTATTATGAGTTATTTCCTTGTTATGACTTATGAAATGTTTATGTTCCTTATGTATGAGTATTGTCTAATGAAGAATGGTAAGTTCACTTTTGGTGGCCTTAATAGGGTACTTAGTGTGGATGGTGGTATGTGATGCTATTCATACATTATACAAAGTATAGCTTGGGGTTACTTAAGGTGAAAGTTCTTAAGTGATGAAATTACTTGTATTGTTTATTATGTTGTATCTTATGCCTCCTGTACTTATGTTCATGAAGTTTTCTCCAAATGGCATAAAGCATGACTTTCAAATAAAATGTTCGTTTTAAGCATCGTTTTTGCATTGCTATCATACTTAGTACATTAAATGTGCTAACCCATATTTCTTCATTTTTACCAAAGTGTAGGTTCCGGCATTTGAGTTGATTCTCTCTAGTTCAAGGGCTTGGATTGAGTTCTTCCAAGACTAAGTGGTATGTCCTCATGGATTCGAGGAAAAGTACTTTTGATGTTTCATGTCTTTCATTGTAATAGACTCTCTTAGACTTTCTATTGTAAAGGGGCCGTGTCCCTAATTTTGATTTACAAATTGTTTTTAGATGGCCATGTGAGACTAGTAGACTTACGTTGTTTTAAATGTTTTTGTATTGTATGGATTTAAAGAAAAGTTTTAATTCTGTACCATTTTCTATATATCAAATGTTATGAATGGTATGAGGCTTGTATGAGGCTCTTCGGAGTCTTGTACGCCGTGTCGCATCCGAGGTGTAGGCTCGGGTCATGAAAAACATGGTATCAGAGCCAGATTTTTGGGATGGTTTTTAGGATTGATGTCTCACAAGACATATCTAGTAGAGTCTTGTTCATGGGTGTGAATCACGACGCATTTATGAATGAGAGGCTATAAGACGTTAGGAAACTTCACTTCTTTCATTACTCTTTAAGTCGTGTCTTAGAGTTTTAACTCTATGAAGTCCTTTTCCTAACCCTTCTCTTGTGTTTATAGGATGTGAATACAAGAAAGGAGACCGTAAGAAGAATAGAAGAGGAGAATGTGAATGAGGGAGTTCCTCCACAAGGTCCCCAAGGTGACCAAGTTCCTCAAGGAAATCAAGTTCCAGTTGATGCTCCGACTATCCAATGAAGAAGTTAGGTTGGCTCTTTTGATGATGGATCAAGCCATAACTACTCAAGTCCAAGCCATGGTGATCAAAGCTACTAGGGGTGTTGAGACTCATGTGAACCCTATTGTGAGTACTACGGCTTCTTGGTTGAGAGACTTTGTAAGGATGAATCCTCCGGCATTTCTTGGTTCCAAGGTGGGAGAGGATCCCCAAGAGTTTTTGGACTAGGTGTATAAGGTAGTCAATGCTATGCGGGTGAGTTCTATAGAAAAAGTGGAACTTGCCACTTATCAATTGAAGGATATTGCCCAAGTTTGGTTCACTAAATGGAAGAGTAATAGGCCATTAGGAGTGGGGCCTATAGATTGGGAAGTTTTCAAGAAAGCATTCCTTGATAGGTTCTTTCTGCATGAGAAGAGGGAGGCTAAGGTGGAGGAGTTTATCAATCTTAGGAAAGGTAACATGAATGTTCAAGAGTACTCTTTGAAATTTACCCTTTTGTCTAAGTGTGATCCATCTTTGGTGTCTAACCCAAGGGATGAATGAGTAGATATGTAACGGGTGTGTACGACCTAGTTGACGGAGAGTGCCATACAACAATGGTCCATGATGAGATGAACATTTCTAGGCTTATGGTGTATGCTCAATCTATTGAGGAGTCCAAAAAGAGAGCTCCAAACCAAGATTCTTCAAGCACTCCTAAGATTAACCAAGATAAAGGTGGTGGACCTCTATTTTCTAAACCTACTTGCACCTTTTGTGGAAAAGGCATTATGGGAAGTGCCTAGCCAGTACTAATGGGTGCTATGGTTGTGGGAAAAATTATCACCAAGTGAAAGATTTCCCTACACTTGCGGCCAAAAGAAGAGAGGCAAAACAAGATTATCTTAATGACCCGGATCCTAATGCTCCAAAGAAAAATTGTTTCTATGTACTTCAAGCTAAAAAGGACAAGGAAGCTCTTCTAGATGAAGGAACCGGTATGTTGATAGTTCCTTAAAGTTGTAAATGTGTTATTGAGGTTCCTATGCTATTTTTCATGTTAGCCTTAGTATGGGTTTACTCTCAAGGGGGAGATGTGATGGTTGAAGAAAGGTTGTTGAGAGTTCTGATATCTTTGTCACTTTCTTCTATTCTTATTCAAGCTTGAAGACCACGCTTCACGACTCGTGGTGGCCTCGTGGTGCCACCCATGGTTGGCAAGGCAGTGTGCCGTAAAAAGGTTCCAAGCCAAGGCTCCCCTTCATGAGCCACTTCACGGCTCGTGGTCCTGACCACGGGCCATGGGAAGGTTCGTGGGGTTGCCTTAGCTTTATTGGAGTTATGTCATATTGAATGAACTACTGGTCAAGGGACCACGGGCACCACCACGGGCAGTGGTGCCCTTGACGAGGCGTGAAGGGTGGTCGTGAAGATCACTTAGGCTCTAAGAGGCAAGGTTTTGAAGCCTTGACACTGCCTCAAGACCACGACCTTCACCACGATTCGTGGTCTTGACCACAAATTGTGGGAGATCTCATGTACATGCCTTAGGCTCATGAAGGCTTGTCATCTTGAGGAGGGTCATTGCCCAAGGGACCGCGGGCAACACCACAAGCCGTGGTCCCCTAAACGGGCCGTATAGATGGCCATGGTCCCTAGACGGGGCTACCTAAGTTGAGGGTTTTTATGTAATTTCCTATTTAATTAGTTATTATATGGGGTCGTTTTTAATTGTTTTAGTTCACTTATATAAATAGTTTTAAGTCTTAAAACACTTCATTTACTCCTTTATTCTCCAAAATCCAAAACAAATCAAAAGAGTTCTTCCTCTAAAAAATTCTCTCTCTAGAAGTTCCCAAAGAAGAAGAAGAAGAAGTGGGGGCTAGGGCTTGAAGATTCAAAGTGTTTCTTCTCAAATTAGGGGGAAAACTCCATTAAAGGTATGGTAGTCTTCATCCTTGACTAAATTTCATTCAAGGAGACAAATCCAAAACATGATTTCAAGTTCCAAATTTACCCAAAAAGTAGGGTTTTCAATCTAAGCACGGGTTCGACTCCAAAACATTTTCAAGGGTTTATATTTGATGATTTATGAATGAATTTTTGTATTTATGATGATTTACAATGAATTTCCCCATGAACCCATGTTTTTCCTCAAATTACTAAAATGAATGTTTGTGACTTGGGTTAATTGAATATGAAATTATGTTGATGGATTATGTCTAAATTGATTTAGATTATTGAAATACGTCATTGTTCATGCCTAATTGTGGTATTCTAAGATATTTTGGTGAATGGTGATTCATAGCATTATATGGCAATTTCATGTAGGTTAATGTATGAGTATGATGTTATGTAAATGTTTATGATTCCAATGAAAGTTATATGATCATGTCTATACGGTAATTGTGCTATTATTGAAAGGTTCATTCTCAGTTGTACACTTAAGAATGTTGATGATAGAATATGAAGGGTTCTTCAATGTAATGTATATCTTGAATTGGTAGGCTTATGCAATCTCTTCTTGTATAAATGAAAGTAATGTGAATGGTGTATCGTGGATCGGTGGGCTAATGGCACCCTTTCATGCATGTTAATAATGAACCTTGGGATTGGTAGGCTTATGACACCCTTACATAAATGATGTTAATGAACTGTGGGATCGGTAGGCTTATGGCACCTTTCCATAAATGTTAATGATGAACCTTGAATTGGTAGACCTATGGCACCCTTTCATGAGGATTCAATGAGCTATCCTAATAATGTACCTTGAATCGGTAGGCTCATGCACCCTTTTATGTGTTAATCAATGTACTTTGAGTCGGTAGGCTAATGGCACCCTCTCATGTGTGATAATGTTAAGTAATGAAATACTCTATAGGAATGGAGTCTAAGCACTGAGCGGATATGGTAAGATGGAAGCTCTCCCAATGTTAGTCCGGCTTTCAATGAACATCTTCCTTACCCCATAACTATGTTCCCACATATGTTCTAGCTAGTGGATCCACCTAACCTAAATGTTAACAATCCTACCTTAGGCAAGTAGACCACCTCTTTACGGTGTGGGGTTATATGACACTGGATTCTATGGTTTGTGATGTTTGTGTAATCAAGACACAACTTTCGATGCAAGTGTCTACGATCGTACAATAGTTTAGTAACCTGACCAAGGGTTGGGATAGTCCCTAGAGAGTGGTTTTGAGAATTTATAGAAAAATAAAATTTAGTTCTAACTAGTCATAGCTAAAGATATTAATGAGTAAAAACATTGTAATTTTTTTTAAAAAAAGGGGGACACACGAGTGCCAATTAACAATTGGGGGGGGGGGTGTTTCATTAGTAAGTAAAAACAGAAAAATAACAAGGGTTTTAAAATAATGAGAGGGAATCCTTGGGATGTGACAGGAATACAAGTTAATCTAGAGTATTGGGTATATGCTTTCAATAGAAGAATTATAGAGTAATTGTGACTAGGCTAGACTTTAAAGGGGATAAGCTCTCTCTCGAGCAACTTACCCCGTTTCAAATGTGTTCCTCTCGAACACCCACTTGCCGCATGAAGACCAGCCTACGCCTTAACCCACTCACTCTCTCGAGCTGAGTGTGTGGATTTGGGACTAGGGTTCACTCTCTCGAGCTGAACCTCATGTCGACCCACTCACATTGGCCATCAATTTAGTGGTCTCAGTTTTATGACCTCTCTCTCTCGCAAGCCGAAAACACATAAATAAACTTGTATTTGCAACTAAAAATTCATTAGATTCATCCACAACCACTAAACAAAATCACAATTAAACTACAAATAAACTATCAACAAGCAAGACCCAACAATTATCTTAACCCATATTCGCTAAATCACACCCCAAGAATTGGGGTTTTTAGCCACACATTAAGAGATAGATATTTATACCTAAATGAGCTTGCATTCGATGGGTATGAAGATTTAAGTCTTGTTAGAAGCCAAGAATGAAGAATCCAAGAGACCCAACTCCAAATCTTGAAGATCAAACCCTCTTCTTCTTCAAGTCTCCAAAACCCTCTCAAACTCAGACCAAAAATATCAAAAAGTACTATTCTATGTAAACAAAATTATAATAAAAATGTTCCACCCTATGTGAACATTATAATAATGGATCCCCAAAAACTAAAGCTCTAACTAGTATTTATAGTTTTCACAGATTTGTGCTACAACAGATCATTCGGCATCATTAGTCAGAATCGCCGATAAACTCGGCGATTAACCCCTTTTTGTTGTTCATCATCGTCTTGCACCAACTTCAGCATCATCGTGCTTTGTGTCATTGGGCGATATAGTACTGCTTTGCGAAACTGTTCGGCGATACGCCGACTGCTGCCTTTCTCCGCCGACTTGATCCTTTCCTTCAAGGCTCATCACACTGGAACAAAAGGCGACGTAAGACCCTTCGGCGACTCGCCAAGCGGACTCGGCGATCCTCAGGCCTTCATTTCTTCGTTCTTTTTAGCTTTTTCGTTCCTTTTTGCGACGTAGTGTCCATGCTTTCCTTCAAATTTCAAATACCTGAAACTTAAGGGTTTCCATAAGATATTGAGGTAAAATAAGAATTTAAGAACACAATTTCTACTAAAATATAGCCCTAAATAAGTCTAATTTGTGGATTCATCAACACCTCCAACTTAAACTTTTGCTTGTCCTCATGCAAACTCAAGTTCAGCTGTTCAAAAAGGATGTATCGAGCAGTGCTAAACAAGACTTAATCATGAATGGACACAAGAAGACTCAATTTACTCATGCAAATATCAAATGTGAACTCAAAGATTCAAGTTCTGACTCACCAATATCAATGAATCTCATGTTCTCAATACTTGCTTCAAATGGGAGTTCAAGCTCAACTATAGTGTTCAAATACACTCACACAAAGAATGATTCCATATTCACACAATGATTTCACAGTTTAAAGCTTTGGAATCAGATGTAACGCTCACACTCACAAAGATGAACGCAATGCATGCTTTCACCCATAGGTTTGCCCGTATTTTCCAATTAATATTTGTTTCGACTTTGTCAAGATCACAAAGGTCTTTTCAAGGCTTTTAACGGGGCTGAGTGTAAAGGTATGGTCATTTTAGGCTCAGTGACTTTCATCCTCGTGAAATGTGGTGCTCATAACACTTCCTTCCCTTTTCCTTCATCATATTCTTTAGTGCTCATAAGTCTTCCTATTATTCACTTTCCCTTAATGTGTTGGAAACCCCTTTTCCTTTGCACTTTATTGTGCAACTTTCTTTTTCATTCTTTTCTTTTCTTTTTCTCTTTCTCTTTTTTTTCTTTATATGGAGGGGTTCCATTTTTTTTTCTCAACACCATGGGTTAACAGAGACATTCCATGCACTTCTTGAATTTCCCTTTTCTTTTCACCATACTCCCAATTTAGGCTTTTGGCCTAAGTTGGCTATTCTACTAACCACAACTTCATGAGGATTATGGGTGATGGATTAAGAAAGGTCTAGTTTTCATCAAGTTTCTTCCAAAGAAAGATAAGGCTCAAGGGTTGTTCAAGAGAGAATCACACGCTCACAAGGTATGTTACAAAAGAGGTATATGTCAAATTGGTTCACACTCTCTGAAGTGCCTAACATCATATCAAGAGAAAGTCTTACTTAGTCAACCAGACCAACAGGGAAAATTATAGGTGTTGTCATGCATGGTTCCAGGTAAGCTTATCACACAAGACATCGACACTTAAGTCAAGCAAGACTCCACACTTTCGCTAGTGTACAACGGTCATCACAAGATAATCAATTTGATAAATGGCTAATCACAATGAGATGCAAAGAGTTCACACATTGTCTATTCAACTTCATTTGGCCTCATCGTAGCCATGATTCATGTTCGTTCAATTGTAAGCACTATTCAAGTCATCGGTATTGATCTAAATTGAGACTCAAATTTTTGCAATAGAAAAACCACATTACACACGAGAGGTGGCAAAAATGTGTGAAAAATTCAAAATTTTTCGAGAGGGTCAAAATCATTTTGCAATTAAAAACAAAAGGAGCCTCAAGCTCAAACATCCACAAAAATAGATGAAACACAATTTAAACACCAAAGCCCAAATACATAAGTGAATACACGAGTCAAAAATAGCACACAAAAGGTGGGCCTCACCCCACCACAAATAAAAGCTATTTCTCCTCAAATATAGTTAACACAGAATCCGAAATGTAAAATAAAGAAAGACATAGAGGGAGGTAAAGAGGTGATCCTAGCTAATCAGTCGCTCCATCTGTTTGGGCTTCAGTACCCAGAGTGACCATCAGAAGGACCAGCTCCACTAGATCCTGCAACAGGTGCTAAGGAAACCTACACAACAACATCTATCATTATTGTTTCACTCTCGATCAGATCTTCATCTGCAGCTCCCTCAGTTTCTTCATGCATCTCTTCATCAGTCTCTGCTTCTGACTTAGGGTCGGCTATCTGCTTTGCTCTACCCTCATGTCCAGTGGTTGTCTGAGAAATCTCAGGCATGTCTGGAATCTCCACTATTCCAAAGACCATGGACACATCGGTGAACTTCAGATGGTCTATATCTTTTCGCAGTTCAGCAATGACAGCTTTTAAAGTCGTCACCTCCTCTATGGACCCTTGGTTGTGTTCAAACACCTCTATCCTGGCTGCTAGGGCATCATTGGTAGTACTCAGAGGTGTCATAACATCAGTTAGGACAATCTGGATCATGCATGGAATAGAGGCCTCTAGACTAGCAGCCCGACAACCAGCAGAAAGGGCCAGCTGTCCCATTCAGAGTAGGGAAGTTGGGAAACAACAGCAACAGTAGTGGGTCTTGGCGATCGTGCAGTAGCTGAAGAACCTGGAGATTAGCGGGAGTAACAGTGGCAATGGATATACCTGAAGGCCTAGGGGCTAGAGTAGGCAAAGGTACCTCTGCAAGAGATGATTCTATGTTTACTAACTCCACCGATGTTGCCTTTTTCTTTTCTACTTAATCCTTAAGGTACTCACTTCGATCCTCCAGATATCAGTAGAGGTTGTGGGCATCACTTCCACATCCTTCTTGACATCTCGAGGTACCCGGGCTCGTTTGCATAATTTTGTGATCAAAACTAGGAATTGAAGTGAGGTTCGACTATGTCTTACACGCATGAGTATCTCTGAAGCAATGATTGTACCCAAGTTTATTTGAGTTTTCTCTATGACGCAACCCAGGCAAGTTGCCTTGGCAAGGCAAAGGATCGACTCATTTTGGGATGACATAATTGTGCTGCTGATAAAACCGAACCAGAACCTTGCGGCTATGTTTAGTTCTTTCTTTTCGATCGAAACTCTTTCCGCCGACCACTTTGGAATCTCAACTAAAATTATTGGGGCTAATCACTTTTTCATCACATCCAGCTTCTTTGTTCTGATCAAGTACTGGCAGTGATCCCCAATATTCATGGACATACCCAAGACTGCGTTGATTTCCTCACTATCACACTTCACCCTCCTGCCTCTGATAACCACAGAGTCGACTTCTTTGAAGGCTACTGCTAGCTGCTTTTGCTGGGGTATTAGTGTACTATATGCATTATATAACTCTTTTACCAGCTTGGAATATACGGGCCACGGGGTTTGGTGAAGATTTGGAACTTGTGGTATATCAGACACTCCATTATCTCTGGGTGCCTGTCTATGACCTCGTCTATGGACAGACACTTTTCCTCTAGAATTATCCTTAGCCCCTCAGCCTTTACACGGTTTGTTGATTTAGGTGGAGGACCGTGTACTGGAGGTGTCAATACCATTGCCTGCTCTGGACTTAGAGGTGTAGTAGTGGTTGGTTGGGGAGTACTGGCCCTGGATTGATTATTCAGCTTCCTAGTTTTCTGCTTAGCCCTCTGTGCTATTAACAGATCATCCTCATTAGAGCCCACACCTTTGCTCTCAGATTGGTTGGTGTCATTTCCATAAAAGCCATTATTGTCAGTGCTTGCATTTGATAATTCAAGGGTTTCGTGTTTACACTTTTCCTTTTCACCAGTTGAGGAAAGTTTAGGAACCTTGCTTTTGAATGCATCTGCATCCTTGTTGATTGTAATCCCTTTTGTTTTAACTTGGGGTAGCTTGCTTCTTCCTGCAACTTTAGATCTAGCCATTTCTGCAAAGAATTCGGAAGAAGTCAAACAACTAAATCAAATTCAGAGGGGCACAACTGCAGAAAAACTCGCCGAATAGATCGACGAGTTGCCAAGTTGCTTTGGCGAGCAGGATTTTATCCGCCGAAGGATACAGTGCAAAAAGGTTCAGGGGTGCAGACAAAGGGCAACCAAGGAGACTTTCGATGAGTCATCGAATGCTTTTGGCGATCAAAAATTTCTGGCCGAAAGTTACAGAACCCTTATCACAAGTAGCATGAAATTAAAGGTGAGATGGAGTCATTTGGCGACCCACCAAGTGATTCATCGAGCTTGCCTCAGCGCATCGAATGGTCTAAAGTTATCAGAAAGGAACATCACACGACATAGAACAAAATTATTTGCAATGAGAGTATAAATATCACTATTAAGTGCAGGATTTGGAGAACCAACCTTTTAGGCAGATTAAGTCAAGACTGTGATGCTAGGCAGCAGGTTAGTACAAATCCAAGCACTACTAAAGCATCTAGAATACTTACGAGGTGCGAAAATTCTGAAAATACTAAGTAGGTACAATTTTGCAAAAATCGAGAGTGAGAGAATATGAGAAAGGTTGAAAGTCAAGACCCATGACTTTATAAAAACCATCCAGATCTCATCCATTCGGTGACATTAGTTGAATTTTCTCTGCTTCTTGGCGATCTGCTGAGTGGTTACCTACCTCGCCAAGTTTTACAGGATGTTTAATCAAAGTAAAGATCCAAACGATTGTCTTTGTTGGGGTCGCCGATCTAGTCGGCGATTCGCCAATTGAACTTGTGTAATTCATCCTGTACTTTTCACAAACCTTTCATGACCAATCCTACAAAATAAAAACACCTTTATTTCAAAACTAACATAATTAAAGCAGTTAAGGGTTTTGGGTTACCTCCCAAATAGTGCCTTAGTTAACGTCGTGGCACAACACATGTTAACACCTAAACTTCACTTTTGGGATTAGCGAAAACATCATTTGGCAACCCCCTGGTTCGTGCCTAATGGAGATGAGGCATCACATGACCCAAGAGGGTTTCAATTAGTTGGATAGATCTAGAGTGAGAACCGCTCATCTGATTTAGCACTTATACGTTTTCTCTAATCTCCTCTAACATTCTAGCTTGCTCATTTAGCTTTTGGAGAATGGTCGATAACATATCCTTGATATGTTTATTTTCAATGTCCATAGATCTTCCCTGCTCGGTACGTAGTATGCATTTGCTCTTCTCTTTGGACATCACCTTCAGTTCTTGAGCTTGTGGGTAAAGTTATCCATCTGACCCAGCAAAATGTTCAATTGCTGGTCCCCTCAGTATCCTTGTTGGTTTTAGCCACAAGGTCAAGGAATTTAGCTGTAGTCTCATAGGAGTATCCCTCAAGGCCACATGGGATAAGTCGATCAATTAATCGGCGTCGTTTGTCAGAATCGCTGATCTACTCGGTGATTTGCCCTTTGGTGTAGTTCGTCGCCATCTTGCACCAACCTTCAGCATCGTCGTGCTTTGTGTCAATGGGCGACATAGTACTGCTTTGCGAAACTACTTGGTGATACGGCGACTGCTCCCTTTCTCCACCAACTTGATCCTTTCCTTCAAGGCTCAGCACACTGGAACAAAAGGTGAAGTAAGACCCTTCAGCGACTCGCCAAGCGGACTCGGTGATCTTCAGATCTTCAGGCCTTCATTTCTTCATTCTTTTAAGCCTTTTCATTCTTTTTTGTGACGTAGTGTCCATGCTTTCCTTCAAATTTCAAATACCTCAAACTTAAGGGTTTCCATTAGATATTGAGGTAAAATAAGCATTTAAGGATACAATTTCTACTAAAATATAGCCCTAAATGAGTCCAATTTGTGGACTCATCAGTTTGCTCTCATGGTCTATGTTAGTTAATGCTTATTCCCATTATGTGAGATGTGCACTATGGTTACTTGAGAGTTTCTATGAAGTGTGGGTGGTAGTATGGGATGCCATCCATGTATTGCACGAGTAGGCTTTAAGAGGGTTATGATGAGTTCCCTAATGTCTTAATCGCTAATGAATGAAAGTGTTCTTAATGAAGCTAATGAAAAATGCTGACTTATATTCTTAATGTAATGATGCATGCTATACTTGAATTGTATTATGAGTTACTTCCTTGTTATGTCTGGAAACTCGAGATCGTAAATGGATTCGAGTACCATTGTAATCACCTCTTTCATGATCCTTTCTATAGGTAGAACTACTGTGAGCGGTCTAAACTTCGACCCTTATTTCTTTCTTCATATTGTAAAGGGGAGCAAAGCCCCTTTTTTGCTCCCTCTATTGATAGAAAAAGGATGACTTATGAAATGTTTATGTTCCTTATGTATGTGTATTGTCTAATGATGAAAAGGAAGAATGGTAAGGTCACTTTTGGTGGTCCTAATGTGGTACTTAGTGTGGATGTTTGTATGAGACGCTATTCATACATTGCACAAAGTATAGCTTGGGGTTACTTGTAGTGAAAGTTCTAATGTGATGAAATGACTTGTATTGTTGATTATGTTGTATCTTATGCCTCTTGTACTTACTTATGTTCATGAAGTTTTCTCCAATTGACATAAAGCATGAATTTCAAATAAAATGTCCATTTTAAGTATGTTTTTTGTATGGCTATCATACTTAGTACATTAAATGTGCTAACCCATATTTCTTCATTGTTACCAAAGTGTAGGTTCCGACATTTGAGTTGATTCTCTCTAGTTCAAGGGCTTGGATTGAGTTTTTCCAAGACTAAGTGGTATGTCCTCATAGATTCGAGGACAAGTACTTTTGATGTTTCATATCTTTCATTGTAATAGACTCTTTTAGACTTTCTATTGTAAAGGGGCCGTGTCCCTACTTTTAATTTAGAGATTGATTTTAGATGGCCATGTGAGACTAGTAGACTTCCACTGTTTTAAATGTTTTTATATTGTATAGATTTAAAGAAAATTTTTAATTCTGTACCATTTTCTATATATCGAATGTTATGAATGCTATGAGGCTTGTATGAGGCTCTTCAGAGTCTTGTATGCCGTGTCGCATCCAGGGTGTAGGTTCGGGTTGTGACATAACACTTGTCACAACCATGTCTCAGAACCAATGCAAATGACAAGTTCACAAATAATGAGGAGACGACCATTTACATAACAATGCACAATTCGCAACAACACAATCATGATACAACATCAATAATGAATCAACAATCCTTTCAAATCATTCTCAAACATCACACACCAATAATTAATCACATTGTCTTTTATTACCCTTTTCCATCATTAGAATTATTCAACATGGACAAGTTAACCTATCACCAAGTCCTATTACTCCCCAACACATACCACAAGGAAATACACAATTCTATACACTTAACAAGGGTTGAGAAATCGACATGCCTCAAACAATCGAACAATCACTCTGGGACTTGAGCTTTCCCTTTTCGTTATGCTTCCAAATCAATGCAATCTATTCAAATAAATAATCACCATAAGATTTCAAAACTAACCACACCCATATTTCTTTATGTTTAGCCTTTACCCAAAAACTCACCCAACTCTATAGTCAAGTTCCTAAATTTTAAGCCTAGGATTAAGTCTTTATTCCTCCAAATAACATAATTATAATGGTATTCATATAATGTAATATACCTAGTTACTTAATACATATACCCATATATTAAAATTTAATCATAATATAGTAATAAGAAAATAAAAAAAATTGGAATCTGCTAGTTACGGAGTAGACTTAACCATTCACATATGCCAAATTTCTAAGGCCTATTGACTGCTTCTCTAATGGCAATCATTGCCAATTATTATCTTGCTTTCCCCCAGCCAACAAACACACATAAGTACACATAAAATTAGAAGAAAACCTTAACTATTTCGGCAAACCAATTCACTAAAGCATAAAAGATTCCATCTATCCCATAAGTAATTAACTATAAACATTAAAGAGTGTTTGCACTACTTGATTATTACACGATGTTTGAATTATTCTTTCCTCTCCTGTTCATTCCCTTAGGTAAATTTCTTCCTCCCTTTCTTTTCTAAATTAATTGTTTATTAAAACTGACAAACCCACTAACTTATTTTAATACTTGGGCCTAGTGGTATAGGGTCTTTAATAAATTTTAGGCTTGACCCATTATTAACTAAATTCATTACCTAAAATTTACCATCAATTAATTAACTATAGTTACATGAATATTCAAAAGTCTTGAAAATGACCTTCCGGGTCATTACAGTATCCATCACTAAAACCATGTTCGTCCTAGAACATAAAGTAAATGAAAGTACCTGAAGCTTCAAAAATTTGAGGATATCTTGCGCGCATGTCCGACTCCGTCTTCCAAGTCACCTCTTTAACTGAACAGTGCTTCTATTGCACCTTTACTGAATCAATCTCTTTGGTTCTAAGCTTTCAAACCTGCCTATCCTATATAGCTATAGGCTCCTCCTCAAATGTCAAGTATGGACCTAGTTCAAATGAATCAAGTGAAAGCACATGAGACTCATCCAGTATTTACTTCTGAAGCATGGATACATGGAAGACAGAATGTATAACTGACAAACTAGGTGGCAAGGACAACATAAAGGCCACCTTTCCTACTCGACTCAAAATCTCAAAGGGCCAATGAATTAAGGGTTAAGCTTGCCTTTCTTCCCGAAATTCATCACACCCTTCATGTATGATACTCGGAGCCAAACATGATCACTCTCCATAAACACTAAGTCTCTAACTCTCCGGTCTGTATAACTTTTTTGTCGACTTTGGGCTGTCAATAGTCTATACTGAATCATATGGACTTGCTCCACAGAAACTCTAAGCAAGTTTGTATCCAAAGAGTCCATCTCCGATGAATCAAACCAACCAATTAGAGATCTACACCATCTTCCATACAACGCCTCAAACAGGGCCATCTAAATACTAGTGTGATAACTGTTATTGTAGGCAAACTCTGTTAAGGGCAAATGTCTATCCCATCTAGCACCAAAATTGATCACACATGCTCGGAGCATATACTCTAACACCTGAATCGTCCGCTCGGACTGACCATCTATCTAAGGGTGAAAGACTGAACTAATATCTAGTTGAGTACCCAAACCATGTTGTAATGCCTTTCAAAAATGGGAAGTGAACAATGAATCTTGATGAAATACAATAGAAATTGGAACTTCGTGTAGTCGCATAATCTCACAACTTCTCCACAGTATACTTCACCCATACTAGAATGAAGTGGGCAGACTTGGTTAGCTTGTCAAGAACAACCCAAATAGAGTCATAACCACCCACTGTGGTAGGAAAACCCACAACAAAGTCCATAGTGATCCACTCCCACTTCCAAGTAAGAGTAGGCTTCCTCTAAGTTATACCCCAGGCCACTAGTTCTCATACTTGACCAGTAGGTAAGTCAAACACCTAGAAAAAAAAGTCCGCAATATCCCTTTTCATTCCACACCACCAGTAAATCTGACATAAATCATGATACATCTTCGCCTGGCCTGAAAGGATAGAATATCGAGAACAATGGCCCCCCTCAAGAATCAATCCAATCAACTCACCCGTCTTAGGCACACAAATCCTACCTCTAATCCTTAAGATACCATCAGAATCAAGGACAACCTCCTTAGCTTTCCCTTTCAACACTTTGTCTCGAATGAGTCATAACTTCTCATCATTAAACTGGTGCTCACGGATCTGCTCGACTAAAGAATATCGAGCCTCAATAAAAAAAAATCATACCATCATTCTCCTATGAAATCTACAACTAGACAAGACTATTAGCTAACATCTCAACATCTATAGCTAATAGTCTCTCCTTAATACTAAGCGTGAAAAGACTCCTCATACTATGAGTCTTCCTACTCAAAGAATCACCCACTACATTGGCCTTCCTGAGATGATATAGAGTGGTCATGTCATAGTACTTCAACAACTCAAGCCATCTACGTAGCCTCAAATTCAGGTCCCTGTGACTGAAGATGTACTGAAGACTCTAAAGATCAGTAAAGATCTCACAATGCACCCCATACAAATAGTGACGCCATAACTCATGTACAAAGACCACGAACGCCAACTCTCAAACATGAATAAGGTAGTTCTTCTCATGTGTCTTCAACTTCCTAGAAATATAAGCAATCACCTTCACTCTCTGCATCAATACACCTCCTAATCCGACTCTTAAAGCATCACAATACACAGCAAAGTCCACGCCTTCCTCTGGTAGAGTCAATACAAGAGCCAGAGTTAACAAGGTCTTGAGCTTTTGAAAGCTCTCCCAACACTCTTCGGACCACTAAAAACCCACACCCTGTCGAGTCAATCTGGTCAATGGAGCTTTAATAATAGAAAAACTCTGAACAAATCATCAGTAATAGCCTACCAATCCAACAAAACTCTAAATCTTGGTAGGAGAAGTAGGTCACGTCCAACCTCTAACTAGCTCATTCTTGGCTGGATCTATTCTAATACCTTCCATGGAAACCACGTGTCTGAAGAATGCCACAAAGTTAAGCTAAAACTTTCACTTTGAGAACCTGGCATACAAATTCTCTTTCCTCATCCTCTGAAGTACAATCCTCATAAGTGACGGACATAGTCCTCCTCGGTCCTGGAGTAAACCAAAATATCATCGATGAAGATAATCACAAAAGAATCAAGGTATGGTCGAAACACCCCATTCATCAACTCCATGAATGTTGTAGGGGAGTTTGTCAACCCAAAGGACATCACTAGGAACTCTTAATGTCCATACCAAGTTCGGAAAGCTGTGTTAGAGATATTTGATGCCCTAATCTTCAACTGATGATACCCAAACCTCAAATAAATCTTAGAGAACAACGATTCTCCCTATAGCTGATCAAGTAAGTCATTGCTATGTGCATGAGGTTATTTATTCTTTACCGTTACCTTATTCAACTATCTGTAATCAATACACATCCTCATAGTCTCATCCTTCTTCTTCACAAACAACACTGGGGAACCCCTAGGTGACAAACTAGGGCGAATAAGCCCCTTACTCAACAAATCCAATATTTGATCCTTCAACTCTTTCAACTCTGCTGGAGCCATATGGTATGAAGGAATATAAATAAGCTTAGTGCTCGGCTCCAAATCAATAGCAAAATCAATATCCCTATTATGAGGAACACTTGGAAGATCAGAAGGGAATACATCGAGAAACTCCTAAACCACGGGAACAGAATCCATGGGAGGTGGTTCAATACTAGTGTCTCAAATGAATGCTAAGTAAGACAAACAACCTCACTCCACAGATCTCTAAGTAGGATGAAGTAGATGACCTTGCTAGGATAAAAGCCACTAGCACCCTTCCACTAAACCATCGAAACACCAGAGTAGCTAATGTCACATTCTTAGCATTACAATCAAGAATAACATGATAAAAAGAAAGACAATTCATACCCAAGATAACATCAAAGTATACCATCCCTAGAATGACTAAGTCTACCGATGTAACACCCCAAAAACTAGTAGGCTAAACTAGGGCTTACCATGAGGGTTAGATTCTTGAATGTACCTCCCCGTACCTAAAAATATATGGTTTTGTGTTAGAACAACAATGTATGACCCATAAGGACCAACCATGGGTCCTTGTGGAGGACCGTTAGAAATTGACTAGGCAGTGACCCACAGAGGGGACCCACGCCTTATGGGGTAAGGGGCCGTAGGTCAAGCCTTAGAAATCAAGTCCTAGTAACCCAATCCACGTTCACTAGCACGCCACGTGAGTCCACCCACGGACCGTGGTCGAGCTGTCATAGGCAAGGCATCGAAAATAGGCTCCAATAACTCCACCCACGGTTCACTAGCATACCATGTGGGTCCATCCACGGACCGTGGTCGTGGGGTCATGGGTGGTCACCTGTGATCTGTTTTTAGGAATTAGTTAGGGGCACTTTGGAAGTTTTATGGAATTAATTAGTTATTAAGTGATGTCATTTTATACTAATTTAGACTAACTATATAATGATTTAAGACCCCTAAATTAAGTCATCTTCCTCATAATTCCAAAATCCCAAATCAAAACCAACTTTTCCCCAAATATTCTCTCTCTAGAACTTTAAGGAAGAAAAAGTAGGAAGTTGGAGCTAGGGTTCAAGGATCAAGTTTTCTACTCAAATTCGTTGCATTTCATTGCTAAGGTATGGTGGTCTTGCATCCATGGATATCTTTCATCCATGGAGTCCCTCCAAATTCAATTTCAAAACTAGTAATTTCCCAAAAGTTAGGGTTTGACTTCAATCTCATGGATTCCTTTCAAATTCATTTATAATGATTGAATTATATTTTATTATGGATAAATTGATGATTTTCCATGATTTTATGTTGAATTCCCCAAGAATCCATGAATTCCCCATATTTCCCAATTATGATCTTGTGATGTGGGTTTGTTGATTATAGAAGAATATTATGAGATTATGCTTGTACTAGTTGGGTTACTTGAATTATGTTAATATCCATGTCTAATGTTGTGAATTCTAGATGTGTTGATATGATATGAGTTTTGACCCTTGAAAGGGAAAATTATGATATTATGCATGATTATGAGATTTATGTATATGCTTTAAGAACACTTTGAGAGTAAAGTGATTATGATTATGATTTTGTTGGGTGTTATTGAAAGTTTATTCTCATATACACACTTATGTATGATTATGGTATGATATGAAATGTTTTCTCACAATATGATGATTCTAAGGTTGAAAGGCCATTCTCACCTATTGAATCTATGAGCTATCTTATGAATTATGTTGGATTGAGTGTCTAGGCATTCTTCCATAAATATGAACCTAAGTCAAGACTTAATATGTAATCCGTGGGAAGGAATTCTTAGCATCGAGTGGATATTGAATATGAGATGGAAGCTTTTACACTAGTTGAGTTCGGCTTCCCAATGGGACCTTTTATACTAGTTGAGTCCGGGTTCCCAAAGTATGTATCTCATGAGATGGAGACCTTCTACCTTAGTTGAGTCTGGGTTTTTAGTAACAATCTCTTTATCCCGTAAACTACGTGACCCCATAGGATATTTAGATAGTGGATCCACCTAAAGCTAACAAACCATGGTCTTACCTTAGATAAGTAGGACAACCCTTTTCGGTGTGGTTAACACCATATTCCATGTTAAACTCACATGGTCTATGCCGGTTAAGGCTTATTCCCACTATGACAACACTATGAACAAGAATATGAATTATGAACTATGGCTACTCAAGAAGCTTTACATACTGTGGGTGAGATTATGAGATCTTATTTTTATGCATGGCACAAGTAGGCTTTGAGGGTACTTATGATATGTTTCTCTTATGTTATGATGATCTATATGTTGACTATTCTTATGACTTATGCGTTTCCATTATCTTCAAAATGATGCTGTAACTTAGTAAATTGCATGCATTCAACTAAAATGTCCCTTTTAGCATGTTTTCAAGGTGTTTGTGCATGTCTATCATACTTAGTGCATTTTTGTATTAACCCATATTTTCCTACATTTCCCCCCAAGTGTAGGGTCCGGTTCTCAAGGTGGTCCTCATTGTGGCTAAAGCTTGGATTTCTCATTTCTCCTAGCTTGTTGGTGAGTCCTCATGATTTGAGGACAAATGTTATCTTTCTAGTTCTTTTCAAGTATTTCCTTTCAGATTATGTTGTAAGGGCTGTGACCCTATTTGATTCACGTATTGTAATAGATGGCTATATTAAGACAAGTCTAGACTTTTACTTTCTTTTATGAAATTATTGAATTTGAAAAATGCATTTTTACTCTTTATTATTCTATGCTTATGTGTTGGTATGCTAAGTGGCTTACATGGTGCCTTTCGGGGTTCTATGTGTCTTTTGTTACAGCTAGGGGGGTACCCCTGGGCCGTGACAACCTAAGTGTCATACCCCACCAAAAAAACAAGACATGATCGATACACTCGATCCACCACTAAGGGCTCACCCACGGGTGTAGAAACACGAATAGGTACAGGCATGCTATCATACATCATTTCTAATTATGCACCAAAATAGGTAGACACATAAGAGAATGTAGACCCCAAATCAAATAATACAAATGAAGATCGATGATATACTCGGATGATACCTATAATAACTACATCAGAAGTCTCCACCTTGGGTCTTCGCCTAGTGATGCATGTCTGATCTAACGATACACACCCCCTGTCTCTCACTCTGGGACCCATAGGGGACATATTTGTCCTTGCATCCGTGATGAGTCCACGATTTGGACTCATTTAGGGCTTTATTTTAATAGATTTAGTGTCCTCAAATGCATATTTTGTGCCAATGACTGATGTAAATCCTTGATTTTTAGGTATTTTGATTGAGGAACAATGTATGGACACTAATGAACAAAAAGGAATAAGGCAGCTGAAAGAATGAAGAAAAGAAGGCCTGATGATCGCCTAACCCATTGGGCGAGTCGCCGAATGGCCATGATCTCTCCTAAATTCCAGTGTGCCAAGCCATGAAGGAGAAAATCAAGTCAGCAATAGAAATGAGCAGTTGGCGAGTCGGTGAACGATTTTGTGATGCAGTGCTATATCGCCCAAAGTTACAAAACTTGAAGTTACTGAAGGCCAACGCAAAAAGACGATGGAGTTGGCCAAAGGGCGGATCACCGAGTGGATCGGCAATCCCGGCTTATTGTGCCGAATGGTCCTTTGCAACACATTTTTGGTGACTATAAATACATTTTAAAATTCTTAGTTTAGTATCTAGTTTTCACTATAGAATCATAATTATCAGTTTTTGAAGTTTTGAGCTTAGAACTGAGAGTATTAAGACAATATTTTCCTTAGCTTTGAAGATATGAAGATTTCCATTTTGGAGAAATTGGAAGTGGGTCTTTGAGATTCTTCAACCTTGACCTTTGTAAAAACTAAATTAATCTTACCCAATTGATGAAAACACAATTTGGTAACGATTTCTATCTTTTTATGATGTCTAGCTAAAACCCCAATTCTTGGGGTGTGAGTATTTGATTATGGGTTGATTTAGCTGCTCGGTAATGTTAATTGATAGTTTAAATGTTGTTTAAAAGTGATTTCATTCAGTAATTGTGTCTTAATCTAAAGGGTTGTAGTTTGAAATGTAACTCTACCTTTGTGTTTTTGGCTTGCTCGAGAGAGAGGTTTTAAAACCAAGATTACTGATTTGATGGTCTGTGAGTATTGGGTTGTCATGGATTCAGCTCGAGAGAGTGAATCCTAAACTCTTTTCCACACATTCAGCTCGAGAGAGTGAATGTACTAAAGCGCATGCTGTTCTTAATTGTTGCTTATTGGTGTTTCAGAGAAACCAATTTGATTAGGCGTAAATTGTTTGAGAGAAAGTTTATCCCCACTAAAGTCTAGCTTATTCATTGATTTACAACTATTTACTATTAGTTGCAATCACCTATTTATCTACCTTAGCCCATAATCCAATCACATCCTAAGAACCTGTCTCTGTACTTGTTATTTTCATGTTATTTGCTGTTGTTGTTGATAATTACAATCAACCCCCCATTATTGACACTTGTGTCACCTTAAACTTGAACCATGCTTTTATTCATAAATGTTTTTACCTATGATTGACTTCAACATATTCATGCTTTTCTATTGATTCTTAAGCACGTACTACTCCTTGTGGGATTCGACCCCAACTTACTTAGTTGGGTTATATTACTGACTAACAATCGTTGGCACTTAGTATTGGATGAAATGTCCTGATACGTGAAATCAAAATGGCACTGCTGCCTGGGAGTGATGTTGTTTGAGAATTTTTAGTTAAATTGGATTTTGTTCTTGTTAATTATAGTTGAACTTTCTTAATTTTAGTTTTGTTTTGCTTGTTTGTGTTTTAAAATAGGAAGTATGAGTGTGAACGACAGCAATGGCAGCCAAGTAGGCCATCAAGATGACATCGAAAATCTCAACGATTTCAACGAGCCTAATGCTAATGACCCCCATCTTATGGGTGGTATTGGTGCCATTCGCTTGCCTCCGACCGAAGGGAATGCGGTGTTCCACATCATAAGTACTATGTTTCAGCTCTTGCAATTGAAGGGGCTATTAAGTGGTTTGGCTCATGAGGATCCCCATGAGCATATTAGAAACTTCATGGATGTATGCGAACCATTCTCCTTCAAGAACTTCTCCCAAAAGTCGGTCCAGTTGAGGTTGTTCACGTTCTCTTTGATAGGAGAGGCATGTAAGTGGTTGGCTGAATTGCCACGTGAATTAATCACTTCGTGGGAGGAGTTTGTCTTCGCATTTCAAGTGCAATTTTTCCCTCCTTCAAAGATGATGACTCTTCGAGACAACATTCAGAGCTTCAAGCATCTGAAAGGTGAGCCAATTCATGAAACTTGGTTGCGATTCAAGAAGATGGTGCTTCAATGCCCAACTCATGGCTTGCCTGACAACATATTGCTGTAGTATTTTTACCGGAGTCTTGACTCAGTAAATAAGGGTATTGCTAACCAACTTTCTCCTAGAGGTTTGATGCAACAACCTTATGTGATAGCAGCTTAGCTCTTGGATGACATGACTACCATAAACTGGGCGTGGTATACCAATGAAGACCATGTCTCCCCTCTCACGTTTAAACTGACCAAAGAGCAAATGGATAAAGACCAAGATATAGACCAGAATATGGCCAAGATCATGACACAACTTGACATTTTGTCCAAAAATGTCATAGGAGCTGGTGCTCGATGTGTCAATGTGGTGGGTGTCAGGTGTGCTAATCCGGATGAAGCCAAGTTCGAGGCATTATATAATGAAGAGGTGAATTTCCTAGCCAACCAAGGTGGTGGTTATAGTTCAGACTACCCGAGGTAGGGTGGTAACCAAGGTTGGAATAGGGATGAAGGTTGGAAGGATCGTGATCAAGAATGGAGGGACCGAAATCCAAATTGTAAGTATGGGGAGAAGGATAGTATGTGCCTCCCCACGAGCGCCAAAAGCCAAAGGATTAGGAAAGTGGCCGGTCTGAGGATATGCTTTCTTGTATCCTCAACAAAGTTGAAGGGTCTGACAAAGTTTTGAAAGAAATGAAAGAAGATGTGTCAACCTTGAGATAGACGGTTACCTCTCATTCAGTATCGATCAAGCAGTTGGAGACCCAATTGGGTCATATATCGTCTCATTTGAACCCGAGATAGCAAGGGGGTTTTCCTAATGATACTATGGCTAACCCCAAGAATGAGGTTTGAGTGTGGACTTGCGTCGTGATGTGATGTTAACTAAGGCGCTGCTTGGGAGGCGACCCAAGTTTTATTTTCTTTCTTTTTAATTTTGAAATAATGGTGTGTTGAATGTGTAGGTCAAAGTGTGGAAAGTGTTTGAAAAGTGCAGGTTGGTGAGAATTGCCAAAGAGGTCAGCGAGCCCGACTTGGACCGCTGTTGGACTAAAGACAATTTTCAATTAGAGTATGTAAAACTCGGCGAGTTCAGGAGCAACTTGGCGAATCATCGACTAGGTCGGCGATTGCGATCTAGTCCGCCGTTTGGACCCCCACATTAACTGGAGGTCCTGTAAAACTTGATGAGGTAAGTACCCATTCGGTGTGTCACCGAGTAGGTCGGCGAGCAAAACTAATGTCGCTGAATGGGCGAGAATTGGACGGTTTTTAAAGGCCATAGGTTTGAACTTTCAAACTCTTTCACTTTTTCTCACTTTTAATCCTCCCAAACACACACCCGCACTTTAGTTTTCTATACTTTTTGCATTTCAGAGTGTTTTAGTTGGCGAATTTGTGATTGGAGTGGATTACTTTGCCGCCTAGCATTTCAAATTATTTTAATCGGCATCTAAGGTTGGTTTTCCGAACCCCGAGTTTATTTTTAGTGATTTTGTACTCAATTGCAATGATCTTATGTTAGTGTTGTGTCCTGGGCCTCTCTAATTATAATTGTTTATGTGTGTGCCTGTGTTAATTCGAAAGTCATGTCTGTAATGTTTAGATTGTTGAGTTGCCATGATTTTGTGCCTTAAAATTGGTTAAAATTTGTGGGGTTAGGTCTAGTCGGATGAAGTCTAAGTAGCCCTCATTTGTGCCAAATGACATATTTTTCCCATTGATGAAGCAGATGACGTCAATCTTAAGGGCAAAAGTATCAAATGGCCAAATTTGGCAAAATCGAAAGAAGTTTGAGTATCTCGGGGGCATGGGTGTATTGGGTTAGAGTTTAATTTGATAAGTGCATGCTTTGATTTTGTTTTCGGGGGTTGAGGGGTTGAATTTGAGAAGTTGGGTTGAAAGTAGGCACGTTGGGTCATTTTGCGAGCTGGGTCGAGCTCCCCAAACCACTCGGCGGTTCACCAAAATTCCCTATCTCGCCTTTAATTTCATGCTAAATGAGTAGTTTGGTTCTGTAACTTTCAACGAGAAGCCTGAGGTTGCCGAAAGCACTCAGCAACTTGCCGATGGTTCTTCTTGATTGCCCTTTGTCTGCACCCCTGAACCTTAATTGCACTGTAACTTTCGGTGGGCTAATCTTTGCTTGCCGAATACTATCAGCGATTCACCAAAAGGCCCTTACATTGCCGACATGCCAAAATTTTCTGAGATTTTCAGCCAATCCTTTCGGCGAGCCCAATCTAGCTCACGAAAGTGATTCGGCGACTCACCGATCGATTCAGCAAGTCTGTCTACAACTATTTTTCTGTGAGTTTGATTGAATTGTTTCTAACTTTTCCTGATGTTTTGCAGACATGGCTAGACCAAAGGTTGTTGTTAGGGACATGCCACCCGAAAGAAGGCTAAGGGGAAAATCAATGAGGATGCAGCTACATCCAGGGGCAAGGCCACCAAACTTCCCACTACTGGTGGGAAGGGCAAAGGAAAAGGAAAGGCACCTGCGTCACCAGAGGCTAGCTCCGACAGTGATGATATCACCACCACGCACCTCACTACTTCTGAGAATGAGGATGAGCACCGAGAGGATCAGGCTGCAGCTTCAGAGCCTGAAGATGATGAATTGTTGGTAGCACAGAGAGCTAAGCTGCGATAAAAAAAGATGAACGATCTATCTAGGATCGGGACTTCTCAGGCCACCACTATTCCTCCTCCAGTTCCAGCACAGGCAGTGGTTACAGGGTCTTCCTCCCAAGTCTATGAACAAATTAAAGACTGAGGGGCTGAGGACAATCATTGAGGAGAAGCGTCTGTCCACTAATGTGGTCATCGACAGGTACCCAAAGATTATGAGCTGTGTGAAGCTCATAAATTCTAAATCTTCACCAAGCTCCATGGCCCGTATATTCCAAATTGGGTCTGGGAGTTTTACACTGCTTATGGGGCCTGGATACCACCAAGAAAGAAGCAGGCAACAATATTTAAATAGGTTGACCATGTAGTTGTAGGGGGAAGAGGGTGCAGTGTGATTTTACTACCATCAATGATGTCCTAGAATGCACTACCAGACTTGAAGATGACTGCCTTCATATGATCAGGACAAAGACGATGGATAACATGAAGAAGTGGTTAGCCCTGCTAATATCAGATGGTACTCCTAAGTGGCTGGAGATAAGAGCACCGATTGAAAGAAGGATCTTAATGTAGGTGCAAGGTTCTGGTTTGGCTTCATCAGCAGCACTATCATGCCATCCCAGAACAAGTCGATCCTCCACTTAGCCAAGGCAGCCTGTCTAGCTTGCATCATCGAGGAGACAAGGATAAATCTGGGGATAACTATGGCACAGGAGATAGTTATGAGGGCCAAGCAGCGCCAGACCTCACTTTCCTTTCCAGTGTTGATCACCGAGCTATGCAGATGGGCTTGGGTTCCTAGAGATGCAAAGAAGGATGCTGAAGTGATTCCCACATCCTCTACTGATATCCGGAGGATCGAGGCAGAATATTTAAAAGATGAGGCAGAGAAGAAGAAGGTAGCCCTGGTGGACTCTTCCCCGATTGTGGACACATACTCACTACCTGTAGAGGCACCTTTGCCTACTCTGGCCCCTGGGCCTTCATGTACTTTTAGTGTTGTTCCTTCTAACACCTCTAGTTCCTCTGCTGCTACGTTGCCTCCCAAAACTGCTGCTGTTGCTATTTCTTGGACCCCACTCACTCAAGCTGCATTACTCCAGGTGGGGCAGCTTGCCCATTTTGCCGATCGTCGTTTTGCCAGACTTGAGGCTTCCATTCCGAGCATGATTCAGACAGCACTGGCCAAGGAGGTTTTGTATGAGGGCCTTATAGAGAGTGAGGAGGCCATGATCGATGCAACTGTGCAGTCCTCTTTGGTAGATATGCCTTTGGCTGAACCTAGTAGGGTTGATGATACTGTGGATGTGACTCTGGGTACTGAGGCCAAGGTCAAAGTGATGCATCGGGTACTGATGCCCAGAGAGATGGACTGACTATTTAGACAGGATCCCTCTTTACTCCCTCTCTATCTTACTTTATTTTGACTCTTGGATATTATTTTTCTTGCATTTGAGGACACCTTTTGTGATGATTATTCTGTGTATACATTTGGGTTTTTAAGTTATTAATTGTGTTTTTGCACTGTTTTTGTGGATGATTGAGCTTGTGGCTCCTTATTTTTAATTGTAAATAATTTTTGCACCCATCCAAAAAATTGTGCCACCTCTTGTTTGTGTTTGAATGTGGCTTTTATCTTGCAAATTTGAGTATCGATCTTGATCAATACCGATGACTTGAATAGTGCTCATAATCAAACAAAAATGAATGTCTGGCTACGATGATGCCAAATGAAGTTGCATAGACAATAAGTGAGCTTTTTGCATCTTGTTGTGACTAGCCAAGTATCAAACTGAGTCTCTTGCGATGAACAGTGCACACTAGCAAAAGTGTGGAGTCTTGTTTGACATTGGTGTTAATGCCTTGTGTGATAAGCTTACCATGAACCATGTGTGATGACACCTAGAATTTCCCCGTTGGTCCGGTTGACTAAGTGATGCAAGCTCTTGAAATGATCTTAGGAAACTATGAAGAGTGTGAAACAATTTGACATTATACCTCTTGTTGTGGCCTACCTTGTGAGTGTGTGAACCTCGCTTGAACACCCTTTGAGCCTTAATCTTTTCTTGGAAGAAAATTGATGAAATTGTGACCTTTCTTGATCCATTACCCATATTCCTCATGATTTGTGGTTTGTTTGAATAGCCAACTTAGGCTTTTGGCCTAAGTTGGGGGTGTGGTGAAAAGAGAAGGTAAATCAAGAAATGCAAAGAAGTCCCCTTGACCCAAGATGTTGAGAAAGATGGAACCCCTTTATAAAAAGAAAAAAATAGAGAAAAGGAAGAAAAGAATGAAAAAGAAAAAGAATAAAAAAGTTGTGGAATAAAGTTGCGAGAGTATAAAGAAAATGGGGTGTCCAGCAATCCATGGAAGATGAATAATGGGGTGAATTGTGAGCACGAATGAAAATGATGAAGAAAAGGAAAGAAAGTGTTGTTCACACCACATTTCATGAGGATTACAACCATTGAGCCTAAATGACCATACCTTTGCACTCAACCCAGTTACAAGCCTTGAAAAGACCTTTTGATCTTGAGTGAGTTGAAACAATTGTTGGTTGAAAAATAAACCTATGGGTGAAATCATGCATTGTGTTCATCTTTGTGAGTGTGAGTGTTGCATTTGAATCCGGAGCGTTAAGTTGTGAACCATTGTGTGTGAATATGGAATCATTCTTTGTGTGAGGGCTTTTGAGTACATTTGTTGAGCTTGAACTTGCATTTGAAGCAAATATTGTGAACTTGAGAATCTTTGATAATAGTGAGTCATAACTTGAATCTTTAGTGCACAATTGATCCTTGCATGAGTAAGTTGAGTCTTTTTGTGTGCATTCATGATTGAGTCTTGTGTCTGTTTGAGACATCCTTTTTGAACTACTAAACTTGAGTTTTACTTGAGGACAAGCAAAAGTTTAAGTGGGGGTGTTGATGAGTCCACGATTTGGACTCATTTAGGGCTTTATTTTAATAGATTTAGTATCCTCAAATGCATATTTTGTGCCAACGACTGATGTTAATCCTTGATTTTAAGGTATTTGGATTGAGGAACAAAGCATGGATACTAATGAGCAAAAAGGAATAAAGAAGTTGAAAGAACGAAGAAAAAGAGGCCTGATGATCGCCTAAACCATTGGGCGAGTCGCCGAATGGCCATGATCTCGCCTAAAGTTCCAATGGGCCAAGCCATGAAGGAGAAAATCTAGTCAATGATAGAAAGGAGCAGTCGATGAGTCACCGAACGGTTCCATGATGCAGTGCTATATCGCCCAAAGTTACAGAACATGAAGTTGTTGAAGGCCAAAGCAAAAAGGCGATGGAATTGACCAAAGGGCGGATCGCCGAGTGGATCGGTGATCCCGACTTATTGCACTGAATGGTCCTTCGCAGCACATTTTTTGTGACTATAAATACATTTTTAAATTCTTAGTTTAGTATCTAGTTTTCATTATATAATCATAATTATCAGTTTTGAGCTTAGAACTGAGAGTATTGAGACTATTTTCCTTAGCTTTTAAGATTTGAAGATTTCCATTTTGGAGAAATTGGAAGTGGGTCTTTGAGATTCTTCAACCTTGACCTTTGTAAAGACGAAATTAATCTTACCCAGTTGATGGAAACACAATTTTGGTAACGATTTCTATTTTTTTTATGATGTCTAGCTAAAACCCCAATTCTTGGGTGTGATTATGGGTTGATTTAGCTGCTGGATATTGTTAATTGATAGTTTAAATGTTGTTTAAAAGTGATTTCATTCAGTAATCGTGGCTTAATCTAAAGGGTTGTAGTTGCAAATGCAACTCTACCTTTGCATATTTGTCTTGCTCGAGTTAGAGGTTTTAAAACCAAGATTACTAATTTAATGGTCTGTGGGTATTGGGTTATCATGGGTTTAGTTCGAGAGAGTGAATCCTAAACCCTTTTCCACACATTCAGCTTGAGAGAGTGAATGGACTAAAGCGTAGGTTGTTCTTAATTGCTTCTTATTGGTGTTCGAGAGAAATCAATTTGATTCGAGGTAAATTGTTCGAGAGAAAGTTTATCCCCACTAAAGTCTAGCTTATTCATTGATTTACAACTATTTACTATCAGTTGCAATCACCCATTTGTCTACATTAGCCCATAATCCAATCACATCTCAAGAACCCATCTCTATACTTGTTATTTTCGTGTTATTTGCTGTTGTAGTTGATAATTACAATCAACCCCCCTGTTATTTGATACTTGTGTCACGCTAAACTTGAACTATGCTTTTATTCGTAAATGTTTTTACCTATGATTGACTTGAACATATTCATGTTTTACTATTGATTCTTAAGCACGTACCACTCCCTGTGGGATTTGACCCCAACTCACTTAGTTGGGTTATATTACTAACTAACGATCGTTGGGAGTTAGTATTGGATGAAGTGTCCTGATACGGTGAAATCAATCCGTCGGGGTGTGTAACTTGTCCTTTGATAGTAGAATCCGTTTCGCCGTGCGACATGTCCCTTGAATTATAATATCTATCACGGCATGCGACATGTCCCTCAAAATGGTACGTTCTCCTTAATTTCTCATTCTTCCTCAATTCACATACACTTGTCACAACCATGTCTCAGAACCAATGCAAATGATAGTTCACAAATAATGAGGTTTAGTACTCACCCCTTGCGGAGGTTTGTGGAGGTTTGTGAGGTAGCTTCTTGTCATCTCAGCGAACCTTCTCTCTACTTATATATGATTTTGTTCTATTATAGAAACAATGTCATTTGAAACTTGTATTTTCTTTAAATTTTGTAATAACACATTAGAGGCTTGTACACGTGACAACTAGGTTTTGGGTTTTTTTTATTAAGATTGACTTAGTTACCCGCACTTATAATATATTTGAGATTTCAATATGTCTTACTTCCGCATAGTTTGTGATATTTGGGTTTTAGGCTGACTTGTCTTGGTGGATAAGATGAGTGCCATCACATCCTTTTTTGGGTCGTCATTGAATGTGGGGACCATTGGGTCTAGTTTTACTATTTTTTAAAGGTTTGACTATAGTCACAACTACTGATCCATCATCCAGACAGTGTTGTTAGAGATTTTGTATGCTTGGTGTATATCTTGCTGGATGGTTACTTAATCATTTTTGTCTTTGGGTTAGATAAGTTTGTTTCTCCCTTGATGAGTAATCGATGTCTAAAGTTCATATTTTTATAACCTAAGCTCGTGGAAAGATTATGTTGTGAGAAGGGAATCTTTATAAGATCTGTGATGATTTGTGCATTATGAGTGTCTGGTGGTTTGTTCAGGTTCACTTCTGGTTGTACCTAGTATTGACTCACAATTTTATTGTGGTTATGTGAGAAAAGATTCATCCTAGTAATTGTGTTATGTTCTAGAGTTTTGGTTAAGATTGGGTCCATGAGTTAGTTTGTGGCTTGATAATCACTCTTGATTTATAGACCTTTCAAAGTTTGATTCGAAAGTTTAGTTCTTAGTAGTTGATCTTGATGGAATGGTCTTAAGGAGAAGCTCACTTGGAGAGAACACCGATGGGTAGATCATAACTCAGGCTTTTGGTAACATTGGTTATTCTTCTTCTTTATGTTCTAAGATGAACATGATTTTTAGTGGTGGATATTGTAATGACCCGTTAGGTCATTTTGAGAATTCCTAAAAGACCATTTCCGAAAATTTTAAATGAGAATTTTGAATTATTTGCTTAATTATGATTATTCAATTAATGGATAATTTTAGATAATTAATTTAGTTTATGACTAATGTGTTAAATCCACAATTTATTTAAGACCCTATACTACTTGACCCATATAAATTAAAATAAGTAGTAAGGTTTTTCACTTTTATGGTATAACTATTATTCTTTAAAGAAAAACAAACTACCCTAAAGCGTGAGTCGTGCAACATCTAACGAAGAGGGCAGCCTTCGGTAAGCAAATTTCATTCTTGTACCTACCTTCACATAACGAAATTATGTATTGCCTTATACATGATTAAAAGCAATTTCACATGCATATTGAATAAGTTGGATAACGGATTTGAGTTCTTCTTTTTATATAGTTGACCGAAGTGTAGTTTGTTAATTGGTTGTGGGGTTGTGGGGAAGCCATTAAATGTCAATAATCTCAACCTTTACCCATTTTATATGTTAAATAATGTTGGATGAGGAAATAGGAGTGCATGCCGACCCTTGTAGCATAGTTGTCGTTGGAGTGGTGAAATTAGTTAAAGATTTTGGTCAGGGAATTGTAGTGTTTGTAAATTGGAAAAGAAAAATAGGATGCTAAGTGATTACTCTTCATGTGATGCTGGCCAATGATTTACATTATGAATACAATGTGATAAATTAAATGAATTAATGATGAAGTCTAGATTTTTGTAAAGTTTTCAATAGTTAAGGATGTTGATTAGGCCTCAAAATTCGGTTACCATTTTAAGATTCAAGTTTGGTATATTAATATATGTAACTCAATATTAGGTGTATTGTATTACATGAAAATTATTAAATTTATGATATTTGGAAGAATTGAGACTTAACCTTAGACTTGAAATTTAAGAACTATGAAACTTGATAAATTAATTGGCATCAAGATTCAGAACTTGATTATAAATTCGGGGTTGAGTTTTTGGGTCTAAATGAGACACATAGTGATATGAGTGTTGTTAGTTTCAAAATATTAGTGCGGTTATTTATTTGGATAGATTGCATTGATTTGGAAGTTCAATGAAAAGGGAAGACTCAATTCCCAGAGTGATTGTTCGACTATTTAAGGCAAGTCGATTTCTAAACCCTTGTTAAGTGCATAGAATCGTATGTTTCCTTGTGGTATGCATTTGGGAGTAATGGGACATGGTGATGGGCTGACTTGTACATATCGAATAATTCTAATGATGAAAAAGGGGTAGTAAAAGGCAATGTGATTAATTGTTGGTGTGTGGTGTATTGAGAATTTTTTGAAAGGCTTATTGACTCATTGTTGATGTTGTATCACAATTGTGTTGTTGTGAATTGTGCATTATTATGAAAATGGTCATCTCCTCATTATTTATGTGAACATGTCATTTGCATTGGTCTGAGACATGGTTGTGACAAGTGTTATGTGAATTGAGAAACGATATACCATTTCGAGGGAGGTGTCGTGTGCCATGAAGGATTCTATTATCGAGGAATGTATCACACGCCACAAAGGATATTGTATATCGAGGGTCGTATCGCACGCCACAACGGATGCATGGATAGATATATCCCCTATAGATCCCGAGCAGAGAGACAGCGGGTGTGTATCGTTAGGTCAGGCATGCATCACTATACTTGACATTGAATTTCATTGCATTGCACATCTTTATCATTGATGAACTTGATTTTGTGTGTTGATGATCTTGTGAGTGCCTTTCTATGGAAGTTGTGATTGATGAATATTGAGTTTGTTGTTGAGGATATGTAATTTGTTAGAGTGTTGTTGTTGAGCTGTGTGCTATGTAAACTGTGAACTGTTAGGTTCGGCTGATTTTATGCAGGTTGTAGTTGTGGAAGTTCGGATAGGGTGTAAGGAGTATCCGTATTCCATTCCCTTAGCTTGTGTTTAGAAGTTTACTTGCTGAGTACCGTATGGTTTGGTACTCACTGCTTGCTTTTACATTTTTTGTAGGTTACTAGCCTGGATCTTTGTGATACTCTTTCTCTTCTCTGCTTGTCTGAGGCTTCTTGTGGAGGTTTGTGAGGTAGCTACCTATCATCTCAGCGGACCTTCTTTCTCCTTATATAAGATTTTGTTCTATTCTAGAAACAATGTCATTTGAGACTAGTATTTTCTTTCAATTTTGTTATTACACATTTGAGGCTTGTACACGTGACAACCAAGTTTTGGGTGGTTTATTAAGATTGACTTAGTTACCTGCACTTATAATATATTTGAGATTTCAATATGTCTTACTTCTAAATAGTTTGTGATAATTAGGTTTTAAGGTGACTTTATCTTGGTGGGATGAGACAAGTGCCATCACGTCCATTTTTGGGTCATGACAAAGTGGTATTAGAGCTCGTGGTAATTGCCCAGAATTTTTTTTTTGGAAATTATCATAAAAATTACCGTTTTACACCTCCCGATAGTTTTCAGGTGTCATGTTTGATCAGTCGGTGAAGTTATTTTGGGAATTTTAAACTATTCGATCACTTCGGTTATTTAGTTGGTGGTATTTATTAAATAATTAATTTTTATTAGTGGGTGATTAATGAATCAAGTCCATAATTTATTTAATACCCTAAGTTTAACTCTGTTATTAAAATAAGGTAAAAGAGGATTTAGTAATTTTTGGTCATAACTCAAATAAGAGTCGCATGATACAAAACCTTCCGAGATAGCACACGACCTCTCTTCTACAGGTAAAACAAATTCAAGTTTCTGTCCTCCGTTTGATAAATGTTGTCAGTAGGGAAGAAATTATTAGTTATTATTATTTTATGGTGAATTTGGAAGACAAGGTACATGTGTAAGTGTAGAAATTCATTATTATATAGTGATAGGGATGAATGGGGTTACACGTTGCAAATGGATATGCCGTTATAGTGTTCTCTTGTTTGTTTGCAACTCATCTGTAGTGGCTTTTATTGTTAATTTCAATTGTTTATTCAATTTGGTATAATGGATTATAACCATAATAGAAAGGAAACAAATTGGAGTTGTTACTTAAATTCTATTAAAAGTTATTTTTTAAATTTGGCGAATAATATAGAGTAATGATGGCCAAGGAATTTGAGATATAATGATAGTGTAATGATGAAACAATCATTGGATATTCTTGGTTAGGTGAGCATAAGTTGGTGATTTCTAAAAATTGAAACTCTGGGCAGTTCCGTTCTCGCATTTAATTAAGGATTATGAGGTTTATATATATATATATATATATATATATATATATAAATTACGACTTAACCCTAGGCTTAAAATTTGAAAAATATAAGAGTTGACATGCTAATTGGCATCAAGATTAGCAACTTAATTATATATTTGAGTGAGTTTTTGTGGACACATAGTAATAGGAGTGTTGTTAGCTTTGAAATCTTATTGTGATTATTTATTTGAATAGATTACATTGATTTGGAAGCCCAACGAAAGGGGAAGGCTCAAGTCTCGGAGTAATTGCTCGATTGTTCAAGGCAAGTGGATTTCTAAATCCTTGTTAAGTGTATAGAATCGTGTATTTCATTGTGGTATGTGTTGTGGAGTAATGGGACTTGGTGATGGGTTCATTTGTCCATATTGAATAATTCTAATGATGAAAAAGGGATAATAAAAGGCAATGTTATTAATTCTTGGTGTGTGATGCGTTGAGAATGGTTTGAAAGGCTTATTGACGCATTGTTGATGTTGTATCACAATTTTGTTGTTGTGAAGTGTGCTTTATTATAAAAGTGGCCATCTCCTCATTATTCATGTAAACATGTCATTTGCATTGTTCTGAGATATGGTTGTGACAAATGTTATGTGAATTGAGAAAGAATAAGAAATTATAAAGGAAGTACCATTTCGACGGACGTGTCGCGCACTGCAACAGATATTATATTTCGAGGGATGTGTCGCATACCGTGACAAATTCTATTACCGAGCAAGGTATCGCGTGCCGTGCTAGATACTATATATCAAGGGTCGTGTCGCACGCCGCGACGGATGCATGGATAGATATGTCCCTCATGGTCCCGGACTGTGAGACAACGGGTGTGTATCATTAGATCAGTCATGCATCGTTATACTTGACATTGTATTTCATTGCATTGCACATCTTTATCATTGGTGAACTTGATCTTGTGTGTTGCTGAACTTGTGAGAGCCTTTCTATGGAACTTGTGATTGATGAATATTGAGTTTGTTGTTGAGGATATCTAAATGTTAGAGTGTTGGTTGTTGAGCTGTGTGCTATGTAAAATGTGAACTGTTAGGTTGGGCTGGTTTTATGAAGGTTATAGTTTTGGAGGTTCGGTTGGGGTGGTAAGGAGTACCCGTATTCTATTCCCTTAGCTTGTGTTTAGAAGTTCACGTGCTGAGTACCGTGTGGTTTGGTACTCACCCCTTGCTTCTACAATTTTTGTATGTTACGAGCCTGTATTTTGTGATACTTTCCATTCTCTTCTTTTCCGAGGCTTCTTGAAGATTCGTAAGGTAGTTGTTTGTCATCTCAGCGGATCTTCTTACTCCTATTTATGATGTTGTTCTATTCTAGAAACAATGCCATTTGAGACTTGTGTTTTTCTTTTGAATCAATAGTAATACTTTAGAGGCTTGTACACTTGACAACCAGATTTTGAGGGTTTTATTAAGGTGACTTAGTTATCTATGATATTTTGAGATTTCAATTTGTCTTACTTCCACATTTTTGTGATATATGGGTTTTAGGCTGACTTGTCTTGGTGGGATAAGACGAGTTCCATCACGTCCATTTTTAGGTCGTGACAAAATGGTATCAGATCCCCAGGTTCATAGGTCTCACGTGTAGACAAGCCGAGTTTAAGTAGAGTCTCGAGGATTAGTACGGAGATGTCTGTACTTATCTTCAAGAGGCTATAGTGACGTTTAGGAAAAATATTCACTTCTTGAATCTCTATCATGCCTCAATTGTTCGTTCTGATTTTTATTGCTTCATTCCATTCTCTCTCACTTATTGTGATGACTCGTGCGTGATTCCTCATGTGAGTAGTTTATATCATTTATAACTTGGATGTTAGATCTTGTACTAAAGTGGAAGTGATATAATTATGGCAATGATGTGTGGTCAGATTAAGAATGTTCAGCAATTTGAAAGGATTGAGTAAGATGATGGCTCGATGATGCATTTTGACGATATTTGAATGATGAGCTTGAACAATGGTTTGAGGGACTTCATGAACTTGTTGTATTTTTTTTGGTTAGTTACCCCAATAGAGGGAATAATGCTTGTCTGGTATAGCGATATCTGAAGTGGTTCGGTAATTCGAAGTGGAATGATTAAAAGGATGGCTAGATAATGAACATTGTAACTATGGAAAATACAGTAAGTAAAGTTGTCAGAACATGTATGGATTGCTTAGCGAATGATGAGAATGATGTTGCGCCAATTGAAGTCAGATTATCTAGTATGATTTTATATATTGAGTGTATATCAAATAGGGCCATGATATGACTATTACAATGGTACCAATTCTTACTTGGTTAGAGTTATGGATTGTGTTACTCTTGCTATGGACCTGACCTACAAAGGAATGCATATCACTTTGGATGAGAGACTGAACGAATTTGGTAGTGTATTATAGTTACTTAATGGGTAGAAATGTGTGGGCTATTTGGGTACAATCTTCTGAATAGGTATGATGTGTTCTAGTGGTGGATCTAACGAACTTTCGCGATGTGGTACTAGTGTTATATGAAAACGGATACATCAATTATAAGTATGAATACTAACTACTTAAGAAATTATTAATTGTATCACATGCTCATATAATAAGATTTGATGTTGCATTCAAATTTGAGAAAACAATTAGCTTGTTACTACAGACGAATGGGTTAAGCATTATTTATAAGGACTCTTTTAGTAGTGGATCTTTGGTACGGTATTGATGTGTTTAGCTTGTGAAGTCTATCTCGAGGATTTTAAATCAGTGGTGATTTCATCGTAAGCTTCATGTAGGATGACAAGCTTATAGGTAAAGGAAGTCTCAATGAGTATACTTGTGTGAAGGTAATTGAGAATTTTAGTAAGAAAGTGCGTATAAAATTGAGTTAGTCTTTTGAATTTGATTGGTATAGTTGGGTTTGAGATGATATGTCGATGACAAGGTTGACTTTGTGGTGATGGCAAAGGCTAACTGAGCATGATGGTAATAAGAGTTCGTGATGGATTGTGATTAGGATGCAACTATATGAAAAAGGTTAGTGGTTAAATGGATTTTGTATAGTAATGATGACTTGCGAGTATCTAATGTGATGATTTGCTACTATTTGATGAGTAGCGTGATTGCATGGAAAGTTATAGGAGGTGCTGAGACACCATTTGAATAGAATTGAAATGAAATAGAGTCACAAATGAAAAGAATTAGTGGGATGTAGTTTAGTCATTGTAAAGAGGCGATCGAGAACCAAGATATTTACTTTGAGTGCAAGGACGAAAGATGTATCTTCATATAGTAGAAAATTGAGTTTAGAGACATGTGGTTTCATCTATTTTGCTCTACTTATGATAATAATGTAATGGGTTCATCATGTTGGTTAAAAACTATTGGATGAAATTTGAGAAAGGAGTGTACAAACGTTCAGCTCGAGTGTGGTGATAATTTTTTTTTGTGGTTTTGAATTTGGTAATGAGTACGGTTGAATTTTAGCGAAGGATATGATAGGGTCGATGGAGAGGGGATCTATGATAAGCTAAGAAACGTGAATTCATAAAAAATATTCAAGATATATATGAGCTAATGTCGATAGATAAGAGGATTGGGTTACATAGTTGGATTCAGAATTCAAATTTTTCATTGTAAGTCTACTTTTGTGGTTGTATATTTTATCAAGGTATGGATTAGTAAGAAAAAAATGATCACATCAGGTATTGGGCATTTGGAAGGATTTGTGCACGGTTTAAGTTGTAAAGTTTGTTACTTGTGATTATTAAAGGGCCTAAGGAAGAGTTTCACTTAAAGTTTTAGTCTAGAGTATATAGTAGAATGTCATGAGTTGCTTTTTAAAGGATAAGATTGGTAGCCGAGTTAGTGAAAGGAACAAGAGTCTGGTGTATTGAAGAGTCCAAGATATTTATAATTTTTCATCATGAGAAGAATTTAAGGAGAGGTGAAGGAATAAGACCTCTCAGATAAACCCTTGGTTAGAAGTTGAAGGTTGTCTGAATTTTTCCCTTTGAGTTCAAATATGACTACGAGATGTGAAATGGTTCGGCACACACTTACTAGGGATTTATCAGCAACTTTCATGAAGATTGAGTTTTGATTTGGGTGAAAAATAGTGATGTGGGGCTAAATTGTTCAGATTATGGTATGTGACTTATGGATGGGCAACAATATGGGCCTACATCTATACATGGTTATTAGGGATTTTGAGGGAATTGAAACTACTCTTTTAAATAGGACTACACAAACTGATGTGATGTGTTACATAGACACTTGATAGTAAATAGAGGTTATGTGCTCATAGTATATAAAATTATTGGGGTGACTAAGAATTTCTCTAAGTTTTGGCATGATGGAAAAAAAATGGTTTGAATAGTAGTTGAAACTTAGTATGTGAATGATTGCGCGAAGTTGACATTGGGTGTGATTCAATTATTGTACCTCGATGGAAAAGTATTTTTAGATTTGTAATTAGTGCTATCATTATTGGGTGTGATTCATATCTGTCATGGAATGCTTAAATGGAAAGAGTGGGAACCATATTTTGAAATTTTTAGAGGCGACAATGTATTTTCTAACAAGATTTTGATACTAGTGATAGTTTAAGAGCAAGGTAAAAGACCGGTGTGGTTATGATATTTTGTTAGTATTAGGAGGGTTGACTTCACTGTAGTACTATGAAGAACACGTGGGGTTCGATAAACCAAGTATGTGTACGATTGTAATATGGACTAGACTGATTGATTGTGGGTGGCTAATAATCAAGGAAATGGAGTCTGATAAATGGAAATTTTGATATGTGAACTATAAAAATTAGTATTTAATGTTATTCAACCTTGGTTATGTATGTTCTTAAGTTGACCACCTACTTCGTTCTGAACATTATTTGGAGTATGATTCGTCGCATATGATCATGCGTGTTTCCACTTCTATGGGTGAATCCCTAGTGGTGGATCGGATGTACCGATCCTCTTATGTCCTCTTGATAGGGTAGAATCCTTGGACAAACTTGGTCATTTTAGTTATGATAGGTTTGGTGTTGTTTGTGATAGTTGAAGTATACCAGTAGTTCTACACGCACAACCTTTCTTATGAGAACTTATATAAGAACTATGAAGAGAGTGTTGTTAGAGATTCTACATTTCGAAGTGTATCGCTTGCTGGGTGGTTACTTGATCATTTTAATCTTTGGATCAGATGAGTTCGATACTTCTTGATGATTACTTGATGTCTAAAGATCATATCTTTATAACTTAAGCTTGTGGAATGATTATGTTGTGAGAAGAGAATCTTGATAAGATTCGTGATGGTTTGTTCATTATGAGTGTGTGGTGGTTGGTTTAGGTTCACTTCTATTTGTACTCAATACTGATTCAAAATTTTATCATGGTTATATGAAAAAAAGATTCTTCCTAGTGATCGCGTTATGTGCTAGGAAATTTCGATTCAGATTGGATTCTTGGGTTAATATGTGGCTTGATAATCACTCCTGATTTGTAGATCTTCCAAAGTTTGATTTGGAAGTCCAGTTCTTAGTAGTTGATCTTGATGGAATGGTCTTAAGGAGGAGCTCACTTGGAGAGATGAACACCGACTGGTAGGTCATCACTTAGACTTTTGGTAACGTCAGTTATTCTTCCTTCTTGTTCCTTATGTTCGAGGATGAACATGATTTTTAGTGGTGGATAATGTAATGACTTGAATAATTATTTTTAGAAATTATCATCAAAATTACCGTTTTAACCCTCCTGATAGTTGTCAGGTGTCATGTTTGATCAGTTGGTGAAGTTGGTTTGGAAATTTTAAGCTATTCGATAACTTCAGTTATTTAGTTGGTCATATTTATTAAATAATTAATTTTTATTAGTTGGTGGTTCATGGGCGAAGTTCATAATTTATTTAATACCCTACGTTTAACTCTGTTATTAAAATAAATTAAAGAGGATTTAGTAATTTTCGGTTATAACTCAAATAAGAGCCACATGATACAAAACCTTCCGAGATTGCACACGACCTCTCTTCTACAGGTAAAACTAATTCAAGTTTATATTTTCTGTTTGATAAATGCTGTCAGTGGGGAAGAAATTATTAGTTATTATTATTTTATGGTGAATTTGGAAGACAAGGAACATTTAGTGTAAATGTAGCAATTCATTATTATATATTGATAGGGATGAATGGGGTTACACGTTGCAAATGGATAAGGTGTTATAGGGTTCTTTTGTTTGTTTGCAACTCATCTGTAGTGGCTTTTATTCTTAATTTCAATTGTTTATTCAATTTGGTATAATGGATTGTACCCATAATAGAAAGGAAGCAAATTGGAGTTGCTACTTAAATTCTATTAAAAGTTACTTGTTTAAATTTGGTGAATAATATAGAGTAATGATAGCCAAGGAATTTGGGATATACTGATAGTGTAATAGATGAAACAATCATTGGAGATTCTTGGTTAGGTGAGCATAAGTTGGTGATTTCTAAAAATTTAAAATCTGGGTAGTTCCATTCTCGCATTTAATTAAGGATTTTGAGGTTTTATTTTTTATAAATTGAGACTTAACCCTAGGCTTAAAATTTGGAAAATATAAGAGTTGACATGCTAATTGGCATCAAGATTAGGAACTTGATTATATATTTGAGTGAGTTTTTGAGTCTAGGTTAGACACATAGTAATATGAGTGTTGTTAGTTTTGAAATCTTATTGTGATTATTTATTTGAATATATTACATTGATTTGGAAGCCCAACGAAAGGGGAAGGCTCAAGTCTCAGAGTAATCGCTCAATTGTTCGAGGCAAGTGGATTTCTAAACCCTTGTTTAAGTGTATAGAATTGTGTATTTCCTTGTGGTATGTGTTGTGGAGTAATGGGACATGGTGATGGGTTCATTTGTCCATATTGAATAATTCTAATTATTAAAAAGAGATGATAAAAGGCAATGTGATTAATTGTTCGTGTGTGATGCGTTGAAAATGGTTTGAAAGGCTTATTGACTCATTGTTGATGTTGTATAACAATTTTGTTGCTATGAATTGTGCATTATCATAAAAATGGTCACCTCCTCATTATTCATGTGAACATGTCATTTGTATTGTTCTAAGACATGGTTGTGACAAGTGTTATGTGAATTGAGAAAGAATAAGAAATTAAAGGGGATGTACCGTTTCGATGGACGTGTCGCGCACCGCGACATATACTATATTTTGAGGAACGTGTCACACGCTGCAACATATTTTATTATCGAGGGACGTGTCGCACACCATGATGGATACTATACATTGAGGGTCGTGTCGCATGCCGCGACGGATGCATGGACAAATATGTCCCCCATGTGTCCCGGACTGTGAGATAACGGGTGTGTTTCATTAGGTCAGACATGCATCATTATACTTAACATTGCATTTCACTGCATTGCACATCTTTGTCATTGGTGAACTTGATCTTGTGTGTTGCTGATCTTGTAAGTGTCTTTCTGTGGAACTTGTGATTGATGAATATTGAGGTTGTTGTTGAGGATATCTAAATGTTAGAGTGTTGTTGTTGAGCTGTGTGCTATGTAAAATGTGAATTGTTAGGTTGGGCTGGTTTTATGCTACTTGTAGTTGTGGATGTTCAGTCGGGGTGGTAAGGAGTACCCGTATTCTATTCCCTTAGCTTCTGTTTAGAAGTTTACTTGCTGAGTACCGTGTGGTTTGATACTCACCCCTTGCTTCTACAATATTTGTAGGTTATGAGCCTGGATTTTGTGATACTTTCTATTCTCTTCTTTTCTAAGGCTTCTTGAAGTTGTAAGGTAGTTGTTTGTCATCTTAACGGACCTTCTTACTCCTATATATGATCTTGTTCTATTCTAGAAACAATGTCATTTGAGACATGTGTTTTTTTTTAATCAATTGTAATACTTTAGAGGCATGTACGCGTGACGACCAAATTTTGGGGATTTTATTAAGTTGACTTAGTTATCCGCACTTACAATATTTTGAGATTTCAATTTGTCTTACTTCCACATTTTTGTGATATATGGGTTTTAGGATGACTTGTCTTGGTGGGATAAGAAGAGTGCCATCACATTCATTTTTGGATCGTGACAAACATTTATAAAACATGGGTTAGATATGGATTTCATCATAAATTCATGTAAAGCTAGCAATACATGCTTGATTTCATAAAACTCTTCCTTTACAATCAAAAATCCCACATCATATGATTCATAACTTGAAAACATGGGGATTACATGGGTTCATGGGGAAATCATCATAAAAATAATAGTATTTCATCTATTCATGCATAAGAGATCATGATTCAATCATTTAAATTAATAATAAAAGAACCCATGATAATTGAAGAAAACCCTAACTTAATTGGGGGAATTCGATATTTAGAAATAGAGGAATTTGAGAACTCCATGAATAAAAGGAATTCATGGAGGAAAACTATCATACCTCAAAGCCAAATGATAATCTTCAATGGAGGAATTGAGAGTTGACTTGAAATCCTAGGTTGAATCCTTCTTCTTCAAGTTTCTAGAGAGAGAAATATTTTGGAGAGAAGAATTGATCTTCTTTTTTGATTTTGAAAGAATGACTTGAATGGGCTAATTTGGGGGTTGAAAACACTTATATAGGGGTCTTAGTGAAGGGTAAAATGATGTAGTATAAGAGTTAATTAATTAAAATCATTTTCTTTCAAAACACATGTTTTTCATGAACAAGCATAACATAAGGAAATCATGGAAACACATAAAACACATAACTCCAAAACAAAGGACAAACCAAGAGGAACTCATTACCTCAAGCTAGAGTAGGAGTAGAAGGAAAAAGATGAGGATATCAGTACATCATATCGGCCTCGGCCTCCCAAGTAGCACCCTCTACTAACAGATTCCTCCACAGCACTTTCACGGAACCTATTTCTTTATTTCTCAACTTCTTGACTTGCCGGTCTAGAATCTCTATCGAAACTTCTTCATAAGAAAGATTCTCCTTAACTCCCAAGCCATCTAAGGAAACTATAGATGTCGGATCTCCAACACACTTCTTAAGCATAGAGATATGGAAAACTAGATGCACCGACACTAACTCATTTGGAAAATCTAGCTCATAGGCGACTTATTAACACGCCTCAAAATCTGATATAGCCTTACATATCGGGGACTAAGCTGCCCCTTCTTACCAAACCTCATTACACCCTTCATGGGTGAGATTTTTAAATAAACCCAATCGTAAACATCAAACTCTAGATCCCTTCTTCTCACATCGGCATATGACTTTTGTCGACTTTGAGCCATTTTCAACCTTTCTCTTATAAGTCGAATGTTCTCTATGGCCTCTTGTACCAATTTGGGGCCTATTAGGGAAACTTTACCCACCTCAAAAAAACCTAGAGGAGATCTACACCTCCTACCATATAAGGCCTCAAATGGATCCATATTGATACTCGAGTGATAGCTATTATTATAAGCAAACTCAATCAATGAAAAATGGTCATCCCAATTACCCTTAAAATCAATCACACAAGCCCTTAACATATCTTCCAAAGTTAGGATAGTACGCTCTTCTTGTCCATCAATTTTGGGATGAAAGGCCGTGCTAAGCTTAACACGAGTTCCAAGACCCTTTTGGAATGACTTCCAAAACTGAGAAGTGAATTGGGTACCACGACCGGAAATAATGGAGAAAGGCACTCCATGCAGCTTTACCATTTCTCTCAAGTACATCTTGTCATAGTCCTCCGCCGAATAAGAAACTTTGACAAGAAGGAAATGAGCCGATTTCGTCATCCGATCTACTATCACCCAAATCGAATCATGTTGTCGCTAGGTGCGAGGCAAACAAACTATAAAATCCATATTCAAATCTTCCCACTTCCAAGTAGGAATACTAATATCTTGGGACAAACCTCCCGGTTTCTAATGCTCAATCTTTACTTGTTGGCAATTTGGACACTTAGCCACAAATCCTGCAATATCCTTATTTATTCTATTCCACCAATATACCTCCCGTAAATCACAGTACATCTTGGTGGATCTCGGGTGAATGGAATACCGCGAACTATAGGCTTTAGTCAAGATCTTCTCCCTCAAGTCATCAAAATTCAAAACACATAAACGACCTTGATATCTAAGTACACCATCTCTCCCTTGGGAGAAAGCCTAAACGGATTTCTTAAGCACCACTTCTTTCAATTCTACCAAAATTGGATAAAGACCTTGCTTGGCTTTCACATCCGCCACCCAAGATGATTCAGACTCATTGTGAATCATAACACCACCCTTGGTGGAGTCCACTAACTGAACACCTAATCGGGCCAATCTATGAACATCTCAAACCAACTCTCTTTTTTATTCTTCAATATGGGCAACACTACCCATAGATAACCGACTAAGAGCATCCGCCACCACATTTGACTTTTCGGGGTGATAGAGAATACTCATATCATAATTTTTCAATAACTCAAGCCACCTTCTTTGGTGAAGATTTAGATCTTTCTGATTAAACACATATTGCAAGCTCTTATGATTGGTAAAGACATCTACATGAACTCCATAAAAATAGTGCCTTCAAATCTTTAATGCAAAAACAATCACCGCTAGTTCAAGGTCATGGGTAGGAGAAGTCTTCTCATGAATCTTAAGTTACCTTGAGGCATACACAATAACTTTCCCATTTTTCATAAGCACACACCCTAACCTAATTGTTGAGGCATCACAATAAACCACAAAACCATCCGTCTCTTTCGGTAAGGTCAACACCGGAGAGGAAGTAAGTCTATCTTTCAACTCTTGAAAACTCTTTCCACATAATTCAAACCATATGAACTTAGTCTTCTTTTGAGTCAAAGCCGTAAATGGTGAGGCAATTGAAGAGAATCCCTTAAAAAACCTTCTATAGTAACCGACTAAACCCAAGAAACTTCTAATATCCGAAGGAGTTAGAGGTCTAGGCCAACTCTTGACCACATACGTCTTCTTAGGATCTACCTCAATACCCTTAATTTAAAAAAAATATGACCAAGGAAATCTACGGACCTTAACCAAAATTCACATTTTCTAAACTTTACAAAGAGTTGTTGGTCCTTAAGAATTTGCAACACAATCCTTAAATGATTAATATGCTCATTCTCATTTCTTGAATAGATCAATATATCATCAATGAACACAATTGCAAACATATCAAGGTATTGTCTAAACACCCTATTTATCAAATCCATAAACGCCGTCGGAGCATTAGTCAACCCAAATGACATTACCAAAAACTCATGTGCGATACTTCTTGAAGTAACCTTAGTTCATTATTAATTTGGGAAATTAGCCTTAATTGACATAGAGACCATGTGAGCTATAACATGATCCCCGATGTCTCTTACACTAAAAAGGGTTGTCCTACTTGCCAAGGTAATGGCCATAAATCTGAGCTAAAGTGGATCCACCGGCTAATTTGTATCTAGACAATCATCCTATGGGGGCACATAGGTAAGAGATAAGGAGATTGCTTCTAGAAATCCTGCCTCTACTAACAGGAGAACTCCCATCTCAATATCCTCTCACTGCTAAGCTAAATCTCATGGAGTAGTCAATTTTTACTTTTTCTTATTATCCATGGAAAGGTCTCCTTGGATAACCAATCCAAGCAAGTTTCATTAGGATAGCTCCGTATCTTTGATTCAATTAGGTGAGAGCCTTTCAACCTTAGAATCCTTTATTATGTGAGAAAACCTTTCACCTTTAGATCTTATGTGTATATGAGAAAATCCTTTCAATAACACATCATGATCATCATCATTGGTAGTTTACACTCAAAACATCCTTAAAACATTTGCATAGATTTCATAAGAAAATGCATAGGTCCATAATTCACCTCTTGAGGTTCAAAACCCAGTTTCAATCATCAACATTTAGAAAACATGGGTTAGATATGGATTTCATCATAAATTCATGTAAAGCTAGTAATATATGCTTGATTTCATAAAACTCTTCCTTTACAATCAAAAGCCCACATCATATGATTCATTACTTAGAAAACATGGGGATTACATGGGTTCATGGGGGAAATCATCATAAAATCATAGTATTTCATAAATTCATGCATAAGAGACCATGATTCAATCATTTAAAACAATAATGAAGAACCCATGATAATTGAAGACATCCCTAACCTAATTGGGGGAATTCTACCTTTAGAAATAGAAGAATTTGGGAACTCCATGAATGGAAGGAATTCATGGATGAAAACTATCATACTTCGAAGACAAATGCAAATATTCAATAGAGGAATTGAGATTTCACTTGACACCTTAGGTTGAATCCTTCTTCTTCAAGTTTCAAGAGAGAGAAATATTTTGGAGAGGAGAATTGATCTTCTTTTTTGATTTTGGAAAAATGAATTGAATGGGCTAATTTGGGGGGTTGAAAAAACTTATATAGGGGTCTTAGTGAAGGGTAAAACGATGTAGTATAGGATCTAATTAATTAAGAAAAGACCCAACTACCTCTGAAATTAAATGCCGACCTACCAATCACGGACCCCAGGCTACGGACCGTGGACTGACCTACGACCCATCCGTGTGGACCGTCATTGGTCATCAGAAACCAGATCTTGGGCCTTGAACCATGGACCCTCCAACCACAGACCGTGGTCTGGCCAAAGGTCTGTTGGTCTGGCAGTGGTCTTGGGCCTTTTAGACAAGTGCATGGGCCATCTACCACGGACCACACCTACGGTCCGTGGCCCCATCCACGGGCCGTGGGTGGTCCTCATGGTTGCCACTTGCACCTTTTCTGAAGTCAACCCTAATGCCTTTTTTTCAGATTTGGGGTGTTACATATTTTTAATGTGTCGTCAGACAAATATAAAGGATACTAGGTAGCACATATAATATACATGCAGAGTTTAAGTATCTATAATAGATTCAAGAAATTTTAATATTTATTACTCATAAAGAGTAAATGTCGGTCAAATCCTTTACCTTTTGGAATTGAAATTGATATGTTTCATGGTCATATTCCAAACTCGTCTTAAAAGGGGAAAAAATCATCACAAATATAATTCAATTTTTATGTCTTGAGCTGATCCCACATAAAAATGAATTTAGTCACACTTTTGTATCACCAAGATTATCAATAGAATCAACTTTTTTGAGTTAAAAATTTTTAAATTTATTCTATAAGCTATGAAAATTAAATAATAAAAACAATAAAAAATTCAAGTAAAATAATGTGACGTTATTTCAATTTTAAGAAGTCTATCTATCCATCTATCCATCTGTAACACCTCAGCCTTAGAAAGAGCTAAATTTAGACAGAACTAAAGTAGAAAGAGCTAAATTGAGGTTTGTTCAAGTTATTCTTAAATTGTGAGTTTTGGGTCAACTTCAAACGATCATAACTTTCAGTGCAGGATGATTTAGGTGGCCCATGAGATATCAAATCAAAGATTGTTGAGTCCTCTTTACAATGTCGCCGAGTTTGATAAATTCTAAGTTCGGATGAGAGAGATATGCTCATTTGAGTTCAGCCTCCGAATTAAGAAGGGGTATTTTGGTCTTTTCCTTACCCCACTAAACCTACACATCTTTTTAATCAATTAGGGGTCAAAGGTTATTAAAATCAGATTTCACTCAAGTCTAAAGCTTTCAAGAAAACTAGGGCAAAGTTCAAGAGGAGAAAAGAAGAGATTTCAAGAAGTGCTTCAAGATTTTGGGAAAATCGCCAAGAACTTAGTTCTTTCGAGGTATGTAAATTTTCATAGTGATGGGTTTTTTCCACCAACACACCAATCATAAGTTTCCAATTTTGAATTCATCCATGAAATTGAGTATATTGAGTTCTTGATTGAGTTTCTTGAGGTTTTGTGCTTCATTCTTTGATAATGCGGTTTTGTTGAATTCTTGAGGTTAGGATCTTGTGAATGAGTATTATTCTTGAGAGATTTCGAGTTTATTTTCATTTACTTGTGTTGGGTTAATGAATCTAAGGAAGTTTGGAAGGAACTAATCGATTCTAGGTAAATTAGGACCCAAAATTGAGAAGAAAAATTCGTCAGAATGTTTTGAAAAAAAGCTGGGGCGGCGCATCTTAGATGCACCAGAAGGGCTGGCGTGGGGAGCCAGTAGTGATCCAAAAATGACCCCAAGTAGTTGGAGTCCTTGCGCGACGCGCCACACCTATACCCGGAGCACCAGACCACTTTTTTTCTTCGTTCTTCAATTCATACTTGTCCCTTTGAGTCGAGCTTTCATTCCCATCTTAATCCTAATTATCTAAACCTTCATAAATCATCGGGAGATCCTTAAAATATCCTAATCATGTCTCTTAATTTCACTTTTCAGATTAAAGTAAAGATTAAGTGTAAAGTTCGAGAAAGTCTTTGAGTCACTTTGAGAAGTCTTTTTCAATCTTTTTAAACTTGAATTAAGACTTGAGTAAATGAGTATGAGGATGAGGACAATTGAGTTCATTTTATCAAAATGAGTATGAGGGGACTATGTATTCCATGTATGTAACACTTTTACATCTAAAATGAAAGAAACACTGATTTCTAAATGAGTTTATGAGGAGAGAAATCTTTTGAGCAATAATGTCAAATTGAGGAGGAGTAATGTTTTCTTTAAAACACATGAGCATGAGTTATATATATATATATATATATGTGGGGATGAGTTCAAACAAATAAAAGTCCTCAAAAACTATGTATGCCAACGTGGGTAAAGGGTCATTCTTTTTAGATGATTCTTTATTGCTTTTAAGCATAACTTAGTGGATCCACTTAGTTGAGGGTGTATTATACTCCGACAAGGTAAAGGATAGTTCTGGCAGCTTGGGTGCGTCGATGTATCATCACATAGCTCATATTGATGGTTGTCGATTAGAGAATCTCCCAAATAAGAGTAAAAGAGTTCATTATTGTATTTTTGAATACATTAAGGTATTGTCTATTGTTAAAGCTTTTTTTATACTGCATCATTATTGTTGCTTTTATATTGAATTGAGTTGAGTATTTTTTAGTTGAGTATTCTTTAGTTGAGTTAAGTTGAGATAAGGTGAGCATGTCTTCCTTTTTATCAATTCAATCTTATGTCTATCCTTTATAGTTCCCTTTGCATGCTTGTACATTCATTGTACTAATGCCATTTGGCCTACATCTTCTTGTGATGCAGATACATGTATTCAGGGTCATCAATAGGCGCTCCGTTGATACCACTTGCAGTTCCATATTTCCTTTGGTGAGTCTCCTTGCTTTAGAAGGATTTCTCATCTGTAATAATGAGGCTACTACATTTAGGAAATATCTTAGTTCTTTCATACTCTTTTTGTGAGATAGAGTTTAACTCTATAAAAGTTTTTTTCTAATTCGTGCTTGCGCGTATCTTTCAGATCATACCTCCACAAAGAGCTGTTCGAGGTCGTCCTGCTAGGAGAAATGTTGATCCACAGGATCAAGGAATACCCAATGCACCAGAAGTGCAACACCAAGAAGAGGTCACTAATGTTGAATTTCGGGATGCTATCCGGATGTTGAGTCAAGTGTTGACCAACCAAGATGGGCAACAAAGAGGGATTTGTCAGGATGTGGCTGATACATCCAAAATCTGTGAGTTCTTGAGGATGAATCCTCCAGAATTCACAGGGTTAAATGTCACTGAGGATCTGGAGACATTTGTGGAGGAGCTGCAGAATATGTTTGAGGTTATGCATGTTGCTAATGTTGAGGGTGTGGAACTAGCTCAAGGGTGTTGCTAGGATCTAGTATGACCAATGGAAGAAGAGTAGAGTTGAAGAGGAACTAATTGTGAGTTGGGTTATGTTCGAAAGTGCTTTCATGGGGCCTTTCTTTCCCCGTGAGTTGAGAGAGGGAAAGATAAGAGAATTTCTCACTCTTAAGTAGGAATCCATGAGTGTGCATTAGTACAACCTAAAGTTCACTCAACTTTCTTGTTATGCCCCAGAGATGGTTGCTGATATGAAGAGCAGGATGAGTCTATTTGTGTCTGGATTGTCTCATTTGTCAAGAAAAGTGGGTAAGGCTGCTATGTTAATAGGGGCAATGGACTTAGCAAGGCTTATGATCCATGTGCAGCAGGTTGAGGATGACAAGTTGAGATATAGGGAAGAGTTCCGTAGCGAGAAGGCTAAGACAATAGGTAATGAGTCTAGGCAGCAAAAGGTCGATAATGTAACCAGTCATCTTTTCAACAAAAGCCAACTGGACCTGCTCCACCAATCACTAGTGCACCTTCACCAAAGAACAACTCGACCTGCTCAATCTCAAGGTAGTGTAGCACAAGGGGCTAATTGGATTGCTACATGTGCTAAGTGTGGTAGAAACCACATAGAGGCATGTTGTGATGGCTCCACTGGCTTCTTCAAGTGTTGTCAGACAGGTCACTTCATGAGAGAGTGTCTTAAGAACAGGAAAAACATTGGTAATGGGGGCAATAGAGCCCAATCTTCTTCAGCGGCTCCAGCAGACAGACCTGCACCAAGAGGAGCTACTTCAAGGACAAACTGAGAAGAAAACCTTCTGTATACTATACCAATCGCCAAGAGCAAGAGAATTCACCAGATGTTGTCACTGTATGATCAAAGTGTTTACTTTTGATGTATATGCATTTCTTAATCCAGGTGAGAGTTTATCATTTGTGACTCCATATATTGCTATGAAATTTGATATTCTTCACTAGCGACTTCTTGAGCCCTTCAGTGTTTCCACACCTGTTGGTGAGTTTATTCTAGCTGAGAGAGTTTATTATGGTTGTGCGATCTATGTCAATCACAAGGACACCATAGTTGACTTAGTTGAGTTAGACATGGTGGACTTTGATGTTATTAGAGGTATGGACTGACTTCATACTTGTTATGTCTCAGTTGATTGTAGAACTCGAGTAGTTAAATTTCAGTTTCCTAATGAGATAGTCTTAGAGTGGAGGAGTAGTTCAGCAGTGCCTAAGGGTCATTTTATTTAGTACCTTAAGGCCAGAAAGTTAGTTTCCAAGGGGTGCATCTATCACTTTGTTTGATTTAATGACTCAAGTGTTGAGACACCACCTATTCAGTCAGTTCTAGTTGTGAGTGAGTTTCCAGAGGTCTTTCGAGATGATCTTCCCAGAGTCCCTCCTAAGAGAGAAATATACTTTAGTATATATATTCTTCCTGATGCTCGACCTATTTCCATTCTGCCATATAGAATGGCTTCAGTTAAGTTAAAAGAGTTAAAAGAGTAGTTGAAAGATCTTCTTGATAAGGGTTTCATTCGACCTAGTGTCTCACCTTGGGGAGCTCCGGTCTTATTTGTGAGGAAGAAATATAGTTCTCTTAAGATATGTATTGATTATCACCAATTGAACAAGGTTACTATAAAGATCCCCTTCCCAGAATTGATGATATTTTTGATCAACTTCAGGGTGCCACTTGCTTTTCTAAGATAGACCTTAGATCTGACTATCATCAGTTGAGAGTAAGGGAAAGTGACATCCCAAACATTTAGGACCCGCTATGGTTATTATGAGTTTCTAGTCATGTCTTTTGGTTTGACTAATGCTCATGCAACATTCATGGACCTTATGAACATAGTGTTTAAGCTATGTCTTTCGATTTGACTAATGCTCCTACAGCATTCATGGACCTTATGAATAGAGTGTTTAAGCCATATCTAGACATGCTTATTATCATATTCATTGATGACAATCTAATTTATTCGAGGAATGAGGATAATTATGCTAGTCATCTTAGAGTAGTTCTCCAAACTCTAAGAGATAGAGAGTTATATGCCAAATTTTCCAAGTCTGAGTTACGTCTTGAGTCAGTTGCATTCTTAGGCCTCATTGTATCAGGTGAAGGGATTCTAGTTGATACTCAAAAGATTGAGCCAGTGCAAAACTGGCCCAGACCCATATCTCCAACTGATATTAGGAGTTTCTTGGGATATGTTGGTCATTATAGGAGATTTATTGAGGGGTTCTCATCTATTTCGTCCTAGAGAAAGTTGACTCAAAAGATAGTGAAGTTTCAATGGTCTGAAGGTTGTGACAAAAGCTTTCAGGAATAGAAAATGCGGTTGATTACTACCCCAATATTGACCCTACCGAAGGGTACACAAAGCTTTGTTATGTATTGTGATGCGTCTAGAGTTGAACTTGGTTGTGTATTGATGCAGAATGGTAAGGTTATAGCCTATGCCTCGAGACAACTCAAGATTAATGAGAAAAACTACCCATGTCATGATCTGGAGTTGGCTGATGTAGTATTTGCCTTGAAAATATGGCGTCACTATCTCTATAGTGTTCATGTAGACGTGTTCATCAATCACAAGAGTCTTCAGGATGTATATAGTCAGAAATAACTTAATCTCCGACTGAAGAGGTAGTTGGATTTACTCAAAATTATGACATGAGTATTATCTATCTCCCAGGTAACGCTTATGTTGTTGCTGATGGTTTGAGTAGATTATCTATGGGTCGTATTGACCATGTTGAAGAAGGAAAGAAAGAATTAGCCAAAAATGTGCACAAACTTGCACGATTAGGAGTCCGATTGACGGATTCTAATGAAGGTGGAGTAGTGGTGATGAATGGAGATGAATCATCACTAGTGTCTGAAGTAAAGGAGAAACAAGACCAATACCCTATTTTGCTTGAATTGGAAGCAAATTCTCATAAGCAAAAAGTGAGGGCTTTTGAACAAAGGGGGAGGGGGGATGGTATATTGAGGTATCAAGGTAGATTATGTGTTCCAAATGTGGATGAACTACAAGAAGGGATCATGGAGAAAGCTCATAGCTCCAAATATTTGATCCATCCTTGTTCCACAAAGATGTATTGTGACTTGAGAGAAGTCTATTGGAGGTGTATTGCAGAGTTCATTGCTAAGTACCCGAATTGCCAACAAGTCAAGGTAGAACACCAAAGGCCTAGTGGTATGATTCAAAACATAGATCTTCCAAAATAGGAATGGGAGATGATCAACATGGATTTCATTACTGGTTTTCCGCGATCTCGTAGACAACATGATTCGATTTGGCTGATTGTAGATCAGATGACTAAATCAACCCATTTCTTACCTGTAAAGACTACCTATTCAGCAAAAGATTATGCTAGATTATATATTCAAGCAATAGACTTCATGGAGTTCCGGTGTCCATAATTTCATATGGAGGTGCGCAATTCACCGTACAATTTTGGAAGTCTTTCCAGAAAAGTTTGGGTTAAAAGGTGAACCTTAGTCCTACTTTCCATCCTCAAACTGGTAATCAAGTAGAGTGTACATTAAGAATTTAGAGGATATGTTAAGGGCTTGTGTGATTGATTTCAATGGTAATTGGGATGATCACTTACCTCTCATAGAGCTTGTTTACAACAATAACTATCACTCTTGTATCTAGACTACTCGTTTTGAGGCTCTTTATGGGAGAAGATGTAGATCTCCTATTGGATAGTTTGAAGTTGGTGAAGCTGCGCTGATAGGACCAGACTTGGTTCATCAAGCTATGGAGAAAGTGAAGATCATTCAAGAAAGGTCGAAAACAACGTTGTTAGAAATCCTATACAAATATTAGGAGAAGAGACTTGAAGTTTGAGGTGGATAATTGGGTGTACTTGAAGGTTTAACCCATGAGGGGTTTTATGAGGTTTGTGAAGAGGGGGAAGCTTAATCCCCGGTATATTGGTCTTTACAGGATATCCAAGAGAATTGGCAATGTAGATTATGAGTTAGAGTTACTATCAGTGTTAGCAGCAATCCAGTATTTCACATTTCTATGTTGAAGAATTTGTCACGACCCAATTTCTCAAGCCATGATGGCTCCTACAAACCCGCCAGTAGGCAAGCCAAACCCTGTCCCGGAACTTGAGAGTAATGGGACTAAGGGGGGAACTATCCTCAACTAAGTGAAGCACAAATCAACAGAACACATCAGAGGAAGGCGGAAGCAAACCCAAAACTATATACAGAAGATACCTCATAGAACCTAGAAGTCACATGTACAGAACTACTAAAAGAGTACAAGTCCCAAAAGTGGACCACAGAAACAAGACTGCCTAAAAAAAGGCAAGTCAAAATGTAAATACGAAATGGAAACAGGAAATCCCAGAATGCCATGAGCTCACCCTCATCTCAAGAGCAGACTGTTGTAGGCTCAACCTCAACGATGATAGCTAGTGCTTGGACCTGCATCATGAAAACAGATTAGAGTGTAGCATGAGTACCAAAGAGACTAGTACCCTGTAGGCATCATAGGCCGATTTAGCAAGAAAGTTAAAAACAAATGGAAAAAATATAATCAAACACGAACAAAAGTCAACAAAAATAAGAGCAGAACAATCAGAGAGCTAGTCTAAGTATATTTAACCTAAACTCAGCTGGCCCCCATATGACCCGCTAAGACACTCACGCACAAATAAAAAAGAACCTGAACGGACTCCCATAATCCTAACAGGTACACAGAGAAACCATAACTACGGAACCCAAAGTAAACCCAACTTCGAACCAACACAACCAAAAACTCTAACCCAGTCAACAAGTCTGACTTCCACATCTGGCCACCTAGACCCCCAGCAACTCCGGGGTATTACCCAGCCAGGCAAGTGCCGCGCGGGGGTATATCAATCCCCTCCAAAAGTCCTAATCCAACAGCCCAATAGGCTAACACTCCATGGGCCCTGCCCAAGCCAGCCAAGTGTGCCATCTAACTCTCCTGGGGCCTTGCCTTAGATAGACAAAGTGCGCAGGCCTGTCAACTCCGAAGAGGACCTCAAGTGACTTATATCTAACTACCCAGCCAACTAATCATCCCGGGGGCCTTACCCAATGCCAGCCAGGTGAGTCAACTATCACTCCCGGGGCCCTGTACAATCCCAGAAAAACTGTGCTGGTAAAAAAAACTCTGTAGAGGATCTCAAATTCCAAGCTATCGTGGATCGACGTCCACTACCAACCACACCAAAATGGTGAATCAAGTCCAAGCCATTGTGGATTGATGTCCACTACTAACTACCTCACACCAGAACCAACCGCGAAACACCCAACCCAGGAAAACACTACGCCTCTGATGACGTTGTAGTTACTTAAAATTTATTAAATATAAATTTATAAAGTGATTCAGATTATATTAAATTCATTAATATATTAGTCCAAATAAATATTATGGATTAATATAATTGAGTTAATTATTTAAATCTAATAAATATAGATTTATTTAAAGCCCACTCCATAAAGCCCATATGACATGTCACTTAAATCTGATTGGCCGAAGGGAATCCTATTCCTATCACAACTCCTCTATTTTAAAACTATAAATAGGGGTCCTCATAATTCAGAAGAGAGAACGAAGATTTCTAACAAAAAGCTAGAGAAAGCTCGTGGATTAAAAGCCGCAAAATTCTCTACAAGCTACAAGTTTAATAATTCAAGAACTCAACAGTTCAAGAATTCAAGAATTCAAGTGTTCAAGTTTAAGAATTGAAGAATTCAAGCGTTCAAGTTGAAGAACGATCAAGATCAAGACCACTGGATTCAAGATCAAGTTCGGAGCCCATGGATTCAACTAGAAGTCAAGATCAAGATAAAGTTCATGTTCAAGAACGATCAAGATCAAGACCGCCGGATTCAAGATCAAGCTCGAAGCCCTTGGATTCAACTAGAAAGTCAAGATCAAGATAAAGTTCAAGTCAAGATCAAGATCAAGTTCAAGATCAAGATCAAGATAAATCCCAAGTTCAAGATCAAGCTCAAGAGCTCTTGAATTATATTTGAAAATGCGAATTCAGAGGAATCATAAAGATTGTAAGACTCACACTTGAAATAATAAAATGATTGTTGCACATCTCAGGCCAAAATAGCAATTGGCTCCTCAATATAGGTCAGGCGATCATCCAACGTAACGGCATCATACTGAAGCACATGAGACTTATCTGGAACATATCGGTGCAACATCGAAACATGGAAAACTGGGTGAATAGCTGGGAATGCTTGGGGTAAAGCTAACTGATAGACCATATCACCAACTGTCCTCAAAATCTCAAAAGATCCAATGTACTAGGGGCTAAGCTTGCCCAGCCTCCGAAATCCCATTACGCCCTTCATGGGCGATACTCGGAGGAACACCTGGTCATCAATGGTAAATCTCAATGGTTGATGCATGTGATCCGCATAACTATGATGTCTACTTTGAGCTGTCTTGAGCCAATCATGAATTAACCTTATATGAACAAATGCCTCATGAAACAAGTCTGTACCATGCAACCTAAGCTCCGTACACTCAAACTAACCACCTGGAGTGCGACAACGCCTATCGTACAAGGGCTCAAATGGGGCTATTTGAATGCTAAAATGGTAGCTGTTGTTGTACGCAAACTCCGCTGAAGGCAAAAAATGGTCACATTGACCTCCAAAGTCCATAACACAGGCCCACAACATATCCTTAAGAACATGAATAGTAGGCTCCGACTGGCCATCAGTCTATGTGTGAAATGTTGTGCTAAGATCGACACGGGTGCCCAACTTCTCCTAAAATACCCTCTAAAAGCTGGTGATGTGCCTCCAATAACGCATCGACATCACATAAATGGGGAGAGAAGCTAAAAGAATCATAAGCAATAAAAAGCCTAAAGTTAGGCTCAACTATCAGACCCATGTCTACTATGCCAATCTAAAAGGGCCTAGTCCATCCGAATCGATGTTGGATACATACCAAAGTCAACTAGATGCATGGGTCTAAGACAACACTAGTCTATCCTAGACTAAGACCAAAGATAAATTCCAACAAGAATAAACAACGAAATAGATACTACGCATGTAATGATAAATAAACATCCCAACATGTAATTCACAAATACCCACAGATAAACAATCCTTCCGATATTATGGTACTAACCCCGAAACAACCTAAAAATCAACCCTACAACGTGGTTTCTGAGAAGAAGAAAAAAATACTAGCAGTCCACCCCAGATTCACACAATTCAGCATGAAAATACACAATCATGCTCAATCTAAAGGAAAGTAAGTCGTAGCCTACTTGAAGGTCGACCGTGCGTGCTCCAAATCACTCTGCCAGAGCTTTTCCCTTCCAAACGGCCTTAGATTACTGCCACGCTATCAAAAATAGAATCATAGCACCAACACTGTCATTTAGACACTAAAATCATCAAAATCGAAAACATGCCAATTTCAGAGAAATATGGGACCCGCTTTAGAATTTTTAGAATTATCTCTGTGAAGAGGTCCTTAACCCTTTCTTGAGATTGTGTTCCAAAATGGAGCACCTATCGGGGCTCGGAACAGCTCTATGTAACAATGAACCAAAATGCAAACTTTACACAAAAAGTGACTTAGGGCAACGACTTATAACGTGGATACACCACAATCGGAGACTTTCCAACACTTGCTAGACAGTCACCCACACAGCCAACACAAACCTTAACACACCAAAATTCGAACCCAAAATGGAGCTCTAGAACTCGAGATCTCGAAGTTTCAAGATAAGCTTGAATATGATTTTTTGCTATATAAATAGCAGTAGTTCTGGTTGCTAAAAGCTAAATCTGGTCACCAAAAGACTAAATTCTGGTCGCTAAAGGTCTGCACTAGAAACAACAAATTTCACTATTTTTTTAAAAATCTTCGATTGGACCCTCAGAAGTCATTCGGGACCGGATGAAAGTAAACTAGATATGCTACTAAATTCAATATTTCGAACTTAATAACGCAGTCGAAATTTCCATAAGAGGTCATTTCAACAAAAAGTGGGCCCAACACCCAAATCCCACTTTTAGCAAATTTCCATAACGGACCTCAGAATAAAATCGGAAGCCCCGAGAAGCGCACGAAGGGTCTTTCTAGACCAAACTCTCCATTCTAGAACTAACCAAATTGACAAAATTCTCATTTGAATGCGTCCATCAAGAATGTTGACCAAAGTCAAACTTAAGCCAAAATGCAAAGGCAAAAGCGCCAAATGGCCCCAAAGTCACACCAAAAGCCTCGGGACTCATGCCAACCATGCTACTAGCCTAATTTTGCTGCTCCAGAGCTGATGCAACCGTCAAAATTCCCATCCGAGGTCATTTACATGAGGTTATGGTTGAAATCAACTTTTCAAGTTTTAAAGGCTCCAAAACAGGAAAACGAGCATAAAACCCAAACGAACGACCATGAGACTAATACTTAGTGCCATCAAGTCATAAATAACATGTGGTCTTTAGAGGAACACTCTAAACGGCAAAAAGAATGCATAAACACAGAAATGGCCTGGAGGGTCATTACAATATCCACTACTAAAAGGACTTTCGTTCGCGAAAGTAAGAGTCAAGAAGTACTCGAGGGATCAAATATGTTGGGGAACTGCTCCTACATCTCCCACTCGGTCTCCCCGGTAGCCTCATCAACTGGAGGATGCTTCCAATAGACCTTCACCATAGGAGTGGCTCAAGACCTCAGCTGCCTCACATCTTTGGCAAAAATTGCAACTGCTCCTCAATAATAGCCAGGCGATCATCCAACACAACGATATCATACTGGAGCATATGAGACTCATTTGGAACATACTAGAGCAACATCAAAACATGAAAAATTGGGTGAATAATTGAGACTGTTCGGGGTAAACCTAACTCATAGACCACATCACCAACTGACCTCAAAATCTCAAAAGACCCAATATACCTAGGGCTAAGATTGCCCCGCCTCCTAAATATCATCATGCCCTTCATAGGCAATACTCAGAGAAATACCCGATAACCAATGGCAAATCTCAACGGTCAACACGTACGATCTACAAAACTCTCATGTCTACCCGGAGCCATCCTAAGCCTATCCTGAATTAACCTCACATGACAAAGGCCTCCTGAAACAAGTCGATACCATGCGACCTACGCTCTGTAGAATCAAACCAAGAAACCGAAGTGCGATAACACCTACCGCACAAGGCCTCAAATGGGGCAATCTAAATCCCAGAATGGTAGCTGTTGTTGTACGCAAACTTCACCAAAGGCAAGAAATGGTCCCACTGACCTCCAAAGTCCATAACACAGGCCCACAACATATCCTCAAGAACCTGAATAGTACGCTCCAATTGGCCATTAGTCTGTGGGTGAAATGTTGTGCTAAGATCGACACGGGTGCCCAACTCTTCCTGAAATACCCTTCAAAAGCTGGAGGTGAACTGGGAACACAATTTGAAATGATAGAAACAGGCACACCATGAAGACAGACTAACCCTCGAATGTAGATACGAGCTAACTTCTCAGTAGTGAATAAAGTATGACCTGGAAATAAGTGTGCTGACTTGGTCAATCTATCTAGGATGACTCAAATGTTGTCAACACCTCTAGAAGTTTGATGTAAACCCACCATGAAATCGATGGTGATGCGCTCTCACATTCACTCAGGAGTGGGTAATCTCTGCAACTCACCACCAGATCTCAAATACTCAGCCTTCTCCTGCTGGCAACACAAGCAAATGGGAAACATAGTTTAAGATGTCCCTCCTTATACAGCTCCACAGTAATGCTTCCTCAAGTTACAATACATCTTAGCGGTGCCTGGATTGAGAGACTACTTGGAATTATGGGCGTCGCTAAGTATCACCTAAATCAAATCACCAGCTCTCGAAACACACAACTAGTCGGCAAACCTCAAAACCCCATCTAAACCTAAATTATCCTGCCCTGCATCGCCTGTCAATACTTTATCTCTAAGTGCCACCAGAGACTCATCCTCGAACTAATGACTGGAGAGCTGATCAAGAAGGGATGACTAAACTCCCACATAAGCTAATACCCAAGTGGAATTTGAAACATCAAGCCTGATCATCTGATTGGCTAAGGACTGAATGTCCAAGGTCCAAGGTCGCTCTGAAATTGAAAGGAATGATAGACTATCCATACTCCCGCCTTCTGGCTCAAGGCGTCCACTACTACATTTGCCTTGCCCGGATGGTAAAGAATAGAGAGGTCATAGTCTTTCAAAAGCTCAATCCAATGACGCTACCTCGAATTAAGATCCCTCTGGGTCATAATGTACTGAAGGCTCCTGTGATTAGAGTAGATGTCACAATGAACTCTATATAGGTAATGCCTCCAGATCTTAAGCGCGAAAATTACCACCGCCAACTCCAAGTCATGAGTGGGGTAGTTACACTCATGTAGCTTAAGCTGCCTCGACGTATAAGAATTAACCCAGCTCTGTTGCACCAACACACCACTCAAACTAATGTCGGATGCATCACAATATACCATGAATCCCTCGCCCTCAACAATAAGAGTCAATATAAGAGCGGCGGTAAACAACTTCTTAATCCTTAGAAAGCTCCTCTCGCACTCCTCCAACTACATAAAGGGAACATCTTGGCGAGTCAACCGAGTCAATAGCACTGCTATAGTAGAGAAACCCTCGACAAAACACCTGTAATATCCTACCAATTTGATGAAGCTCCAATTCTCAGTCACAGAAGTGGCCCTGGCCTAACCACGAATAGCCTCAATCTTTGTTGGATCTACCATAATGCCATCCTTAGACATCACGTGCCCCAAGAATGCTACGGACTCAAGCCAAAACTTTCACTTTGAGAATTGGCGTATACAACTAATGATCTCTTAAAGTCTGGAGCACTATCCTCAAATGTTACTCATGCTCACTATGGCTCAATGAATATAGCAATATATCATCAATAAAGATAATGACAAAGGAGTCCAGATAAGGCATAAATACACGAGTCATAAAATCATTAAGACTGCAGGGGCATTATTCAACCTAAAGAGACATCACCAGGAACTCAAAATGGCCAAAACGAGTCCTAAATGTTGTCTTAGGGATGTCCACTACTCTAATCCTCAAATGATGGTAGCCGGATATTAAGTAAATATTAGAAAACACACGGCTCCCTATAGCTAGCCAAATATATCATCAATAAGAGGCATATGATAACGATTCTTCCCTGTCACCTTATTCATCTGTCTGTAAACAATAGACATCTGCATAGTACCGTCCTTCTTCTTCACAAAAAAGACTGGGGCACACAAAGGCTCTATACTAGGCCAATGAATCCCTTACCTAAGAGATCCCGAAGCTAAACACTGAGCTCCTTGAGCTTTATGGGGGCCATACATTATGGTGGGATGGAAATAGGATGAGTACCCAACTACAAATCAATGGAAAATTCAACATCCTTCTCCTGGGGTAGGCTAGGAAGGTCGACAAGAAACACATCTGTGAACTCTCAGACCATAGGCACTGAATCAACTGTAGGGCCCTCCTTGCTAACATCTATAATATAAGTCAAATATGCTAAACACCCGCCAAGCACTATCCTTGGAGCCTGTACATAAGAAATCATCCCAATTGGCGTGTGACTAGGAGAACCCTGCCACACCACTAATGGAATACCATGCATGGATTAAGTAACAGTCTTAGGATAGCAATCCAAGACCGCTTGGTGAGTGGATAACTAGTACATACCTAAGATCAAATGAAAATCACCATACTAAGCACAATAAGAGCCGCGCAGGTATCCTACCCCCGAATAGGCACCACACATGATATACAAACTTGATCCACTATGATAGAATCTCTTACTGGGGTCAAAATATGTAATGGTACCACTAAGGGCTCAAGACTCACCCCTAACCGAGGAGCACAATAAGTAGACACATACAAATAAGTAGAACAGGATCAAATAAGGTTGAAGTGGCTTGATGCCATAAAAGAACTATACCTGTGATCACCTCATCTGGTACCTCGACCTCTACTTTAGCTAGAGTTGCATATAAATGGCCTTGGGCGCCTCTACTATGCGTATCTACTCTGCCACCTGCCCTAACTCCTCAGGGATCTCCCTAAACATCCTATGCTGACCTCCTCCTCTAGATGGAGGAGCTACGATTTCATCCATCTAAAGCTAGGTCACTCTCTAGACCAATTCCCAACCTTGCCAAATGTAAAGCAGCCCTACGATGATCTGCTCGCTACTAGATGCCGGCCATCACGACCTAATGAACCTGTTTGAAATCCACCCCGGCCCTAACTTGGACCAGTACTACAACAACCCTGATGGTGCTAGTCACCCTCTCATAACTGCAATGATGCCTGAAATAGGTGACTAGGCTGACCCGATTGGAACCTCTGATGAACCCAGTCCCTTGTATCCCTAGGCCTAGGATAGGCCCCACTAAAACTATCATCCTACCTGGCCCTCTTGATGTTGCCCCTGTGGGCCTCGCGACATAGTTGCTCAAGCGTGTGGGCATGGTCCACTACATAATGAAAAGAGCGGCCCACCAAAACAATAGACTACGACTCAATACACAACTGCAACATCAACCATTCAACAAAGCACGTGACTCTCTTATCCTCTGTGGCCAAGATCATGGTGGCATGATGGGATAACTCATGAAATCTAGCCTAATACTCTGATATCATGATGGAGCCTTGTTCCAACCTCGAGAACTCATCATAGAGCCAATTTCTGATGCCTCGTGGGATGAATCAAGCCAGAAAACTTTTTCCACATCACTGGCGGGGACCCAACTAGTTTAGTTTCCATGAAAGAGCGCCACCACTATCTAGACGGGCCATCTAACTAATAAGCTGTGAAGTCAGCTCCCCTTGACTACACCAACCCCAAGTCTCCAGTTGCTTCTGACAAGTAATAAGGAACTCTTGGGCATCCTGGCCAACTTTCCTAGAAAACCTCGGCTAGGATAGTGTCAAAAACACCCTGAGCATCTTCTGCTCCTTCATTGGCATAACTCCATCAAAAACATCCGATTGAACAGTGGCTAGTGCTAGCTCCCTAACCTCTAAGGTCTGCTGCAGCTAACCTGTGATAATCGAGCCGCTCTAGAAGCTGTGCTGGGCCTATCTTCACTGAATGCCCAAAATAGCCTTTAGAATCTGTGTTAGCATAGCTTGAAGATCAGAGGCGACAATTGGTGCTGGTGGTGGGTGGGTTGGTCCCATCCCCACTGGCTGGGGGAGAATCTGGTCTAATTGAGGCTCTGTATTCGGCTTCGGGGTCCTCCTTCGGGTATGGAGTCCTCCTTCTCTCTCAAGCTGGCAATGCAGCCCAGCCTCAAACTCTGGGTCGACATCTATTGTACGCGCGAGCCATCCTTCGATAGAGTGAAACAAGTAAGATTCCATGAAACTAACTAGGCAACAACGCACCAAAATGATACAAAATAGGAAAACTCTCTTAGGACATCCTGTAGCCTCCCGAAGATAAGTCACAGATGTCTCCGCACTAATCCTATCACGACCTAGACCGTTGTGATTCGTACCCACACTAACCCTCTAGTGGGATAACTGTTACTACAATCCAACTAACTAAATTAACGAAAACTACAACATTTAAAGATACAGAAGAAGGTTTAAATATCTAAAGAAAAAATAGGGAGTTCCCATAAACTCCAAAGGTTTAAATAAACTAGCCAAACTAATGCGGAAGAACAACCCCTAGAACTTTAAACTCATTGTACCAAAACATCTAAAGTACAACAAGTCTAAGAAAAGGGGGCGCAACCCCAAAACTAAACAAACACCCTAAACAAATAGTCTAAGTCCAAAAAGAGTAGACTTAAACAAGAGTGTTCCAAGGTAGCCTGAAAGGACTGGCTCACCCTTGAATCTGATCTTGATCATTGATCTCTTAAATGAGGTCTGTCAACAGCCACCTGAAGATGCCCTGTACTCAACAAAGAAAGAGCAAGTGTAGTATCAATACACAACCACAGTGTACTGGTAGGATCACACAGCTATCTGAGTAAACACAATATATAATAGAATTACAACAAGGTAAACACATACTTGCACAATATATATATATATATATATATACACACACACACACATCGATTATCATTTTAGGAGCAATGCACAATTCCACATTATCAATAACAAGTAGGTATAACAAATCAAAAGTTCTCTCAGGGAACCCAATTCAATGGTCCTCTCATGGGACCCATACCCAAACTGTTAGTGTACCAGTACGTGGTACCCAATCCAAGTTAGTGTGCCGAACGTGACTCTCGATCCCATATATGCATCAAAAAGTGGGACCCGATCCAATTTAGTTTTCTAGAACATGGCACCCTATATAATATGTATGTCTGTACGTGACATCCGATCCCAGTTAGTGTGTCAGAACGTGACACCCGATCCATTCAACAAGCGATAATCACAATCACAATCAACATTCTCATAATCATACAATCAAGTGTTGATTCATGACATTCAATTATTCATTCCTACTCATTTACGATTACAACAAGCCACAATCACAATCACAGTGTATATTCTTATAATCATACAATCAAGTGTTGATTTATGGCATTCAATTATTCATGCATACATATTTACGATTACAACAAGCCACACTCACAATTACAATGTACATTCTCATAATCATAAATCAAGTGTTGATTCAAGGCATACAACCATTTGTTCATACAAAATTACAATTATAACAAGCCACAATTACAATCACAATGTACATTCTCATAATCTTACAATCAAATGTTCATTCATGGCATATAATAATTCGTTCATACCCAATTACATTAGGTGTGATCAATAGGCTTCATTCACATACACAGATGCATTACAATGAACCAATTACTAACATACATCATGCAAATTATGAAATCACAACCATCACCAACCTCGAATCCAAGCTTGAATCCCCTAAGGCACTTGAATCATCCTTTTTCGGATTCTTCCCACCTGTTCTAGGTCTACAAACAGTTAATATACACAACGTTCAACAATCAAAGGTCTAATTAACCGAATTATAATAAACCCAATAACCCAAGACCAACCCATGATCCTAAGGTGCAGCTAGAGCTTTTTCCCACCATCTAATTCAGTCCAAAAACCCTCCTTAATAATAAATAATCAAGAATCCAAGTTCTACGGATCAAAAAATAGATTAGGGGAGTAAAATACTTAAATTAATCACCATATATCGTGGAAAAACTGCAAAGAAATCGCTTGGGGTTGTCTCTTAACTTTTAAGAATGAAGTTTGCAGAATAATGACGTTTTTGGAGTTTATTTCCGACTTAAGTCGTGACTATCCCGCCACAGCGGGACCCAACCCGCCACAGCAACCCCTCCCTGGCGGGATAACTTCCGCACTAGTGGCTTGCATGGAACAAATGTGCTAAATTAAGAGTTTCAAACCCCCATTTCACAACACACCTTCATCCCATAACACTCCAAAATTACCCTCTCATGCTAAGATCAGTTTGGAGAGTTCTACTCACCCGAATTTGATTTTGTAAAGTCGTACGATTTCTGTAACATCTTATCTATCTATTCAGGTGAATAAAACCATAATTAGATCTCCCATCTGTTACCAGATTCCCCTAGACCTCACTGACTCCGATTTCGTCCAAATGTGGACTAGGTTGAGAAATTCCAAGTTACTATGACAAAATTTTTTGACCCAAAACTTTTCCCGTTGGCTTTTCCATAACGATGGAATCAGGTCGTTACAATAGATACCAATTTACCCATAGTATCTGAATCATCGAATAACTAGGAATACTTGTCCCACATACTTTTTCTGTCGACTCTGGGCTGCTAGAAGCTTACCTTACTATCTAGCAACATCCCGTCATAATCCATCACGAACTCTTATTACCATTACGTTCAGTCAGCCATGACAATTACTACAAAGTCAACCTTTTCATCAACATGATGCCTCAAACTCGGGTAGACTCATCAAATTCAAAAGACTAACCCAATTTTATACACACTTTCTTACTAAAATACTTCAATTTCCTTCACCCAAGTATACTCAATGGAACTTTCCTTATCCATAAGCTTGTCATTACGGTATAATCCACCCTTTTATAGCTTAATATAAAATCACCAGTCCTCATACTACCATCCTTCTTCTTAATAAACAAGACAGGAGCACCCTACAGGGAAGCACTAAGACAGATGAAACATTTATCAGGAAGCTCCTGGATTTGAGCCTTAAGCTATCTCAATTCTATCGAAGCCATGCGATAAGAAGGAATGAGAATGGGGCGAGTTCCAATTTCCAAGTCAATGCAGAAATCTATATCTCTATCTAGAGGCATAACAGGTGAATCTGTAGGAAACACTTCTCTAAATTCTGACATTAAAGGAATAAACTCAATAGAGGGAGACTCAACCTCACCATCCCAAATACGAGCTAAATAATTCAAACAACCCTTACATGTTATGACAACAATACTAAATGCATTTTCCAAAGTAATGGTGTTCATCATCTAGTTGTCCCTTACCAAAACTTTTTAAATGTTGTCACCTATAAACTTGAATCTACAAATCTGACCTTAATCCCTTCACAAGAGACGATAGTGGCTAGCGAGCCCCACAAAATTCTTAATTTCAGTCACAGAACTAGGTTGGACCCAATTCTTGACTGTTTCAATCTTTTGGGGACCTACCATTATGTAATGCCCCGGAAACTAGTAAATTGAACTAGAGAATTCTAAAGCTTTTCGTAAGAGTTTTTTGAGTTTAGTATGAGGGTTTAAGTCACCAAAATTATTTGTGTACTTAGAATGAGGGTTTTAGGGGTTGAAAGTCAAGGCACTACTCCCCAAGGACTAGCCAAAGGTGTCCTTGAGGAGGACCCCAAAATAGTCCCTAAATTTGCCAATTTGAGGGAGCTATGGATGGCACCTATGGGATGTAGGTCCATCCACGCTTTGTAGCTTGTGCTCGTGGGTCAAGGCTTGAGTTGGACTGCAACTCTAAGCCACATTCCAAAACCTACAAAGGTGCAATACGGATCGTGGACCTAGCCACGGTATGTGGGTGGGTGGTTTGTGAATGGGAACAATTTTTAAGTTTTAGTTTTAAGTTGGGGGTTTGGGAATTAATTACTAATTAATTAGGGGTTAAGGTAGGTCGATTAGTTATTTATTTAACCACATATATAATCTTAATAAGACCCCTAAACTAAGTCATTTACTTATTCATCAAAGAATCCCAAACTCTCTCCATATAATTCTTTCTCTAGAAGTGAAGAAGAAGAAAAGAAGTTGGGGCAGATTTTCCTCCATTATGCAAGCTTGATTAGGGCTTTGTATTGAGGTATGTTAGATTAATCATCTATGGGTTCTTCCACCCATAGAGCCTCCTAGGTTTTCCCCCAATTGTGAAGTAAAAAACCCAATCTAGCTAGGGTTTCCTTCTATATTGTTGGTACGGCCTAGGTATGATTCCAATCTAGTGGATAATACTTAATTATGATTGTATTAACATTGAATTATGATATTATGATGAATTCATGTGTTTTCTATGGTAAACCATAGTCTATATGATGAATGTGATATTTTTTGGGTTTATATCATTAGAGGTGAAATTGAAGGTTCATAGGTGATCTTCTTAAATCAATGTCATGTGTAGTAATTGTTCTAAGTTGGGAACATATAATCATGAATTGAACTAGACTTTATTGGATATGATTGATCTTGACTTGTAAATCTGAAATTGAACCTTTATGATTAGTTATGACTAGAATCACCTAGTAATGAATAATATGATGAGAATACCTTAAATTTAGGCATGAATGGTGATAATAAGAAGTAAAGCTTGAGTATAAGGGTTGTAGTCATGAATGTTGATCACTAGGGTTTTGAGAGTAAAGCCAATGTGATGATCTAGATGTGTTAAGGCTTTGAGAGTAACGTTTAAATGAGAATAGAAGCTTAAATGGATAGAGTTATGGTGGAAGATCTTTGCCTACCTAATCTACCTAATAAATGCTTGAATATGTGAAGTGATAAATTCACTTGAGTCATGAGGATACCAATGTCTAATGTAGAATTCTAGATATTGTATTATACATGAATATAGCATGACATGAAAGGTTCTCTCACATAGAATGATTCTAGGTTGAAAGGTTTTCTCACCTAAAATGAATCTAAGTCCTAGGACTATAAAATGTGATGAGGCTTGTGGTGATTCCCCTAAATGATCTTTACATGATAGGAATGTGTGGTGAGTTCCCTTATTCCTAAATAGTTAGGCCTAGGAGTTTGAGGTGATTACCCTTTATATATTTGTGACTACCAAGGCAAGTGGTGAATACTCATTAGCCTTTAGTTTGATCATGGAGGCGATTACCTATGATCCTTATGTGATGATATGGAGGCGAATACCTACATTACACATTAAAATTGATATGGAGGGGAATACATATATCACTTAAAATGGGCATGGAGGTGAATACCTATGATTCATTAACTTGTATGACTTGTGGAGATTCCCATTGTCTTTATGATTTTTTAGTATGTGTGACTAAAGGTGATTATCCTTGTTTGTATGATTCCATGATATATATGGCTTGAGGTGATTCCCCTTGTCCTTCATGATGAACTAAACATGTATGCCTTGAGGTGATTCCCCTTGCACTTGTGAACATGAGTATGACTAGTTTGGATTGTAGTTGTAGATAACTCTCCTATACATGCATGACTAACAGGTGATTAACCTTGTGTTTATTATGTTAAGAGATGATAAACATGAATGATGAACCTAAACTGTCTATCTTACCATGGGTAGGATTATGGAGTCTTGTTCATGCATGGCACAAACTTGCCTTAAGGTGATTCATGAGGTGTTTCTCTTATATGATGTATGCTTAGATATGATTGTGTTATAGTTTCCTTCCTTGACATAATATGATTGACTAAAGGTGATAGTTCCCTTGTCTATATAGAGTAAGCTAATAATGAGACCAAATTAGGGTAAATATGTCTATGATGACTTCAAGGTTATGCTTAGTGTGAAGGGTAGTATGGGATGCCTTTCCTACATTGCACAAGAGTGCCTTGAGGTTACTTAGGAGTATGGTTCCCTTATGGAAGAAAAGCTTAAGACTTGACCATGTATATAGACTATGATTAAGATGACCAAAAAGGGATACTTGGCTTGGGTGGCATTATGGGATGCTATTCATGCTTTTCACATGTATGCTTTTGAGGTTACTTGAGAATGGTTCTATTATGGTATAGATGACTAAGAGTCAAAGAATGTCTATATGATGCTTATGTTTGAGACTTGGCTTATTATGATCAAATTGTCTCTTATACTTATGATTTATGTTTCATGAAGTATTTCATATGATTCTGGATTATGTCTTATATTGGTTAACCCTTGTCTTATGCTCTTATGATTATGCTAGCTAACATATTTAGTACTGTTTTTACTAATGCATATTTAATTGCCTACATTCTAGTCAAATGTAAGGTTTGGAGACTTGAGTGCTATCTTGAAGATAGGTTTCTGAGGAGCTAAGGAGTTGAAGAGTTGGTGAGTCCTCATAGCTTAAGGAAAAACCCATTTTTCATATATGTGTTTATTTCATGTTTTGAGACTATTGTATGGGCTGTGTCCCAAGAGTTTATTCTAAAATTGTATTAGATAGTTTGAGACAAAGAATAGAAAGAACTTTCGCTTGCTTTTATGAAAATGACTTCGATTGTAAAAAGTTTTAAATTTTCCATCTTTTCTATTATCTTATGCTCATGATATGCTAAGGGCTTGTATGATACCCCTTCGAGGTCAAGTACGCCATCTTACTTCTAAGGTATACCCTTGGGTCATGACACATTACTCCTTCCCTTGAAACTACATGCCCCAAAAAACTTAATTGAAGTGAACCAAAATTTACACTTAGAAAATTTTGCATACAACTTTTGTTTCCTATGAATACCCAGAATAATACGAGAATGGTCGGCATACTCTTACTCACTTTTAGAATAAACCAAAATGTCATCAACAAATACTATAACAAACAAATCAAGAAATGGCTTGAACACACCATTCATCAAACTCATGAAAGTTGCAGACGCATTCATCAACCCAAACGACATAACTAGAAACTCATAGTGCCCATAGCGGGTCCTGAATGTCGTTTTTGATGTATCCTCAAGACTAATCTTTAACTGACGATAGTAAGACCTTAGATCAATCTTAGAGCAAACTTATGCACCCTACAACTGGTCAAAAAATCATCTATCTGAGGTAGCGAATAATTATTTCGAATGGTGATCCTATTCAACTGTCGGTAGTCTATACACATCCTCTCTTGCTAGTGATGGTGTTACAACTTTTATTGCTCTAGTTCAGACCATAGAGTGAAGGAGCAAAGATACCAATTTGTATCACCCAGATACCAATTGGATTCAAGTCATAGCACGAAGGAGTAGAAAGTAGTGAGTTTTTCCTAAAGTCTTATAGCCTTTCGAAGAAATGTACGGACGTCTTCATGTCATTCCACAAGACTCTACTAGACTCATTTTGATACAATGAGATCAATGACCCTAGGGCTCTAATACCAACTTTTTCATGGCCCAAACCGGCGTGATTGGTACCTACACTAACCCTTCGGTGGGAGAACCGTTACTATAACACAACTAACCAAATTAATGAAAACTACAGCATTTAAAGATATGGAAGAAGGTTTAAATGCCTAAAGGAAAAATAGGGAGTTCCCATAAACTCCAAAGGTTTAAATAAACTAGCCAAACTAATGCGGAAGAACAACCCCTAGAACCTGAAAGTAATTGTACCAAAACATCTAAAGTACAACAAGTCTAAGAAAAGAGGGTGCAGCTCCGAAACTAAACAAACACCCTAAACAAATAGTCTAAGTCTGAAAAGAGTAGACTTAAACAAGAGAGATCCATGGCAGCTTGAAGGAATGGCTCACCCTTGAATCCGATCTTGATCACTGATCTCCTAAACGAGGTCTGTCATTAGCCACCTGAAGAAGTCCTGTACTCAACAAAGAAAGAGCAAGTGCAGTATCAATACACAACCACAATGTAGTCGTAGGATCATATGGCTATCCCAGTAAGCACAACATATATCAGAATTACAATAAGGCAAACACATGCATGCACATAATATATAGATACATCGATTATCATTCCAGGAGCAATGCATAATTCCACATTCTCAATAACAAGTAGATATAACAATCAATGGTTCTCTTATGGAACCCAATTCAATGGTCCTCTCATGGGACCCATACCCAAGCTGTTAGTGTACCGGTACATTGTACCCAATCCAAGTTAGTGTGCCGGATGTGACACCTGATCCCATATATGCGCCGAAATGTGGCACCCAATCCAAGTTAATATGTCAGAACGTGACACCCCATCCAATATGTATGTCGGTATGTGACATTCGATCCTAGTTAGTGTGTCGGAACATGACACCCAATCCATTCAACAAGACACAATCATAATTACAATGTACATTCTCATAATCATACAATCAAGTGTTGATTTATGACATTCATTTATTCATTCATACTCATTTACGATTACAAAAATCCACAATCACATTCACAATGTACATTCTCATAATCATACAATCAAGTGTTGATTTATGGCATTCAATTATTCATTCATACTCATTTATGATTACAACAAGCCACAATCACAATCGCATTGTACATTCTTATAATCATACAATCAAGTGTTGATTCAATGCATACAATCATTCGTTCATACTCAATTACAATTACAACAAGCCAAGATCACAGTCACAACGTACATTATCATAATCATACAATCAAGTGTTGATTCATGACATACAATCATTTGTTTATACCCAATTAAATTAGGTATGATCAATAGGCTTCATTTACATACATACATGCATTACAATGAAGCATTACTAACATACACCATGCAAAACATGAAATCAAAACCATCACCTACCTCGAATCCAAGCTTGAATCCCCTAAGGCGCGCACTTGAATCTTCCTTTTCCGATTCTTCCCGCTTGTTCTAGGTCTACCAAAAGTTAATATATGCAAGGATCAACAACCAATGGTCTAATTAATCGGATTATAACAAACCCAATAACCCAAGACCAACCCATGATCCTAAGGTGAAGCTAGGGATTTTTCCCACCATCCAATTGAGTCCAAAAACCCTCCCCGAATAATAAATAATCAAGAATCTAAGTTCTACGGATCGAAAAATGGATTATGGGAGTAAAACCCTTACCTTTAGCATCAAATTTCATGGAAAACTGCCAAGAAATAGCCTGGGTCATCTCCTAACTCTTAAGAATGAAGTTTGCATAATAATGACCTTTTTGGGGTTTATTTCCGACTTAAATCGCGACTGTCCTGCCACAGCAGGACCCAACCCGCCACAGTGGCCCTGCCCTAGCGGGATAACTCACGCTCTAGCAGTTTGCATGAAATGAGTGAGCTAAATTAAGAGTTTCAAACCCCCATTTCACAACACACCTTCATCCCATGACACTCATAAACTACCCTCTCACGCTAAGATCAGTTTCGGGAGTTCTACTCACCCGAATTCGAATATGTAAAGTCGTACGATTTTGTTAACGTCTTAGCTATCTATTCATGTGATCAAAACTAGAATTAGATCTCCTATTTCTTACTAGATTCCCCTAGACCTCACTGACTTTGATTTTGTCCAAATCTGGACTAGGTTAGGAAATTCCAAGTTACTACCAAAAAGTTTTTTGACCCAAAAATTTTCACCATTGGCTTTTCCATAACGACGGAATCAGGTCGTTATAGATCCTCAAGACTCTTCTAGATCTTAGCTCTATACAAGTGAGACTGACGAACCTGGGGCTCTAATACCAACTTTATCAAGACTTGATTTCTCAAGCCATGATGGTGCCTAACAACCCGCCAATAGGTTCGTCCCAAAACATAAGAGTAATGGGACTTAGCGGGGAACTATCATCAACTAAGCCAAGCACAAATAAATAGAACACATAGGAGTAAGGCGGAAGCGAACCCAAAACTATATACAAACAATACCTCCCAGAACCTGGAAGTCACATGTACAGAACTATTAAAAGCATACAAGTCCCAAAAGTGGACAACAGAAACAAGACTGCCACTCAAAAAGCAAAAGGCAAGTTAAAATGTAAATACAAAATAGAGACAGGAAATCCCAAAACACCATGAGCTCACCCTCGTCTCTAGAATAGGCAATTGCAGGCTCGACCTCAACGCTGATAGCTGGTGCTCGGACCTGCATCACGAAAATAAATGTAGAGTGTAGCATGAGTACCGAAGCAACAGGTACCCAGTAGGCTTCATATTGGTTATGATGAATATACAGATATCAAATTTTCTTATTGAGATGTCCATCAAATTTATCGGCCGTGTGATTTTTTCAAGAAAAAAGAAGGAGAGAGTATTCTCATGAACCTTCTAAAGATATTGGTGTAAGGAGAAAGATTATGTAACAAAAATTTCTCTTCAAAGTAAAAATCTTTTTGAAAGAATGTTGATTTCTTCTATATTGAGGGGAAAAAATTTATATTAATTGAGAAATTTATTGGAAGAGTGATTAGTATTTCAAAGGTAAGAAGATTTATTTAGAGAAAAAATATATCTATTTAGGAAATTCATATTAAATTGGGAGGAGAATAAGTATTTTACTAACTCCTATCTTCTTTTATTCTGTCTTAATTTCTTTTTATATATCTTTAATTAAACATTATTGTATTTTTTCTTATTTATCTTTACTTAAAATTTACTAACAACATTATTTTTTTCTTCTTTATTCAACTAATTTTTCTTCTTCTTTTATTTTGTTTTATTTTTTGTATCTTTAATTAAAGTTTATTTTATTGTTTCTTATTTATTTTTAATTAACATATATATATATATATATATATATATATATATATATATATATATATATATATATATATATATCTAAGGCCTCAAATTCTATTTACTTTTTGGTGTTTTGTTTTTGTATTTTTTCCAATTTTTCTTTAAAAAATGATCACATTTAATCTCTTTCATCATGAATGTTATTAATATCTTTTACTTTCTTCATTCTTACAATTAATGTTATTAATATAATTTCCTTAAATCACTTCATTTCCTTTTATTTATTTCAAGAAATTAGTTATTACAACTTTATAAGAATTGCATATATATTTTTACAAAATTTGATTCATTATTTATTTATTTAGATATTTATATGTGATGATAAAGCTAAAATAGAAATGTGATGTGATACTTTTTTAGTCCAATATTGATATTTATTTATGTTTATTAATTTTAAATAATTTTTCTTACTTTAATTTCTCAATATTAAAAATATACTTCTCAAAAGAAATATGGCTCAAATTTATTTTATTTTTGGAGTTTTATTTCTAATTTTAAAAGACTGAAAATTTTATAAGATATAAAGATGACCATATTTAATTCTTATCATCATCAATGTTATTAATTTCTTTTACTTCCTTCAGTAGGATGGTTATAGATTATAGAAATTTAAATGCAAAAACTAAAACTTATAATTATCCAATTCCAAATAAAATATTAAAAATAAGACAAATACAAGGATATAATTATTTTAGTAAATTTGATTGTAAATCAGGATTTTATCACTTAAAATTAGAAGAAGAATCTAAGAAATTAACAGCATTTACAGTACCACAAGGATTTTATGAATGGAATGTATTACCATTTGGATATAAAAATGCCCCAGGTAGATTTCAACATTTTATGGATATATATTTCACAAAACTAGAAAATTGTATAGTATATATCGATGATATACTCTTATACTCAAGGACATATGATGAACATATAATATTATTAGAAAAATTTATAAACATAGTAGAAGAATCTGGAATAAGTTTAAGTAAAAATAAAGCAGAAATAATGAAAAATCAGATAGAATTTTTAGGAATACAAATAGATAAAAATGGATACCATTTTTGGGGGTAAGTGCGGAATTCGGGCTATGTTTAAATTTATCATAGTCTTTTGTCAATTAAATGTTTTTTTGTAAAATTCATCTTCTTTTTCTTTTTTATGTAAAATTATTTGGGCTCCTTCTATTAGCAATTTTAAGTATTGTGTGTCTTGTGTTTTAAGGTATTCTTCTAAATACGTTTTTATAATATTTTCCCATGAGTCTATTTCAGTCATAACTTCTTTCCAGAGTTGGAAATATTCTTCATTTATCATAATTTAATCACTATTATAGTCTGAATATATATCTATATAGTCTGTATTGTCGTATAATTTATGTATTATTCTTCCTATGTCGTCAAACCAATTTTGTCTTAGTAAGTCATTTATTTCATCTTCTTCAGATTTTATTAATTTTTTCCAAATTAATTTTCTAATACTAGGTTCATTTATTTTTTCTAAGATTTTAAAAATAACTATTTTATGGTTATCTTCAAAATAATTGTTGTTAAGTTCTATGGTCGGTATATTAGTTATATTCATCAAAGTTATTATCTTTATTTTTTCTTCTTGTTTAGTTTTGATATTGTATTCCTGTCTTCCATGTCTATCATATGGTAACCTTATGATAACTTATTATAATATAGAGTATTCATTTTTATCATCCGGTCACTACTAGCATGATACATTTTTCATATACTATCTTCCTAAACAGCGCATCAACACTTAGGTACTTCCCTAACACGGCTTCTCTTGCCTTCAACGGTTTCCCATTTTTGGATGCATAGTTCTAGAAGTCTTCTCCTACTTTTATCTATGCTAGCAAACTGGATAATAAATATTGATTAGTTCTAATTCATAATAACAATCATAAGCATATCACATAATATTTATGGTTGACAGGAATTAACTACTTTAGCTAAACATTATCATTAATTCATATAGTTCATAATCATAATTCATAATATAAATCATATATAACTAATTATAACTAAGTATGGATCATAAAAGGTATATAGTTATACCTCAGTAGTTTTTGCTAAGTCTTTCTCCATCTGGGAATTTAAGTAATTTTTATTGAATATTTGTTTTTACAAAGCTGGAAATATTGAGAGGATGAGGGGTTAAGGATGTGTTGAGGTGTGTCTTTACAAGTGAGAATGGCTACCTATTTATACAAACTATCTAAGGATTAAGGCTGCAAAAATAAAAAAGATAATTACAAAGTAAGTCCCTATCTATTTACATATCAGTCCCCCGACAAGATTAAATGCTTCTTCTTTATGTCGTTTTCTTCTTTTGCTTTTTTATCTTATCTCTTCTTTTGCTTTGTCTTCTTCCGTCACATGGTTTTGTTTCCTCCTTTGTGAAAAGTAGATTCCTTCTTTATGTCTTTGTCAATAATTGTTTTTTCTTTAATTTTCATCCGTCCATCTGTCTTCTAGTCGATGTTGACTTCTGGTATATGATTGCTAATTCCACTGCATCTGCTGCATACGTGTTCGGTGTATTTCTTTTCAATTAATTTACAATATTGGTCGAAGCTATCCTCTGAAATAAATCCTTTCCTTATAGCATTCGTCATAGGTTCCTGTTCCGGTTTCAGCAAAGATAATGCCCAATTTTTTATCTCTAACTTGTCCATATATCTTAATTCTTTAGCTGTCGAATATATCAATAAATGATTTCTCGAACAATACTTCCATATGTAATTGGTTTCTTCGTAAGCATTTGATAATTCTGTTAATATAGTACTGATTCCAATAATTCTTTTATTTGCATAGAAATCTGGTACTTCCGTTTTTGGTATAACTGGTTGTTCAATAATTTCTTCCGGCATAATATAGTCTTTAGTCATCCCTATCTTGATCACTGTAATAACTGGTTTTATTTCATCAAATAGTATTTCCGCTGGTGCTGAGTAAAATCTTATATAGAATAATTGTCCTTTCGTAATTCGTTTATAACTCATAAATGCCTGATATAATTTAGGTATCATACTAAGTTCATCTCCTGTAATTGTATATGCTGTCGAAATAAGTCCATAAGAGTAACATGTGGCTACTAAATTTGGTTTTGTCCCTGGCAAGGCAATTAATTTATTATAATTTTGTAATTTCTGGGTTATATATCCTTGATGGGTTTTTAACTTTTCTGGGTGTTCGATTGGTTGGGTATTTAACAAAGTTTGGATTTTTTCGATATTTTCAATATAGGTGCGGGTTATATGGTTATATGTCTATTTGGTTTGGTTAAGTGAGGTTGCGTATGTATGTACTTGAGGTGGTACGAATAATTCATTCTTTGGTATGTGAGGTGGGGCATAAGGCTTATCAAATACCTTATTCAAATTAAAGTTTTTCTTTTTTGTAACTGTGGTAAATAATTCTTCCCTTGTACTGGTACCTGCAATACCTGCACTAGTATTTTTGTTAGTAATTTGGGTTTTTAGGTGTTTCCCAACGTCACCTTCTAGGTCTGGTTGTTTTAAGTGCTCCGACTGCACTACTAGATCTGGTTTTTTTACCGTGGTCCTTCTCCACATATGTTGTTTCCATCTTTGATACTCTTGTATTGAGCATCTTGATTTGTTCTAGTAATTCTTTCATAAGTACTGCATTCGTAATTTCTTCTTCAAAGTCCGTTTGCACGGCTTTGTCTTGATAAGTAGTCTGCAATAACATTCTTGTCAGTCTTAATTACTTCAATAGTAAAAGAGAAATTTAAAATATTTAACACTAATCTCCTTATTTCTTTTGTAGTAACTGAGTCTTGTACCTTTCTTGTTAACCACCATTTTACTTGTGTATTATCTGTTCTAACAATAAATTTGTTATATACAATATATGGTTCAAATGCTAATAAACATTTATATAATGCAAATAATTCTTTTCTATTAATTTCCCATTTACCTTCCGTTTCCGTAAATGTTCCTGAGTAATATCTGCAATGATGTTCTATTTTTTCATTTTCATATTTGTATTTTAATACTCCACCATAATTATTTTCACTTGCATCAGATTCTACTATATAATTAAATTTTTTATTCTCATCTGGAAAATATAATTTTGGTAATTTTTTACATTGTTATTTTATCTTTTGTACTTGCTTTTTATCTGTGTCATCATAGTTATATTCAACATCTTTTTTTAATTTCTTTTGTAACGGTTTTAAATATTCTGCTAATTTAGGTATATATTCTCTTACTTGATTTACTAATCCTAAAAAGGATTGTAATTTCTTTTTTGTGTCTAATATTTCTTCTGAATTTATAATTTTTTGTACTATATGTTGTTGCATTTTTATTCCATTTTTATCTATTTGTATTCCTAAAAATTCTATCTGATTTTTCATTATTTCTGCTTTATTTTTACTTAAACTTATTCCAGATTCTTCTACTATGTTTATAAATTTTTCTAATAATATTATATGTTCATCATATGTCCTTGAGTATAAGAGTATATCATCGATATATACTATACAATTTTCTAGTTCTGTGAAATATATATCCATAAAATGTTGAAATCTACCTGGGGTATTTTTATATCCAAATGGTAATACATTCCATTCATAAAATCCTTGTGGTACTGTAAATGCTGTTAATTTCTTAGATTCTTCTTCTAATTTTAAGTGATAAAATCCTGATTTACAATCAAATTTACTAAAATAATTATATCCTTGTATTTGTCTTATTTTTAATATTTTATTTGGAATTGGATAATTATAAGTGTTAGTTTTTGCATTTAAATTTCTATAATCTATAACCATCCTACTTTTTCCATTTTTTTGTTCACTATGTTTGTTAACTATAAATGCTGGGCTTGTATGTTTACTATTACTCTCTTGTATATATCATTTTTCTAATAATTCTGTTATATGCATTGTAAATTCTTTTAAATCATCAAAATTATATTTTAAGGGTTTCTGAGTTATTATACTATTTTCGTCTATTAATTCTATTTTTACAGTAATTTTATGTTTATTCCATCCCTTTAATGGGTCTTCACTATATAATTGTTCTAGTCTAGTTTTTATAGGGCTTAATTTGTCTATTGTGAATACTATGTATTCTATATTATTGGCATTAATTGGCATATTTTCTAGTTTTTGTGTAATATTTTCACTTCCCTTTATCCATTCTGTATCTTTACGTATTTTATTTCCTACTCTTTTTGCTCCTATTTTATGATTACATGGTGTTGTTAACCACCAGTAAGTTTTAGTTATTACACGCGGATAATATTTCTCTAAAAATGGTATTCCTAGAATTATGTCTTTTGTAGGTAAATCATAATTGTATATTTCATCTATTTTAAGTATTTTATCCCATATATTTATTTTTATATCTTTGGCTTTAAAGTGTATTAGACTTCCTTCATTGTTAAATCCTTTTACTACTATTGGTGTTTTTAATTTTATCCACTTATCTTTTGGTAAACAATTATATTTACATATATTAACTTCTGCTCCTGTATCTATCATTGGCGTATAATATCTATTATAATATCCTTCTATTATTATTTTCATAAGTACGTGTATTTTCATAATATTATTCTTTTTATTATTATCATCTTATTATTGTGGGTAATAGTTATGTAAGTAGATTCTATTTTATAGGGTTTCATTTCTTCTAACCATTTTAATCCTAATATGATATCTGCTTGTTGTTCTTCCTTAATTTCTAGTTTTATTTTCATAGGTATATCTGCTATTATTATTTCTTTTTCTATTTCTAATTGAGCTACTATTAATGCTGGTAAATCTGAGCATTTTTGTTTAGTCATTTTATTTATTTCCATTTCTTCTTTATTTAATAATTTATCTATTATGTAATTATCTTCTTGTTTTGTGTCTATTAATATTAAATGTTCTTTTTCTTCTATTATTCCTATTATGTAGTACTTGTTAGGGATTATATCATATGCTATCTTTTTTGTATATTCTCTTTGTAGATTATTTTTAATTTTTCTGGTTCTTCCTATTCTTTCTTCTATTATTTCTAAGTTTTCATTAGTGTCTATTTCTTGGTATGAGTAATTATTATTATCTATTATTTTAACAAATTGTTCAAATGGTGTTTCTATTTCTATTCCTTTTATTTTACTTTTTGCAGTTATTTTATGTTTAGTAGTTAGTACATATAAATTTTTACATCTAGCTGTACATATTTTACTTCCTGGAGTTAATGTTATTCCATTTATTTTCCAATATAGTACTAAGGCTATATTCTGATCTGTTAATGCTACTGAATAATTAGTATTAACCATAAATTAAAATTTTTGGTAAATTAAGTTTCCTCTTACTGCTGTAATTACGCTTTTTTCTATAGGTTCTATTATTCTATCATCTGCTAAATATATTTCTATTGGAGTATCTATTCCTTCTTTAAAACAGGCTTTTATAAGTATTTCTATTTCTCCTAAATGTATATATTTAATTTGTTCTTTACTTTTTATTTTTTGTACTTCTTTATTTAATTCTCTTTTATTTATTATTGGTATTTCAGCTTTTCCTTGAGCATATTTGCAATCTATAATATGTTCTTTTTGGCTAATTATATAAAATTCTTCTTTATTTCTTTTAAATGGATTTTTTATTAATGGCATACTGAATATTTTTTCTACACTTAAATCAATTTCTTTTCCTTTTACTTTTTCAAATATATTATTATCAAAAATTATTTTTTGTTCAGAATAATCATCTGTCGTATATTCTTCTCTTATTATTTCTATATTTTCTTCAGTCATCTAATTGTTCTATTTCATTACCTATTTCATTATCTGTTTGATATTCTTCTTCATTTTCAGATATTTCATAAATAATATCATTACTTTCTAATTCATAATCTAAATATTCTAATTGTAAGCAAACTTCTTCTTCTATAAATATTTCTGATATTTGTTTTTTATTAGGATTTTTTGGTATTTTACAGTCTTTTGCTAGATGTCCTAATTTTTCACAATTATAACATTTACATTCACTTATACTTTTCTTTCTTCTATGTAGCCTTTTAGATTTTGTAAAATATCTTTTCCTTGGATTTTTGTATATATGTATCGTTTTCTTATAATTTTTAAACCTTTTCTTTTTATGTTTTTTATAGTATTTTTCATCACAACCAAATTGTGGTGCTATCTTATCTTTACAACATGCTAAATTTTTTATTATTGTTTTTTCCATTTTTATATTTTCTCTATATTGTTCACACGTATTTGCATACCACTGGTTAACAAATTTTATTCTAGCTCGTAATGTATCATGTAATTTTGCTTCTTCCCATGCTTTTATTATTTTTGAACTGAATGGTTCTGGTAATTTTGTAAAATATAAATGTCTTATTCCTGGACTTTCTTGTGTATTATAGACTCCTTTATAATAATATTCTTTATATGCACAAGTGTATTCATCTAAATAACACATGTTACATATTCCTAATTTATTCATTAAATTTCTGTTTATAATTTTATCTTTATTTCGTTCTTCTTCTTCTGTTGTCATACTACTAAATTCATTTCTTATAGTTGTTTCGTATTTGTAGAGTATATCCATTACTGATGTTGTTTCTCTAGCTTGTATATCCTTACTTGATCTTAATGTCTTTTTACTTTCTTCTTCTAAGTTTAAGAACCATAATTTTACTTCTCCTATAAATGTTCTTTCTATATATCCTGGTATATATCCTGGTACTTCTATTTCATTATCTGTTTGATATTCTTCTTCATTTTCAGATATTTCATAAATAATATCATTACTTTCTAATTCATAATCTAAATATTCTAATTGTAAGCAAACTTCTTCTTCTATAAATATTTCTGATATTTGTTTTTTATTAGGATTTTTTGGTATTTTACAGTCTTTTGCTAGATGTCCTAATTTTCCACAATTATAACATTTACATTCACTTATACTTTTCTTTCTTCTATGTAGCCTTTTAGATTTTGTAAAATATCTTTTCCTTGGATTTTTGTATATATGTATCGTTTTCTTATAATTTTTAAACCTTTTCTTTTTATGTTTTTTATAGTATTTTTCATCACAACCAAATTGTGGTGCTATCTTATCTTTACAACATGCTAAATTTTTTATTATTGTTTTTTCCATTTTTATATTTTCTCTATATTGTTCACACGTATTTGCATACCACTGGTTAACAAATTTTATTCTAGCTCGTAATGTATCATGTAATTTTGCTTCTTCCCATGCTTTTATTATTTTTGAACTGAATGGTTCTGGTAATTTTGTAAAATATAAATGTCTTATTCCTGGACTTTCTTGTGTATTATAGACTCCTTTATAATAATATTCTTTATATGCACAAGTGTATTCATCTAAATAACACATGTTACATATTCCTAATTTATTCATTAAATTTCTGTTTATAATTTTATCTTTATTTCGTTCTTCTTTTTCTGTTGTCATACTACTAAATTCATTTCTTATAGTTGTTTCGTATTTGTAGAGTATATCCATTACTGATGTTGTTTCTCTAGCTTGTATATCCTTACTTGATCTTAATGTCTTTTTACTTTCTTCTTCTAAGTTTAAGAACCATAATTTTACTTCTCCTATAAATGTTCTTTCTATATATCCTGGTACTTCTAATATGTTGATTTTATTGTCTATTATTTGTTTTGCTATGTATCCTATCCATAATTGTATGGTTTGATTTATATCTGTTACACAATCTAAATTTAAGTATTCAGGTTGTAAATTTATTTGTTTAGGATTCCATTTTTTTATATTTAATCTTTTATTCCATAATGTTTCATATCTGTCTGAACTTGTATAATCTCGTGTATATACCTGTGGTTTTTCATGTTTTGGATATGTTCTTCTTGTACTAGGTTCTCCTGTTTCTTTCATTTTTTCGTCATAATTTATTTCTACTTCCGTATTTTCTATTAATTTTTTATTTTCCACATTTTCTGTTTCCATAATTACTATATATGTTTCACTTATCTCTGAAGTTTGGTCTACTTCCATATCTTCTTCTATAGTTTCTATGTGTACTTCATTTTTATTTTGATTTTCTACTTCTGTTTTTCCTGTAATTTTTTCTTTATATTTTTGTATTTCTGTTAATAATTTATTTTCTTCTTCTTGTTCTTGCTGTTTTTCATATATTTCTTTTAACATTTGTAATTCTTTTTCTAATTCTTTTATTCTGTTGTTTTTTGTATTTGTTATTTGTTGTATTTTTTCTTCATTTTCAATCTTTATTTTTTCTATTTCTTTTTGTCTATCTATTTCTTCATTTTCTCTTGCTAGTCTTATCATAGCTGTTAGACTATCTTCTAGTTTTAATTCCTCTTTTTCTAAGATTAAGTATAATTGATCTCCTATTTTTTTATATCTTCTACCTAAGTTTGAGAAAATTATTTTTATTTTTAATCCGTCATAATTTTCATATGTTTTTTCACTTACTGCAAATTCTTCTTTGTTCATTTTATGTATGCATTAATCTCTGTTTTAGCTTAGTTATAAACTTATATTCTAATATTGATACTTGAGTGATTAGTTTATCTAGTTTATGGATATCTTCAGTAGTTTTGTTAGTTTGTTTATTCAATCTCTTATATTCTATATATAAATTTTTTAAATCATGTTTTATCTGTTTATACGTCTGAGTACTTTTATAAGGTCTGCTCATCTTCTACTAATTATTTTATTCCTAGGCTCTGATACCATTTTTGGGGGTAAGTGCGGAATTCGGGCTATGTTTAAATTTATCATAGTCTTTTGTCAATTAAATGCTTTTTTGTAAAATTCATCTTCTGCGGAATTCGGGCTATGTTTAAATTTATCATAGTCTTTTGTCAATTAAATGCTTTTTTGTAAAATTCATCTTCTTTTTCTTTTTTATGTAAAATTATTTGGGCTCCTTCTATTAGCAATTTTAAGTATTGTGTGTCTTGTGTTTTAAGGTATCTTTCTAAATACGTTTTTATAATATTTTCCCATGAATCTATTTCAGTCATAACTTCTTTCCAGAGTTGGAAATATTCTTCATTTATCATAATTTAATCACTATTATAGTCTGAATATATATCTATATAGTCTGTATTGTCGTATAATTCATGTATTATCCTTCCTATGTCGTCAAACCAATTTTGTTTTAGTAAGTCATTTATTTCATCTTCTTCAGATTTTATTAATTTTTCCCAAATTAATTTTCTAATACTAGGTTCATTTATTTTTTCTAAGATTTTAAAAATAACTATCTTATGGTTATCTTCAAAATAATTGTTGTTAAGTTCTATGGTCGGTATATTAGTTATATTCATCAAAGTTATTATCTTTATTTTTTCTTCTTGTTTAGTTTTGATATTGTATTCCTGTCTTCCATGTCTATCATATGGTAACCTTATGATAGCTTATTATAATTTAGAGTATTCATTTTTATCATCCGGTCACTACTAGCATGATACCTTTTTCAGATACTATCTTCCTAAACAGTGCATCAACACTTAGGTACTCCCCTAACACGGCTTCTCTCGCCTTCAACGGTTTCCCATTTTTGGATGCATAGTTCTAAAAGTCTTCTCCTACTTTTCTCTATGCTAGCAAACTAGATAATAAATATTGAATAATTCTAATTCATAATAACAATCATAAGCATATCACATAATATTTATGGTTGACAGGAATTAACTACTTTAGCTAAACATGATCATTAATTCATATCGTTTATAATCATAATTCATAATATAAATCATATTTAACTAATTATGACTAAGTATGGATCATAAAAGGTATATAGTCATACCTCAGTAGTTTTTGCTAAGTCTTTCTCCATCTGGGGAATTTTAAGTAATTTTTATTAAAAATATGTGTTTTTACAAAGCTTGGAATATTGAGAGGATGAGGGGTTAAGGATGTGTTGAGGTGTGTTTTTACAAGTGAGAATGACTACCTATTTATACAAACTATCTAAGGACTAAGGCTGCAAAAATAAAAAAGATAATTACAAAGTAAGTCCCTATCTATTTACATATCAGTCCCCCGACAAGATTAAATGCTTCTTCTTTATGTCGTTTTCTTCTTTTGCTTTTTTATCTTATCTCTTCTTTTGCTTTGTCTTCTTCCGTCACATGGTTTTGTTTCCTCCTTTGTGAAAAGTAGATTCCTTCTTTATGTCTTTGTCAATAATTGTTTTTTCTTTAATTTTCATCCGTCCATCTGTCTTCTAGTCGATGTTGACTTCTGGTATATGATTGCTAATTCCACTGCATCTGCTGCATACGTGTTCGGTGTATTTCTTTCCAATTAATTTACAATATTGGTCTAAGCTATCCTCTAAAATAAATCCTTTCCTTATAGCCTTCGTCATAGGTTCCTGTTCCGGTTTCAGCAAAGATAATGCCCAATTTTTTATCTCTAACTTGTCCATATATCTTAATTCTTTAGCTGTCGAATATATCAATAAATGATTTCTCGAACAATACTTCCATATGTAATTGGTTTCTTCGTAAGCATTTGATAATTCTGTTAATATAGTACTGATTTCAATAATTCTTTTATTTGCATAGAAATCTGGTACTTCCGTTTTTGGTATAACTGGTTGTTCAATAATTTCTTCCGGCATAATGTAGTCTTTAGTCATCCCTATCTTGATCACTGTAATAACTGGTTTTATTTCATCAAATAGTATTTCCGCTGGTGCTGAGTAAAATCTTATATAGAATAATTGTCCTTTCGTAATTCGTTTATAACTCATAAATGCCTGATATAATTCAGGTATCATACTAAGTTCATCTCCTGTAATTGTATATGCTGTCGAAATAAGTCCATAAGAGTAACATGTGGCTACTAAATTTGGTTTTGTCCCTGGCAAGGCAATTAATTTATTATAATTTTGTAATTTCTGGGTTATATATCCTTGATGGGTTTTTAACTTTTCTGGGTGTTCGATTGGTTGGGTATTTAACAAAGTTTGGATTTTTTCGATATTTTCAATATAGGTGCGGGTTATATGGTTATATGTCTTTTTGGTTTGGTTAAGTGAGGTTGCGTATATATGTACTTGAGGTGGTACGAATAATTCATTCTTTGGTATGTGAGGTGGGGCATAAGGCTTATCAAATACCTTATTCAAATTAAAGTTTTTCTTTTTTGTAACTGTGGTAAATAATTCTTCCCTTGTACTGGTACCTGCAATACCTGCACTAGTATTTTTGTTAGTAATTTGGGTTTTTAGGTGTTTCCCAACGTCACCTTCTAGGTCTGGTTGTTTTAAGTGCTCCGACTGCACTACTAGATCTGGTTTTTTACCGTGGTCCTTCTCCACATATGTTGTTTCCATCTTTGATACTCTTGTATTGAGCATCTTGATTTGTTCTAGTAATTCTTTCATAAGAACTGCATTCATAATTTCTTCTTCAAAGTCCGTTTGCACGGCTTTGTCTTGATAAGTAGTCTGCAATAACATTCTTGTTAGTCTTAAGTACTTCAATAGTAAAATAGAAATTTAAAATATTTAACACTAATCTCCTTATTTCTTTTGTAGTAACTGAGTCTTGTACCTTTCTTGTTAACCACCATTTTACTTGTGTATTATCTGTTCTAACAATAAATTTGTTATATACAATATATGGTTCAAATGCTAATAAACATTTATATAATGCAAATAATTCTTTTCTATTAATTTCCCATTTACCTTCCGTTTTCGTAAATGTTCCTGAGTAATATCTGCAATGATGTTCTATTTTTTCATTTTCATATTTGTATTTTAATACTCCACCATAATTATTTTCACTTGCATCAGATTCTACTATATAATTAAATTTTTTATTCTCATCTGAAAAACATAATTTTGGTAATTTTTTACATTGTTCTTTTATCTTTTGTACTTGCTTTTTATCTGTGTCATCATAGTTATATTCAACATCTTTTTTCAATTTCTTTTGTAACGGTTTTAAATATTCTGCTAATTTAGGTATATATTCTCTTACTTGATTTACTAATCCTAAAAAGGATTGTAATTTCTTTTTTGTGTCTAATATTTCTTCTGAATTTATAATTTTTTGTACTATATGTTGTTGCATTTTTATTCCATTTTTATCTATTTGTATTCCTAAAAATTCTATCTGATTTTTCATTATTTCTGCTTTATTTTTACTTAAACTTATTCCAGATTCTTCTACTATGTTTATAAATTTTTCTAATAATATTATATGTTCATCATATGTCCTTGAGTATAAGAGTATATCATCGATATATACTATACAATTTTCTAGTTTTGTGAAATATATATCCATAAAATGTTGAAATCTACCTGGTGCATTTTTATATCCAAATGGTAATACATTCCATTCATAAAATCCTTGTGGTACTGTAAATGCTGTTAATTTCTTAGATTCTTCTTCCAATTTTAAGTGATAAAATCCTGATTTACAGTCAAATTTACTAAAATAATTATATCCTTGTATTTGTCTTATTTTTAATATTTTATTTGGAATTGGATAATTATAAGTTTTAGTTTTTGCATTTAAATTTCTATAATCTATAACCATCCTACTTTTTCCTCTTTTTTGTTCACTATGTTTGTTAACTATAAATGCTGGGCTTGTATGTTTACTATTACTCTCTTGTATATATCCTTTTTCTAATAATTCTGTTATATGCATTGTAAATTCTTTTAAATCATCAAAATTATATTTTAAGGGTTTCTGAGTTATTATACTATTTTCGTCTATTAATTCTATTTTTACAGTAATTTTATGTTTATTCCATCCCTTTAATGGGTCTTCACTATATAATTGTTCTAGTCTAGTTTTTATAGGGCTTAATTTGTCTATTGTGAATACTATGTATTCTATATTATTGGCATTAATTGGCATATTTTCTAGTTTTTGTGTAATATTTTCACTTCCCTTTATCCATTCTGTATCTTTACGTATTTTATTTTCTACTCTTTTTGCTCCTATTTTATGATTACATGGTGTTGTTAACCACCAGTGAGTTTTAGTTATTACACGCGGATAATATTTCTCTAAAAATGGTATTCCTAGAATTATGTCTTTTGTAGGTAAATCATAATTGTATATTTCATCTATTTTAAGTATTTTATTCCATATTTGTATTTTTATATCTTTGGCTTTAAAGTGTATTAGACTTCCTTCATTGTTAAATCCTTTTACTACTATTGGTGTTTTTAATTTTATCCACTTATCTTTTGGTAAACAATTATATTTACATATATTAACTTCTGCTCCTGTATCTATCATTGGCGTATAATATCTATTATAATATCCTTCTATTATTATTTTCATGAGTACGTGTATTTTCATAATATTATTCTTTTTATTATTATCATCTTATTATTGTGGGTAATAGTTATGTAAGTAGATTCTATTTTATAAGGTTTCATTTCTTCTAACCATTTTAATCCTAATATGATATCTGCTTGTTGTTCTTCCTTAATTTCTAGTTTTATTTTCATAGGTATATTTGCTATTATTATTTCTTTTTCTATTTCTAATTGAGCTATTATTAGTGCTGGTAAATCTGAGCATTTTTGTTTTGTCATTTTATTTATTTCTATTTCTTCTTTATTTAATAATTTATCTATTATGTAATTATCTTCTTGTTTTGTGTCTATTAATATTAAATGTTCTTTTTCTTCTATTATTCCTATTATGTAGTATTTGTTAGAGATTATATCATATGCTATCTTTTTTGTATATTCTCTCTGTAGATTATTTTTAGTTTTTCTGGTTCTTCCTATTCTTTCTTTTATTATTTCTAAGTTTTCATTAGTGTCTATTTCTTGGTATGAGTAGTTATTATTATCTATTATTTTACAAATTGTTCAAATGGTATTTCTATTTCTATTCCTTTTATTTTACTTTTGGTAGTTATTTTATGTTTAGTAGTTAGTACATATAAATTTTTACATCTAGCTGTACATATTTTACTTCCTGGGGTTAATGTTATTCCATTTATTTTCCAATATAGTACTAAGGCTTTATCTATATTCTGATCTGTTAATGCTACTGAATAATTAGTATTAACCATAAATTAAAATTTTTGGTAAATTAAGTTTCCTCTTACTGCTGTAATTACGCTTTTTTCTATAGGTTCTATTATTCTATCATCTGCTAAATATATTTCTATTGGAGTATCTATTTCTTCTTTAAAACAGGCTTTTATAAGTATTTCTATTCCTCCTAAATGTACATATTTAATTTGTTCTTTACTTTTTATTTTTTGTACTTCTTTATTTAATTCTCTTTTATTTATTATTGGTATTTCAGCTTTTCCTTGAGCATATTTGCAATCTATAATATGTTCTTTTTGGCTAATTATATAAAATTCTTCTTTATTTCTTTTAAATGGATTTTTTATTAATGGCATACTGAATATTTTTTCTACACTTAAATCTATTTCTTTTCCTTTTACTTTTTCAAATATATTATTATCAAAAATTATTTTTTGTTCAGAATAATCATCTGTCGTATATTCTTCTCTTATTATTTCTATATTTTCTTCAGTCATCTAATTGTTCTATTTCATTACCTATTTCATTACCTATTTCATTATCTGTTTGATATTCTTCTTCATTTTCAGATATTTCATAAATACTATCATTACTTTCTAATTCATAATCTAAATATTCTAATTGTAAGCAAACTTCTTCTTCTATAAATATTTCTGATATTTGTTTTTTATTAGGATTTTTTGGTATTTTACAGTCTTTTGCTAGATGTCCTAATTTTCCACAATTATAACATTTACATTCACTTATACTTTTCTTTCTTCTATGTGGTCTTTTAGATTTTGTAAAATATCTTTTCCTTGGATTTTTGTATTTATGTATCGTTTTCTTATAATTTTTAAACCTTTTCTTTTTATGTTTTTTATAGTATTTTTCATCACAACCAAATTGTGGTGCTATCTTATCTTTACAACATGCTAAATTTTTTATTATTGTTTTTTCCATTTTTATATTTTCTCTATATTGTTCACACGTATTTGCATACCACTGTTTAACAAATTTTATTCTAGCTCCTAATGTATCATGTAATTTTGCTTCTTCCCATGCTTTTATTATTTTTGAACTGAATGGTTCTGGTAATTTTGTAAAATATAAATGTCTTATTCCTGGACTTTCTTGTGTATTATAGACTCCTTTATAATAATATTCTTTATATGCACAAGTGTATTCATCTAAATAACACATGTTACATATTCCTAATTTATTCATTAAATTTCTGTTATAATTTTATCTTTATTTCGTTCTTCTTCTTCTGTTGTCATACTACTAAATTCATTTCTTATAGTTGTTTCGTATTTGTAGAGTATATCCATTACTGATGTTGTTTCTCTAGCTTGTATATCCTTACTTGATCTTAATCACATTTTAATTTCTTCTTCTAAGTTTAAGAACCATAATTTTACTTCTCCTATAAATGTTCTTTCTATATATCCTGGTACTTCTAATATGTTGATTTTATTGTCTATTATTTGTTTTGCTATGTATCCTATCCATAATTGTATGGTTTGATTTATATCTGTTACACAATCTAAATTTAAGTATTCAGGTTGTAAATTTATTTGTTTAGGATTCCATTTTTTTATATTTAATCTTTTATTTCATAATGTTTCATATCCATGCAACTTGTATAATCTCGTGTATATACCGTGGTTTTCATGTTTTGGATATGTTCTTCTTGTACTAGGTTCTCCTGTTTCTTTCATTTTTTCATCATAATTTATTTCTACTTCCGTATTTTCTATTAATTTTTTATTTTCCATATTTTCTGTTTCCATAATTACTGTATATGTTTCACTTATCTCTGAAGTTTGGTCTACTTCCATATCTTCTTCTATAGTTTCTATGTGTACTTCATTTTTATTTTGATTTTCTACTTCTGTTTTTCCTGTAATTTTTTCTTTATATTTTTGTATTTCTGTTAATAATTTATTTTCTTCTTCTTGTTCTTGCTGTTTTTCATATATTTCTTTTAACATTTGTAATTCTTTTTCTAATTCTTTTATTCTGTTGTTTTTTGTATTTGTTATTTGTTGTATTTTTTCTTCATTTTCAATCTTTATTTTTTCTATTTCTTTTTGTCTATCTATTTCTTCATTTTCTCTTGCTAGTCTTATCATAGCTGTTAGACTATCTTCTAGTTTTAATTCCTCTTTTTCTAACATTATGTATAATTGATCTCCTATTTTTTTATATCTTCTACCTAAGTTTGAGAAAATTATTTTTATTTTTAATCCGTCATAATTTTCATATGTTTTTTCACTTACTGCAAATTCTTCTTTGTTCATTTTATGTATGCATTAATCTTTGTTTTAGCTTAGTTATAAACTTATATTCTAATATTGATACTTGAGTGATTAGTTTATCTAGTTTATGGATATCTTCAGTAGTTTTGTTAGTTTGTTTATTCAATCTCTTATATTCTATATATAAATTTTTTAAATCATGTTTTATCTGTTTATACGTCTGAGTACTTTTATAAGCTCTTCTCATCTTCTACTAATTATTTTAGTAAATTTTTATTGTAAATCAGGATTTTATCACTTAAAATTAGAAGAAGAATCTAAGAAATTAACAGCATTTACAGTACCACACGGATTTTATGAATGGAATGTATTACCATTTGGATATAAAAATGCCCCAGGTAGATTTCAACATTTTATGGATATATATTTCACAAAACTAGAAAATTGTATAGTATATATCGATGATATACTCTTATACTCAAGAACATATGATGAACATATAATATTATTAGAAAAATTTATAAACATAGTAGAAGAATCTGGAATAAGTTTAAGTAAAAATAAAGCAGAAATAATGAAAAATCAGATAGAATTTTTAGGAATACAAATAGATAAAAATGGAATAAAAATGCAACAACATATAGTACAAAAAATTATAAATTCAGAAGAAATATTAGACACAAAAAAGAAATTACAATCCTTTTTAGGATTAGTAAATCAAGTAAGAGAATATATACCTAAATTAGCAGAATATTTAAAACCGTTACAAAAGAAATTGAAAAAAGATGTTGAATATAACTATGATGACACAGATAAAAAGCAAGTACAAAAGATAAAAGAACAATGTAAGAAATTACCAAAATTATGTTTTCCAGATGAGAATAAAAAATTTAATTATATAGTAGAATCTGATGCAAGTGAAAATAATTATGGTGGAGTATTAAAATACAAATATGAAAATGAGAAAATAGAACATCATTGCAGATATTACTCAGGAACATTTACGGAAACGGAAGGTAAATGGGAAATTAATAGAAAAGAATTATTTGCATTATATAAATGTTTATTAGCATTTGAACCATATATTGTATATAACAAATTTATTGTTAGAACAGATAATACACAAGTAAAATGGTGGTTAACAAAAAAGGTACAAGACTCAGTTACTACGAAAGAAATAAGGAGATTAGTATTAAATATTTTAAATTTCTCTTTTATTATTGAAGTAATTAAGACTGACAAGAATGTTATTGCAGACTACTTATCAAGACAAAGCCGTGCAAACGGACTTTGAAGAAGAAATTACGAATGCAGTACTTATGAAAGAATTACTAGAACAAATCAAGATGCTCAATGCAAGAGTATCAAATATGGAAACAACATATGTGGAGAAGGACCACGGTAAAAAACCAGATCTAGTAGTGCAGTCGGAGCACTTAAAACAACCAGACCTAGAAGGTGACGTTGGGAAACACCTAAAAACCCAAATTACTAACAAAAATACTAGTGCAGGTATTGCAGGTACCAGTACAAGGGAAGAATTATTTACCACAGTTACAAAAAAGAAAAACTTTAATTTGAATAAGGTATTTGATAAGCCTTATGCCCCACCTCACATACCAAAGAATGAATTATTCGTACCACCTCAAGTACATACATACGCAACCTCAACACATCCTTAACCCCTCATCCTCTCAATATTCCCAGCTTTGTAAAAACACATATTTTTAATAAAAATTACTTAAAATTCCCCAGATGGAGAAAGACTTAGCAAAAACTACTGAGGTATGACTATATACCTTTTATGATCCATACTTAGTTATAATTAGTTATATATGATTTATATTATGAATTATGATTATAAACGATATGAATTAATGATCATGTTTAGCTAAAGTAGTTAATTCCTGTCAACCATAAATATTAAGTGATATGCTTATGATTGTTATTATGAATTAGAATTATTCAATATTTATTATCTAGTTTGCTAGCATAGAGAAAAGTAGGAGAAGACTTCTTGAACTATGCATCCAAAAATGGGAAACCGTTGAAGGCGAGAGAAGCCGTGTTAGGGGAGTACCTAAGTGTTGATGCACTGTTTAGGAAGATAGTATCTGAAAAAGGTATCATGCTAGTAGTGACCGGATGATAAAAATGAATACTCTAAGTCATAATAAGCTATCATAAGGTTACCATATGATAGACATGGAAGGCAGGAATACAATATCAAAACTAAACAAGAAGAAAAAATAAAGATAATAACTTTGATGGATATAACTAATATACCGACCATAGAACTTAACAACAATTATTTTGAAGATAACCATAAAATAGTTATTTTTAAAATCTTAGAAAAAATAAATGAACCTAGTATTAGAAAATTAATTTGGGAAAAATTAATAAAATCTGTAGAAGATGAAATAAATGACTTACTAAGACAAAATTGGTTTGACGACATAGGAAGAATAATACATGAATTATACGACAATACAGACTATATAGATATATATTCAGACTATAATAGTGATTAAATTATGATAAATGAAGAATATTTCCAACTCTGGAAAGAAGTTATGACTGAAATAGACTCATGGGAAAATATTATAAAAACGTATTTTGAAGAATACCTTAAAACACAAGACACACAATACTTAAAATTGCTAATAGAAGGAGCCCAAATAATTTTACATAAAAAAGAAAAAGAAGATGAATTTTACAAAAAAGCATTTAATTGACAAAAGACTATGATAAATTTAAACATAGCCCGAATTCCGCACTTACCCCCAAAAATGGTATCATGATGACACAGATAAAAAGCAAGTACAAAAGATAAAAGAACAATGTAAAAAATTACCAAAATTATGTCTTCCAGATGAGAATAAAAAATTTAATTATATAGTAGAATCTGATGCAAGTGAAAATAATTATGGTGGAGTATTAAAATACAAATATGAAAATGAAAAAATAGAACATCATTGCAGATATTACTCAGGAACATTTACGGAAACGGAAGGTAAATGGGAAATTAATAGAAAAGAATTATTTGCATTATATAAATGTTTATTAGCATTTAAACCATATATTGTATATAACAAATTTATTGTTAGAACAGATAATACACAAGTAAAATGGTGGTTAACAAGAAAGGTACAAGACTCAGTTACTACAAAAGAAATAAGGAGATTAGTGTTAAATATTTTAAATTTCTCTTTTACTATTGAAGTAATTAAGACTGACAAGAATGTTATTGCAGACTACTTATCAAGACAAAGCCGTGCAAACGGACTTTGAAGAAGAAATTATGAATGCAGTACTTATGAAAGAATTACTAGAACAAATCAAGATGCTCAATACAAGAGTATCAAAGATGGAAACAACATATGTGGAGAAGGACCACGGTAAAAAACCATATCTAGTAGTGCAGTCGGAGCACTTAAAACAACCAGACCTAGAAGGTGACGTTGGGAAACACCTAAAAACCCAAATTACTAACAAAAATACTAGTGCAGGTATTGCAGGTACCAGTACAAGGGAAGAATTATTGACCACAGTTACAAAAAAGAAAAACTTTAATTTGACTAAGGTATTTGATAAGCCTTATGACCCACCTCACATACCAAAGAATGAATTATTCGTACCACCTCAAGTACATACATACGCAACCTCACTTAACCAAACCAAAAAGACATATAACCATATAACCCGCACCTATATTGAAAATATCGAAAAAATCCAAACTTTGTTAAATACCCAACCAATCGAACACCCAGAAAAGTTAAAAACCCATCAAGGATATATAACCCAGAAATTACAAAATTATAATAAATTAATTGCCTTGCCAGGGACAAAACCAAATTTAGTAGCCACATGTTACTCTTATGGACTTATTTCGACAGCATATACAATTACAGGAGATGAACTTAGTATGATACTTGAATTATATCAGGCATTTATGAGTTATAAACGAATTACGAAAGGACAATTATTCTATATAAGATTTTACTCAGCACCAGCGGAAATACTATTTGATGAAATAAAACCAGTTATTACAGTGATCAAGATAGGGATGACTAAAGACTACATTATGCCGGAAGAAATTATTGAACAACCAGTTATACCAAAAATGGAAGTACCAGATTTCTATACAAATAAAAGAATTATTGAAATCAGTACTATATTAACAGAATTATCAAATGCTTACGAAGAAACCAATTACATATGGAAGTATTGTTCGAGAAATAATTTATTGATATATTCGACAGCTAAAGAATTAAGATATATGGACAAGTTAGAGATAAAAAATTGGGCATTATCTTTGCTGAAACCGGAACAGGAACCTATGACGAAGGCTATAAGGAAAGGATTTATTTCAGAGGATAGCTTAGACCAATATTGTAAATTAATTGGAAAGAAATACACCGGACACGTATGCAGCAGATGCAGTGGAATTAGCAATCATATACCAGAAGTCAACATCGACTAGAAGACAGATGGACGGATGAAAATTAAAGAAAAAACAATTATTGACAAAGACATAAAGAAGGAATCTACCTTTCACAAAGGAGGAAACAAAACCATGTGACGGAAGAAGACAAAGCAAAAGAAGAGATAAGATAAAAAAGCAAAAGAAGAAAACGACATAAAGAAGAAGCATTTAATCTTGTCGGGGGACTGATATGTAAATAGATAGGGACTTACTTTGTAATTATCTTTTTTATTTTTGCAGCCTTAGTCCTTAGATAGTTTGTATAAATAGGTAGTCATTCTCACTTGTAAAAACACACCTCAACACATCCTTAACCCCTCATCCTCTCAATATTCCCAGCTTTGTAAAAACACATATTTTTAATAAAAATTACTTAAAATTCCCCAGATGGAGAAAGACTTAGCAAAAACTACTGAGGTATGACTATATACCTTTCATGATCCATACTTAGTTATAATTAGTTATATATGATTTATATTATGAATTATGATTATAAACGATATGAATTAATGATCATGTTTAGCTAAAGTAGTTAATTCCTGTCAACCATAAATATTATGTGATATGCTTATGATTGTTATTATGAATTAGAATTATTCAATATTTATTATCCAGTTTGCTAGCATAGAGAAAAGTAGGAGAAGACTTCTAGAACTATGCATCCAAAAATGGGAAACCGTTGAAGGCAAGAGAAGCCGTGTTAGGGGAGTACCTAAGTGTTGATGCGCTGTTTAGGAAGATAGTATATGAAAAATGTATCATGCTAGTAGTGACCGGATGATAAAAATGAATACTCTAAATTATAATAAGCTATCATAAGGTTACCATATGATAGACATGGAAGACAGGAATACAATATCAAAACTAAACAAGAAGAAAAAATAAAGATAATAACTTTGATGAATATAACTAATATACCGACCATAGAACTTAACAACAATTATTTTGAAGATAACCATAAGATAGTTATTTTTAAAATCTTAGAAAAAATAAATGAACCTAGTATTAGAAAATTAATTTGGGAAAAATTAATAAAATCTGTAGAAGATGAAATAAATGACTTACTAAGACAAAATTGGTTTGACGACATAGGAAGAATAATACATGAATTATACGACAATACAGACTATATAGATATATATTCAGACTATAATAGTGATTAAATTATGATAAATGAAGAATATTTCCAACTCTGGAAAGAAGTTATGACTGAAATAGACTCATGGGAAAATATTATAAAAACGTATTTTGAAGAATACCTTAAAACACAAGACACACAATACTTAAAATTGCTAATAGAAGGAGCCCAAATAATTTTACATAAAAAAGAAAAAGAAGATGAATTTTACAAAAAAGCATTTAATTGACAAAAGACTATGATAAATTTAAACATAGCCCGAATTCCGCACTTACCCCCAAAAATGTGGTTTATATTATTTCTTTAAATTACTTATTTTTCTTTCTTTGTACGTTTTTTTTAATTTTATTTGCTTATTCCTAGAAATTAATTAGTATAACTACATAGGAATTGCAATGTTTTTTACCGGAATTTGATTTTAACATTTATCTTATAAATTTTTGCTCATTTCTTAGTCCAACATTGATATTTATATGTTTTATAAAAATATAATTCTCATATTTATTTTTTTTATTTAATTTTTAAATATTTTTTTGACACTTTTATTAAAATAATTGCTCAAAATTAAGATTATTTTTCTCAAAAAAAATTATGCATCGAATTTTATTTTATTTTTTTGGAGTTTTTTCTAATTTTAAAAAACTGAAAATCTTATAAAATATCAAAGCTGACCATATTTAATTATTAGCATCATCAATGCTATTAATTTGTTTTACTTTCTTCCCTTATTTTCATTATTAACGTTGTTTATAGTATTTCCTTAAATTACTTATTTTCCTTTTTGTACTATTTTACGTTATTTATTTTTTTATTTCTAGAAATTAATTATTATAACTATATAAGAATTACAATTTTTTACAAAATTTGATTTTTCCTTTCTCCTTATAATTCTTAGATCATTTCTTAGTCCAACATATATATTTATATGTTTTTATCAAAAAACAATTCCTCTTATATATTTCTTAAATTAATTGCATAAAAAAATTACAATATTGTATTAAAAAATAATAATAAGTGTTTACATTCATTGCACAATTTTTATATGTATAAATAGGAAACCAACCGTTATGTTTTCAATAATAAAGCTATATCTATATTGTCAGATTCTGTGTCAATACTTTTTTTCTTTTCGGTTGCCTCATTTTCCCATTACTCACTTTATTTATTTTTTAATATTGACTTTGACTTGTATGAAATAGTGATTTTTCATAGGTTACAAAGTTTTAAAACAAGTTTTAATGTGTTGGCAAATCAGGAAAAGGAAGAAAATAATGAGTAAAGAAAATAGAAAATATTATTCTTACAAAGTTTTTTATTTCAGATGTGATATTAAATATGTAAGTCCATTCACAATTTCAACATTCTTAAAGTGGCTTTTCATATTTTAAGTAGGTGTTTGGACATAGATTTCAATTTTTTTTGTTATTTGGTATTTAGAAAAATTGAGATGTGTTTTGTTATACTTATTGCAAAAAATATCTGGATGTAGTTAAATACAACTTCAAAAATGATAATGGGATGAAAAATTAATTTCAAATTTGAAATTAAATTTCAAGTAGGATTTAAAATTTCCATGATCATATATTAGTTCGCAAATAAAATAAAGAATTATTCCAAAAAAAAAAAAAATAGCATATTTTTTTATTGAATAGATAATGTATTTCATGCATCATTCATTCATCTCTCTACATATATAAGTTTGGCAAAAGAAAAGTCATTTTATAATAACTTCATTTATTTATCATATAGAAATGTGGGGTTATCGGTTCAACTATATATTTTATCTTAATATTAAAGATTTTAAAATTAACTATATGTAAAGGACTTGAAATTTACATTGTATCTTAATTTAGTTTCTTTTGTTTTTGAAAGTTAATTAGAATAAAAATGAGTTTAATTTGATATTTTTTCATGTATATGAATAACTGCACTATTTAATTAAACTTATCACTTGAATTAATCAAATTTAAATATATAACATGTCCTCAAATAAATAAATAAATAAATAAATAAATAAATAAATATCCCTAAATAGGATCATTGTCCTGTATTTTTTATTGGGAAAACCTGATTCAAAAATATAATTATCTTTTCTTTGGATCATTTTTTGAGGTGTTTCTAACTTATTTTGATGATTCATTGTAACGACTTGATTCCGTTGTTAAGGAAAAGTCAATGGGGAAAAATTTTGGACCGAAACTTTTTCGTAGTAACTTGAAATTTCCCAACCTAGTTCATATTTGGACAAAATTGGAGCCAGTGAGGTCTAGGGAAATCTAATAACAAATGGGAGATCTAATTATCAATTTTATCACATGAGTATATATCGAATACGTTAACGAACCCGTACAACTTTACGAAATTGAATTCGGGCGATTAGAACTCCCGAAACTGATCTTAGCATGGAAGGGTAGTCCCTGAGTGTCATGGGATGAAGGTGTGTTGTGAAATGGAGGTTTGAAACTCTTAAATTAGCTCAGTGTTTCCGTGCAAGCCGCCAAGGTGGGATTTTTCCCTCCAGGTCGGGGCCGCTGTAGCGGGATAGTGTCCGCTATAGTGGGCCAGTCACTAATTAGGTCAGAAATAAACCCCAAAAATGCCATTATTCTGCAATTTTTGCTTTTGAGAGCTAGGAGACGACCCCAGGCGAGTTCTTGACAGTTTTCCATGAATTTTGGTGCTAAAGGTAAGGTTTTCGCTCCCCAATTCTATTTTTCAATCCGTAGAACGTAAAATCTTGATTGTATATCATTGGGGGAGGGTTTTGAACGATTTTGGATGGTGGGAAAAACCATAGATGCACCTTAGGATCATATTTGGGTATTGGGTTTATTATAATCTGGGTAAATTAGACATTAATTAATGATCCCTGTATTAAATTGTTTATTTGTAGACCTAGAGCAAGTGGAAAGAATCTGGAAAGGAAAGAATAAAATTTCTTAGGATGATATAAGCTTTGTTCGAGGTAGGTGATAGTTGTGATTTCATGTTGGTGTGATGTATGTTTATAATTATTTTAGTATGTATTTAAATGTTGTATTATTGATCACACTAATCGTAAATGAGTATGATTGAATAATTGTATGCCATGAATCAACAGTAGATTGTATAATTATGAGAATGTACATTGTGATTGTGATTGTGGCTTATTGAATGGATTGGGTGTCACGTTCCAACACACTAATTTAGATTTGGGTGCCATGTTCCGACGCATATATGGGATCGCGTGTCACGTTTGGCATACTAACTTGGATCGGGTACCACATACCAGTACACTACCTGTTTGGGTGTTGGTTACATGAAAGGATCATTGACTTGCCATATTGATGTATTTTGAGAATGTGGAATTGTTTGTTGATCCTGATAAGATGACTGATATTGTACATGTTTGGTATATCCCTGTTTTATTCTGTTATGATTACTTGTATATGTTTCACTTATTGGGATAGCCGCGTGTTCCTACCAGTACACTGTGGTTGTGTAGATACTGCACTTGCTCTTTCTTTGTTGAGTACAGACCATCTTTAGGCGGCTACTGACAGACCTCATCTAGGAGATCAGTAATCATGATCGAATTCAAGGGTGAGCCAGTTCTTACGTGCTGACATGAGTTCTCTTTTTGTTTATGTCCACTATTGCTTTAGATTCCTTTTGTTTAATTGGGTTGGACCCATTTTCTTTAGACTTATGGTTCCTTGTTAGAGTTTTGGTACATAGACTTTCAGGTTCTAGAAAATATTTTTCGCAATGTTTTGTTCGTCGTTGTTAGATCTTTTGGGAGTTTATGGGAATTCTATTTGACTCTTGCATTTAAACCTGTTTCTGTAACTTTAAATGCCTAGTAATTGATTAAGTTGTATAGTTCTTAGGTTAGCTAATTAGAATTAATGGTTCTCCGACCAGAGGGTTAGTATGGTTGCCAATCACTATGGTTCGGGTCGTGACATAATTTTACTTTTTGGTATCATTTGTTAATAAGTAAAAAATGTTATGACTCTAAGCAAAATAAATCCTTTAATTTGTTTCAAATTAATTTATAAATGATCATTTTCAAATTATACTAATATACCACGCAAAGCGCTGTTAAGTTTACTAGTTATTAAAAGAAAACTGCGATGTGTTGATTATAATATCATTGAACTATTTTTCATCAATCGTTAGTCTTAACTTATCACAATTATCTTTTGACCAATTATAGTAAGTTTTTATGTTCTTCTCTAGAACTAACTGTGACAACCCAAAAATTGATGTGATGACACTCGTCTTATCCCACCAAAGACCCAATAATTTCGATAAAGTGCAGAAAATAAAATAAAATCAAAAGCTTAATCACAATTACTAATGCGGATAACAAGTCAACTTAACTAAATTTTCAAAACCTGGTTGTTACGTGTACAAACCTCTAATATATTATGTTTATTTGAAAGTAAAATATAAGTCTCAAATGATGTTGTGTAACACCTCAAAAATTTCTAAGTTAAGATTTGAACCATTTTTTCATTTACTTGTAGGGTCATATCAAGTGATTATTAAATTTTCCATATGTGTAAAGGTAAATTCTTTATTGTGAGAATGATTTTGGATATCAATTAAGGTCACTAGAAATTCCTAGCACAAAGTAGAGTTGAAAGTTTCCTTATCGATTAAGTTTCGATGTAAGAGTCTATTTGGATCAACTTCAAATAATCATATCTCTTAGAATATAAAGAGTTACATGGCCCATAACCTATCCAATTAAAGGTATTTGAATCCTCTTTCTAATGCCACCAATTCCGCGTCAATCCAAGTTTTGAGTAAAAAGTTTTGACCAGTTTAGTGACTTGATACAGTGTTGTGACGAATTAATCGATGGGAAAACATTGAAAAGGATCGTTTTTGTCTTTTTACCTCTAAGAAAACCCTAAATGATTGTTTAGACTAATTAGGGACCCAAAACAATCATATTTTAATCTCTTATCACATCATTCTCTTCTCTCTCAAACCCTAAGGAAAAATCAAAGTAGAACAAGATTCTTTCAATCTTTTTTAAAGATTCTTCTTCATTGTAAGTCCTTCTCCAAGAATTTCATTCTTTCCAACTCAAATTCCTCCATACAATTATGAATCACTAATAAAAATCATAATTCTTGTCGATAGAGATTTCAAGAAAGTAATTCAAGAATCTCAATAAAGGTTTTCTTGATTGTTCTTCTTCAAAATTCTTCAAGAACCTTGTTCTTCCAGTTATTTAAGACTATCATAGGTCCATAAATCCAAAAATGGACCAAGGATCCTTCACGACATCCTAGACGATCTGTGTAGGGGATCGCAATCTATTAAGGATGTTGTGAGTGATCATCCAGGACTGCCCTCGGAGAGGTCACCTATACGGCACTCTAGATGACCCATGGTAACTTGGATGGCCCATCTAGGGGTCCGTACAAGTCACCCAGTCAAGGCGGTTACACCCAAGTCAGGTCTTGAGTATTGGTGCAACTTCAAACGATCATATCTTATAGCACAAAATTTATTTGGTGGCCCATGACCTATCAAATTAGAGGACTTTGAGTCCTCTTTATAAAGCCACGAAGTTTAACTAATTCCGAGCTTGGATTAAAATCTTATACTTGTTTTAGTGAAGCTCTATAGGGCAGGGCAACATGATGACCCACTAAACGGGCCATCATGCCTTAGACGGCTCGTCAAGCCCCTTTTGATGGTTACCTCATCAGTTTTAAGTGAGGTTGCACCCCCAAGGGCTATGTGAAGGATCACAGATGCCTAGATGGTTCGTGAAACTTCACAGAGACTGTAAAGTCGTCCGTTAAGGAGACTTATCAGATTTGGAGCTTAGGGTAAACTTCAAACAATTATATCTTTTGGCACAAAATGAATTAGGTGACTCATGACCTATCAATTTAAAGATCTCTGAATCCTCTTTTCAACGCCATAAATTTTGTCTAATTCCAATCTTGGAGTAAAAGGTTGTGCTCGAAATAGTGAAGCCTTGTTGGGTAGAGCATCTTCACGACCCACTTGACAAGCCATGGTACTTTAGACGGCCCGTGAAGCCTGTCTTGGAGTCACTTCGCTAGCTTTGAAGTCACGGTCGCATTGGTCTTTTTCCCTATGCGTTTGGTGCTTAAACTACATCATTTAATGTTTAAACTAAGTTAGTTTACTTAGTTTAAGCCTAATAATCTAGTTAGAAACTACCCAGAATAGTCATTCTCCTAAAATCATTTAACGTAGCATGTAAAAAAGTGAAAAGAGGTGATAGTGCTTTCAAGAACAAGTAGAGGTCTTCTCAAGTTCATCCCCAAAATCCAAAGGATTTTTCATAGTTTTCATCACTAGGTATGTGGGATTTTACTGTAGGTTCCTTTTAACCATTAGATCCATAGAATTTAGTCAGTTCTTCGATTTCTCATAAATTGTATAGACCTTGGGTTTCCAAATCCTTGGAGATTTATTGTGATTTAGTTGCTATAGTTTCCACAGTCTTAAAATGTAACACCTCAGAATCTAGTAGACTAAGCAAGGGGCTAATTAACAAGTCACAAGACAATGTTTTGGAGACTGGGCACCCTTCACGAGGGCCCAGACGGGCCCTGAAGGGCACCACATGGCATGATGCTTCCTGTGGTGGCTTACAAGACGAAGCTAAAGAGGGCTTCCCTCCTACGAGAACCATGATGGCTCGTGGTGGGAACCACAGAGTGTGGTGTTGCTCGTGAAGAGGGAGGCAGTAGCCCTTCTGGGGCAGACCGTCACACGAGCCATATGACGGCTCATAAAGGCCAAGACTGGCCGTGGGACGGGCCTTGGCAAAGGGGGCTTTTGGGGGGAGGCTTGCCAAGCCACCAGTCAAGGACCATGGCTGCCACTATGGGTCGTGAAGTCCTTGACGGCTCGTGTGATCTTCCATCAAGTGGCTGCATCAGTTTTAAGTTATGGGGAAGTTTGGTCTTTTCCATATTTCTTTAAAACAATACTATGTCATTTTGCCCATGGCTAGGAACCCTATATAACTGATTTTAACCCCAAATCTAACCCATTCAAGTCATTCTACTAAGTTCTCCAAAATAAATTGGGTTCCTCCTCTATAAAATATTTTTCTCTCTATAAAATTGAAGAAAAAGAATGATTGAAGTTAGGGCTCAAGGTCAAGTCTCCATTCTCCAATTTTTTTTGGGCATTGATAGCAAGGTATAATAGCTTTTCATCCATGAATTCTTTGCATCCATGGAGGCCCTAAGTTCTCCAATTGAAAATTAGAAATTCCCTAAATTGAGTTAGGGTTTTCTTGTAAGTTGTGAGTCTTTATGAATGTTGATTCAATTGATTGAATTATGCTTGTTTATGCATGAATTGAGAGGATTCTATTCTTTTTTTATGATGTAATCCCATGTACCCATGCTTAATCCATGTTTCTAAGATGAAATTGATATAAATGGTTTTACTCTATGAAAGGAGAATTTATGGTCTAATGTGTATTTTTATAGGATAAATAAGGTACATTATGAATTGTTTTGAGATTGAAGCATATGTGATGATTATGATATGAATTGCTTTGAGAGTGAAGCATATGTTGTGAATTGTTGATTATTGATATAATTATTGTGGAAGGGATTTTCCCACATGATTTTCTTATGTATGAAAGTGAAAGGCTTCCTCACATTGAATGATTCTAGGTTGAAAGGAGTGCTCACCTAAAATGAATCTAAGCTTAGAAATTATGAGAATGATGAGGCTAGAGGTGATTACCCTTGACCTCTAATGAGAAGAATATGAGGTGACTACCCATATTACTTAGAGTCGGACTAGAGTTGAATGCCTATGATCCTAAGTAAAAGAGAAGAGGCAAGTACCCATGTCATATGATAGAAAGACATGAGGCGAGTACCCATGTCACATGATGTAGGGAAAAGAGGCGACTACCCTTGATCCCATATTAGGTTGGACAAGAGGTGACTACCCATGATCCTAAGCAAGAGGACTAGAGGCGAGTACCTCTGATCCTAAAGTGAAAGGGCAAGAGGCGATTACTCATGTTCCTTTATAGTATGGAAAGAGGCGACTCCAATGTCATTAAAGGATAAGCTAGGATATGTTATGATAGGTGATGAGCTCAGATTATTGCTTGAGTTGGCCTTCCATGATGAGTAAGACTAGTGGCGGTTACCCAAGTTTTGACTTAGTATGAATTGTGGTTACTTTAATAAGTACTCCTTATACGTGAAATGATCTATTATGTGAGTTGATTATGCTTTATGACTTGTGTTGTCTAACTCTTATGTTATGTTTATGCAAGCTATCATATTTAGTACTCCCTCTGTTTCACAAAGAATGACCTAGTTTGACTTGGCATGGATTTTAAGAAAATAAAGAAGACTTTTGAATCTTGCGGTCCTAAATTAAAGTTATGTCAAATGTAGAAAATTGCCATTTAATCTTATGGCCTTAAACATGCCATGTGGAAAGATGAAATTAAAATGTTAGCAAAAAAAAGAAAAAAGAAAAAAGAGGTCATTCTTTCTGAAACAGACTAAAAAGGAAAGGGGTTCATTCATTTTGAAATGGAGGGAGTACATTTTTGTACTAACACATACTCTTGCCTACATCTCTTATCCAAATATAGGGTCCGGCATTCCCGATTCTCATCCTCGTGGCTAGAATTTCTAGTAGAAGAAGAAGCTGAAGATTGGTGAGTCTTCATTCATCCGAGGTATGGCCACTACTTTCCTTATGTTCTTTTCATTTGTGTTTTGAACATTGATGTATGGGCTGCGTCCCGAGATTTTATTGTATTAGATGGTTTTGGAGACAAGTGTAGTAGAATTTCGCTTCGTGTTATAAAACTTTGGTTATGTTGAAATTTTTTTTTAATCTTATTGATTTCTATTATCTTGACTATGAAAGGTAAGTGGCTTATATTAGGCCTCTCGGGGTCTTGTATGCCATGTTACATCTAGGGGATGCCCCTCAGTTGTTAAAAACTTGGTAATCAAAGCACAAGGTTTAGAAAGGTTCTAGGATATCTCAGAACCACGTCAAGTAGAGTCTTGTTCATGAGTGTGAAGTGTGCCATATTTATGAATAAGAGGCTACAAGATGCTTAGGAAACTTCACTTCTTCATTACTCTAAGTTGTGCAATAAAGTTTAACTCTATAATGTCTCTCTCCTAATACTTACCCAATGGTTTACATGATATGACTACTCGAAGGCCTTATGCTAGAAGGAATGAGGGAGAAGATGTTGGTCAAGAAGCTTTTCAAGCTCCGATTGACCCTTTGGCCTAGCAAGTGACAAATGTAGAGTTTAGGACTGCTTTTCAAGTTTTGGCTCAAGTCATCATGGCCCAAGCCAATAGGGAGGTTGTGGTCCCCGTGAACCCAAATATGGGTATGTCAGCATCTAGAGTGAAGGAGCTCACTAGGATGAATCCTCCATAATTTTATGGGTCTAAGGTTGCGGAATATCCTTAAGAGTTCATCGATAAGGTTTATAAGGTGTTGGCTATTATAGGAGTGACTCTAATGGAAAAGGCTGAATTAGCTGCTTATCAACTTAAATGTGTTTCTCAAATTTGGTTCAACTAATGGAAGGAAGCAAGACCTAAAGATGCGGGTCACCTAGAGATGGAAAGGTTCAAGTCTGCTTTCCTTGATAGGTTATTTCCTCTTGAGATGAGGGAGGAAAAAGTTCTTGAGTTTATCAATCCTGACAAGGGAACATGAGTGTGAAAGAATATGCTTTGAAGTTCACTCAATTGTCAAGATATTATCGTTCTATAGTTGCCGACTCTAGGGCAATGATGAGCAAGTTCATTACGGGTGTGTCCGAAAGAAAGAATGACGTACAACTATTCTTGTCCATGATATGTATATTTATCATCTCATGGTTCATGCCCAACAGATTGAAGGGGAGAAACTTAAGGAAAGGTCTAGGGAGACAAAGAGGGTTTAAAACTGGTGATGGTAATTTCTCTCATGCAAGGTTCGATGGACATGGTCGTTCTAGATTTTGACAAAGATTTTCTGCTCAAGGTTCCTCTAATGCCCCTAAGTTTAACAAATAGAGGGCTTCTAACCCTAAACCTCAAGGAGGTAGTAGTGGGTCTTTATTGCCTACTTTTGCTAAGTGTGGAAGAAAAAATGAGGGTAAATGTCTAGAGGGTTCCAATGCTTGTTTTGGGTGTGGTAAGATGGACCACAAGATAAGAGATTATCCTTCAGTTTCTAAAAATGGAGGGCTCAACCCTATACTTCATCCAGTCCAAGTGGTTCGGGTAAAAATGCTCCTAAGCAAAATAGGTTTTATGCACTTAAGACCTGTGGTGAATAAGAGGGTTCTCCCAATGTGGTTATCGGTATTATAAAAGTCTTTCAACTTGATGTTTATTCTTTAATTGATCCTGATGATACATTTTATTTTGTGACGCCATATGTGGCTATGAGAGTTGATGTGCTTCTTGATGTGTTGTTAGATTTTTTTCTGTCTCTACTCCTGTTGGTGATTCTATTGTGGCTAAGAGGGTATATAGAAAGTGTCTTGCCTCCTTGTCCCATTGAGCTACTTGTGTTGATTTGGTAGAGCTTGACATGCTAGATTTTGATGTTATCCTTGGTATGGATTGGCTGCACTCTTGTTATGCTTCTATTGGTTGTAAGACTCGTGTAGTCAAGTTTCAATTTCCAAATGAGCCTATCCTAGAGTGGAAGCGGGGATATTCTATCCCTAAGGGTCAGTTTGTTTCCTATCTTAAGTCGACAAAGATGATTTCTAAGGGTTTCATGTGCCATCTAGTTAGGGTGAGGGATATGTATTTTGAAACCCCTACTCTTGAGTCGGTCCCCATTGTTAGTGAGTTTTCGAAAGTCTTCCCAAATGATCTACCCAGTATTCTTCCAGAAAGGGAAATAGACTTTGTAAGTGACCTTCTTCCAGATACACAATCTATTTCTATTCCTTCTTACCGAATAGCTTTGGTAGAACTTAAGAAATTAAAGAAGCAATTAAAAGATTTGTTATATAAAGGTTTGATTCGACCGAGTATCTCTCTATCGGGTGCTATAGTTTGTTTTGTTAAAAAGAAAAATAGTTCTCGTCGTATGTATATTGACTACCGACAATTGAACAAGGTGACCATTAAGAATAAGTATCCTCTTCCAAGAATAGATGATTTATTCAACCAATTCCAAGGAGTGAGTTACTTTTCCAAGATTGACCTTAGGTTAGGTTTTCACCAATTGAGGGTGAATGAAGATGATATTTCGAAGATGACTTTTAAAACCCGATATGGTCATTATGAGTTTTTGGTGATGTCATTTAGTTTGACTAATGCTCGGCGGCATTTATGGATTTGATGAATATGGTGTTTAGAAAATACCATGACATGTTCGTAATTGTGTTCATTAATGATATATTGATTTATTCGAGAAGTGAGGATGATCATATCAATCACTTGAGGATTGTGTTGAAAATTATCAAGGACCAACAACTCTTCACAAAGTTTAGAAAATGTGAGTTTTGGCTAAGGTCCGTAGCTTTTCTTGGCCATATTATTTCAAGTAAGGGTATTGAGGTAGATCCTAAGAAGAAGGATGCGGTCAAGAGTTGGCCTAGACCATTATCTCATTTGGATATTAGAAGTTTCTTGGATTTAGCTTGTTATTACTGAAGGTTTGTTTAGGGGTTTTCTTCGATTGCCTCTCCATTGACAACTTTGACTCAAAAGAAAGCCAAATTCATATGGTCTGAAGCATGTGAGAAGAGTTTTCAAGAATTATAAGATAGACTTACTTTCGCTCCGGTGTTGACTTTATAGGAAGGAACAAATGGTTTTATTGTTTATTTTAATTCCTCAAGAATTGGGTTAGGATGTGTGCTTATGTAGAATGGGAAGGTTATTGCCTACGCTTCAAGAGAACTTAAGGTTCATGAGAAGAATTATCCAACCCATGATATTGAACTAGCGACAATTGTTTTTTCCTCAATGATTGGAGGCATTATTTGTACTGTGTACATGTAGATGTGTTTACCGACCATAAGAATTTGCAATGTGTGTTTAATCAGAAAGATCTAAATCTTCGCCAATAAAGGTGGCTTGAGTTACTTAAGGATTATGATATGAGTGTTCTCTATCGCCCCGGTAAGGAAAATATGGTGGCGGATGCTCTTAGCTGATTATCAATGGGTAGTATGGCCCATATAGATAATGGTAAAAGAGAATCGCTACAAGATGTACATATATTGGCCCGAATGGGTGTTCGATTGATGGACTCCACCAAGGGTGGTGTTGTGGTTCAAAATGGTTCAGAATCATATTTTGTGACAGATGTAAAAGCCAAGCAATGTCTTGATCCGACCTTTGTAGAATTGAATGAAGCGGTGCTTAGAAAGTCGGTTGAGGCTTTCTCCCAAGGGGGAGATAGTGTGCTTAAATATCAAAGTCGTTTCTGTGTTCCTAATGTTGATGACTTGAGGGAACAGATCTTGTTAGAATCCCATAGTTCTTGGTATTCCATTCACCCAGGACCCACCAAGATGTACCGTGACTTGCGGGAGATCTATTAGTGGAATGGGATGAAGAAGGATATTGTGGGATTTGTGGTAAAGTGTCCGAATTGTCAACAAGTGAAAGTTGAGCATAAAAAATTGGGAGGTTTATCTCAAGACATTAGTATTCCTACTTTGAAGTGGGAAAATTTGAATATGGACTTCATAGTTGGTTTACCTCATACCGGGCGACAATATGATTCGATTTGGGTTATGTAGACCAAATGATGAAATTGGCTCATTTTATTCCCGTCAAAGCTTCTTATTGGCAGAAGATTATGCTGTGTTGTATTTGAGGCAAATGGTAAGGTTGCATGGAGTGCCGTTGTCCATTATCTCTGATCGCGGTACCTAAAGTACTTTCATGTTTTGGAAATTTTTCCAAAAGGTTCTTGGTACTCGTGTTAAGCTTAGCATGACATTTCATCCACAAACCGATGGGCAAGCGGAGAGTACTATCCAAACCTTGGAAGATATGATGAGAGCATGTGTCATCGATTTTAAGGGTTATTGAGTTGACCATTTGCCATTGATTGAGTTTGCTTATAATAATATCTATCACTTTAGTATCAGTATGGCTCCATTTGAAGCTCTTTATGGTAGGAGGGGTAGATCTCCTATAGGCTGGTTTGAGAGGGGTGAATTTGCATTGATAGGACCCGAGTTAGTTTATAAGGCTATGAAGAAAGTTTGACTTATTCGAGAAAGGTTGAGAACAACCCAAAGTAGACAAAAGTCCTATGTCGATGTTAGAAGAATAGACCTAGAGTGTTAGGTAAATAATTAAGTCTACTTGAAAATCTCACCAATGAAGGATGCAATGAGATTTGGGAAGAAAGGGAAGCTTAGTCCCCGTTATATGGGTCCATATCAGATTTTGAGGCGTGATGGTAAGGTTGCTTATGAGCTTGAGTTGCCTAATAATTTGGCATCGGTGCATCTGGTTTTCCGTGTCTCTATGGTAAACAAATGTGTTGGAAATCGGACATCAATAGTTCCCTTAAAAGATTTAAGAGTTAAGGAGAATCTTTCTTATGAGGAAGTTCCAATTTAGATTTTCGACCGACAAGTCAAGAAGTTGAGAAACAAAGAAGTTGCTTTTGTGAATATATTGTGGATGAATCAATTAATTGAGGGTGCTACTTGGGAGGCCTAGGCCGATATGATGTCCCGATATCCTTGCCTTTTTCTTTCTACTCCTACTCTAGCTTGAGGTAATGCTTTCCTCATGGTTTACTTTTGTTTGGTGTCATGTGTTTTAGATATTCCCATAATTTCCTTATTATGAATGTTTACGAAAAGCTTAACTTTTGAGAAAATGAGTCAATTTGATTGATTTCCAGATGTTTATGTGCATATGAGTATGAATTGCATATAGACTACATGATATGATGCGATGAGCATGCTTTTAGCTTGGAGATAGAATCTCCTCCACAGATATGATAAATCATAAAATTTCATGCATATTGGGCAACTAGGTCTAGTTCCTATCTTCCTTAGGATGCATTGAGTATGTCTAGCTTGGAGTTGATGTTTCCTCCTCGGATATGTGCATTTATGTGATTGCATGCATGATGGGCTACTAGTTTCAAGTGTTTTCTTTTATAAGATGATTAGAATCCAATTCGAGGATGAATGTTCCCGAGGGGCAGATAATATAACACCTCAGAATCTAGTAGACTAATCAAGGAGCTAGGTGACAAGTCACAAGCTAATGTTTTGAAACCTTGGCACCCTTTATGAGGTCCCAGAAGGCTGGTGAAGGGCACCACATGATATGATGCTGCCCATGGTGGCTCACAAGACCAAGCCAAAGGGGGCTTCCCTCCCACGTGCACCATGATGGCTTGTGGTGGGCACCATAGAGTGTGGTGTTTCATGTGAAGAGGGAGGTAGTAGACCCTTTGGGGCAGACCCTCTACACGAGCCACATGATGGCTCGTGAAGGCCAGGATGTGCAGTGGGAGGGGTCCTAGCGAAGGGGGATTTTGGGGAGAGGCTTTCCAAGCCACTGGTCAAGAACCACGACTGCCACTATTGGCTGTGAAATCCTTGACGGCTCATGTGTGCTTCCATCAAGTGGTTGTGTTAGTTTTAAGTTAAGGGCAGTTTGGTCTTTTCCAGATTTCTTTAAAACAATACTATGCCGTTTTCCTATGGTTAGGACCCCTATATAAGTGATTTTAACCCCAAATCCAACCATTCAAGTCATTCTATTCACCAAAAGAAATTGGGTTCTTCCTCTTCAAAATTCTCTCTCTAGAAACTTGAAGAAGAAGAAGGGTTGAAGCTAAGGCTCAAGGATAAGTCTCCATTCTCCAATTTTTCATGGGCTTTGATAGCAAGGTATGATAGTTTCTCATCCATGGAATCCTTGCATAAATGGAGCCCCTAAGTTCTCCAATTGAAAAGTAGAAATTTCCCAATTTGAGTTAGTGTTTTCTTCTAAGTTGTGGGTATTTATGAATGTTGATTCAATTGATTGAATTATGATTGCTTATGCATGAATTCAGAAGATTCTATGCTTTTTATGATGAAATCCCATGTACCCATGCTTAATCCATGTTTCTAAGATGAAATTGATATAAATGGGCTTTACTCTATTAAAGGAGTATTTATGGATTTATATGTCTTCTTATTGGATAAATAAGGTACATTACGAATTGCTTTGAGATTGAATCATATGTGATGATTATGATATGAATTGCTTTGAGAGTGAAGCATATGTTGTGAATTGTTGATTATTGATGTAATTGTTGTGGAAGGGGTTTTCCTATATTATTTTCTGATGTCTGAATGTGAAAGACTTACTCACATTGAATGATTCTAGGTTGAAAGGATTGCTTACCTAAAGTGAATCTAAGATTAGGAATTATGTGAATGATGAAGCTAGAGGCAATTATCATTGACCTCTAATGAGAAGAATATGAGGCGATTACCCATATTTCTTAGAGTCGGGCTAGAGGCGAATACCCATGATCCTAAGTAAAAGGCAAGAGGCAACTACCCATGTCGTATGATATAAAGACATGAGGCGAGTACCCATGTCACATGATGTAGGGACAAGAGACGACTACCTAGTATCCCATAGTAAGTTGAACAAGAGGTGACTACCAATGATCCTAAGAAAGTGGAGTAAAGGCGACTACCCATGATCCTAAAGTGAAAGGGCAAGAGGCGATTACCCATGTTCCTTTATAGTAAGACAAGAAGCGACTCCCCATGTCTTTTAAGGATAAGCTAGGATATGTTATGATAGGTGATAAGCTCAGATTGTTGCTTGAGTTGGCCTTCCATCATGAGTAAGACTTGTGGCAGTTACCCATGTCTCGACTAAGTATGAATTGAGGTAACTTCAAGAATTACTCCTTATATATGAAATGATCTATTATGTGCATTTATTATGCTTTATGACTTATGTTGTCTAACTCTTACGTTATGTTTATGCAAGCTATCATATTTAGTACATTTTTGTACTAACACATATCTTGCCTACATTTATTATCCAAATGTAGGGTTCGGCATTCCCGATTATAATCCCTATCGCTTGGATTTCTAGTAGAAGAAGAAGTTGAAGATTGGTGAGTCCGTATTCATCCAAGGATATGACCACTACTTTCCTTATGTTCCATTCATTTGAGTTTTGAACATTGATGTATGGGCTACGTCCCAAGATTTTTTTTTATATTAGATAGTTTTGGAAACAAGTGTAAGAGATTTCCACTTTGTTTTATAAGACTTTTGTTATGTTGAAAATGTTTTAAATCTGATCGATTTCTATTATCTTGACTATGAAAAATAAGTGGCTTATATGAGGCCTCTCGGGGTCTTGTATGCCATGTTACATCGAGGGGGTGCCCCTGGGTAGTGACATAATAACATATTTCTTGGAAAATTTGCATCTCCTAATGTATAGAACTCACAACCTAGCTTGTATTAACTATCAGTATTTCATGAATTATAATTGCTAGGAAGATCAGTCAGAAAATCATGTTTCAAAATTTGAATGCCATATTTTTCAGTATATATATACATATAGATGTTGAATTTTTAGATAGCATATTAGTATTTTGAGCTACTCAGTATTTCTGTGCCATTAGGTATACACATTCAGTTGGGAGTAGACATAGGAATGAGTAGGACTAGGATTCAACGTACCCTCAACATCCCAGAATTACGTGCTAACATAGAAGTCTCCTCTGTTAGGAATCAATTTTAGTCATCACGTCACAATCATGCATCTATACCCCTGGCAAAGGTATATTGGGTCCTTTCGATGGTGCGTATACATCGGACTCCATGTTTAGCTCATGTAGTTTATGTTGGTTAATAGTAGCTCCCATAGTCATGCTCTTATTGCATTGACCATGTTATCAACAATTACTTCAGTATTCAGTTCAGCATGTTATCTTCATGATTAGTACTTGGTGATTACATCTAGCTCAGTTTTCAGATATTCTTCATTACAATCTATTGCCATGCTTAGTCTATATTGTCAGTATTATATAGTTCTATTTATATCATTCAGCTTAGTATCTATATCCTACATGCTTAGTACATTTAAAGTACTAACGCATACTTCGCGCTACATCATTTTATGATGTAGGTTCAGGCGCTCAGCATCCAGATTACGCTTAGTACAATTTCCATACAATACTCAACAACTTCAGTGGTGAGTCCTCATAGTTCGAGGGCGTTTCGTTATGTTTGGTGGAGTTAGCTTACTCTCAGTCTTTCAATATATTTTTTTGAGTTAGTTGGAAAATTGTCCGAGCAACTCATCAGTAGTGGAGGCTTTCAAACGTAGAGTCAGTATTCAATTGTTTTGAATTATTTCCCCTTTGACATTTAATTTTATTCTCATTTAAGTTTCTTTTAGTTGTGACTCATTTTACAGTTATGCTTCCTATTTCTTAGTTATATTTTATTATGCTTGTGATATGCCAGACTGAGGGTTAGATTGGGGTCACTTCTGATCCTAGGTCCCGTGTTACGTCTAGGAGGTAGCCTCGGGGCTTGAAAAACTTGGTATAGTAACTTAGTGCATATAGGTCAATTTATATCTTACCTTAATGCCAATAAAATGATTTCTAAAGGGTATATCTATCATATTATTCGGGTTATCAAACTCCAAAACCCTAATCTTGAGTTTGTCCTAGTCGTAAATTAGTTTCCAGAAGATCTTTCTGGAGTCCCTCCCGAAAGGGAAATCACCTTTGGAATAAATCCCTTTCCAGATACACAACCTATTTTGATTCCTCCTTACAAAATGGCTCCAGCTGAACTAAAGAAATTAAAAGAACAATTGAAAGACCTTCTAGATAAGGGCTTCATCAGACCCAATATCTCTTCATGGGGTGCTCTAATGTTGTTCGTGAAGAAAAAAGATGGTTCTCTCAGAATGTCCATTGATTACCGTCAAATTCATAATCAAAAATAAATATCCCATCCCTAGGATGATGCCTTGTTCGACCAACTTCAGGGTGCTAGTTACTTTTCTAAGATAGACCTCAGATCCGACTATCATCAGCTAAGAGTCAGGGATAGTGACATCTTGAAAACAACCTTCATGACTCGGTATGGCCACAATGAATTTGAAGTTATGTCTTTTGGACTAACGAATGCTCTTGCAGCTTTCTTAGACTTAATGAACAGGGTGTTCAAACAATATTTGATTTGTTCATCATCGTCTTTATTAATGATATCCTCATTTATTCTCGGAGTGAGAAAGAGCATGTGACACATCTAAGAGTTGCTGCAAACCCACAAAGACCGCACACTATTCGCTAAGTTCAATAAATGTGACTTCAAGTTACAATTTGCGCTTTCCTTGGTCATGTGGTATCCATAGAAGGTATCAGAATGGATTCTCATAAAATTGAGGTAGTACAACACTGGCCTAAAACCACCTCTCCGACTAATATCAAAAGTTTCTTGGGTTTGGCCGATTACTACATAAGGTTTGTTGAAGGATTTTCATCCATAGATTCCCCATTGACCAAGTTGACTCAGAAGAAAGTCAAGTTTCAGTGGCCATATTAGTGTGAGAAAAGCTTCTTAGAACTGAAGACTAGGTTGACTACAACTCCTATCATGACTTTACTAGATTGTTTAAACGGTTATGTGGTCTATTGTGATGCATCCAGGTTCCGCCTAAGTTGTTTATTGATGCATCAGGGTAAGGTCATAGCTTATGCTTCGAGACAACTTAAGGTCCATGAGAAGAACTACCTGACTCATGACCTCGAGCTTGCAGCCATAGTGAATATTTGGAGACACTACTTGTATGGTGTTCATGATGATGTGTTCATAGATCAGAAAAGCCTCCAGTATGTGTTCACCCAGAAAGAGTTGAATCTTTATCATAGGAGATGGCTTGAATTCCTCAAAGACTATGACATGAATTTTCTCTGCCACCCGGGTAAGGCCAATGTAGTAGATGATTCCCTCAACATACTATTCCTGTGTAGTGTAGAACATGTTGAGGAAGAGGATAAATAATTAGTGAAAGATGTTCATAGGCTTACTTGCTTAGGATTATGCCTTATGGACACGTTAGATGGTGGTGTGAAAGTTTAAAATGGGTCACAATCTTCACTGGTAACGGAGGTTAAGGAAAAATAGGATGGTGATCTTATACTACTAAAGTTGAAAAGCTTAGTTTATTAGTAGAGAGTAGTGGTTTTCTCCCAAGGGAGAGATTGTGTGCTTCATTACTAGGAATACTTAATGTGAGTTAGTTGAGAAAGCAGATCCTTACAGAAGCTCATAGTTCCAGATATTCTATTCATTCCAGTGCCACTAAGATGTACCATTATCTACAAAAAGTCTTTTGGGGGAACGCATAAGAGAAACATAGCAGACTTTGTGGTTAACTGTCATAATTATCAATAGGTTAAGGTAGAATATCAGAAACTAGAAGGTGTGACTCAAAAGATAAGAATTCCTACATGGAAGTGAGAAGTGATAAACATGGACTTCATTATAGGTTTACCACGTACTCACAGACAACATGACTCCATTTGGGTGATAGTTTATAAAGTCACTAAGTCCGCTCACTTCTTGGTTGTCAAGTCTACAGATTCAACAGGGGATTATGCTAAGCTCTACACTAGCGAGATAGTATGGTTGCATGGGGTTATCTTGTCTATCATCTCAGATAGAGGTCCTCAGTTTACATCTCATTTTAGGAAATCATTTCAGAAAGGTCTTGGTACTCAAGTAAATCTCAGAACACCATTTCATCCGCAAACTAATGGTCAGGCAGAGCATACCATTCTGCCTTAAAGAACATGTTTAGATCTTGTGTGATCAATTTTAAGGGTAATTGGGTGATCACCTACCTCTCATAGAGTTTGCCTATAATAATAGCTTACATTCCAGTATTCAGATGGCCCCTTATGAGGCACTGTATGGGCGTAGATGCAGGTCTTCTATTGGTAGGTACGAAGTAGGTGAAACAGTCTTGATTGGGCAAGATTTGGCTCATGAGGCTAAGGAAAACATTTAGCTCATCAGCGATAGACTAAAGACAGCTCTGACTCATCAAAAGTCCTGTGCAGATGTAAGGAGGACAGACTTACAGTTTGAAATTGATGATTGAGTTTTTCTGAAGGTGTCACCCATGAAAGGGGTGATGGGATTAAGGGAAGCTCAGTCCCAAGTATGTAGGTCCTTGTAAAATCCTGAAAAGGTTTGGTAAGGTGGCTTATGAATTAAAGTTTTGTAGCTGAACTAGTAGCGGTTCATCCAGTCTTTCATATTTCCTTGTTGAATAAGTGTGTGGGTGATCTAACATTGATAGTAGCTTTAGAGAGTGTGGCTATAAGGGATAGCCGCACCTATGAAGAGGTTCTAGTTGAAATTATTGACTGTCAGGTTCGTAGGTTAATAAAAAAAGAAGTCGCTTCAATAAAGATTTTACGGAGGAGTTAGTCCATAGAGAGCTACTTGGGAAACAAAAGCAACGATGATGGCCAAGTATCCTCACCTCTTTCCTTTCGATTCCATTTCAGCTTGAGCTAATAGTTCCTCTCTAGTTTTTTGATTAATTTTGTGTAATTTCAGTCTCACCATCTTGTTCCCACAAATATTCTTGCATTTCAGCATATTTGCATGTTCCTGAAATTAAGTTTAGTTAGATACAAGTTTGTAGTACTCAGTGGTAGGGATTGCAATTCCTTCCCTCCATACTCACCTTGTTTGATCTTCATTCGAGAACGAATGATCCCAAGGGGGAGATATTGTAACACCTTGGGCTTCCAGAAAGGGTTAAAATAGAAAATTTGGTCAAGTCCACGAATCCAAAATGGACCATGAACCCTTCACGACATCCTAGATGGTTCGTGTAGGGGACTACCGTCTGTGAAGAATGTGGTGAGTGACCATCCAGGACTGCCCTAAGAGGGGTCACCTAGAGGTCCAGGGGTCTGTACAAGTCACATAGTCAAGGAGATTGAACCTGGGTCATGTATTGAGTGGTGGGGCAATCTCAAATGATAATATCTTTTGCCAGAAAATAAAATTTGGTGGCCCAAGACCTATCAAATTAAAAGTCTTTGAGTCCTCTTTCCAATGCCACCAAGTTTGCCTAATTTCTAACCTGGATTAAAATGCTACTCTCATTTTAGTGAAGCTTAGGGCAAACATGAAGACCCACTAGACAGTCAATCATGCCTTAGACGGCTCGTCAAACCTCTCTTGAAGGTCACCTTGTCAGTTTTAAGTGAGGTTGCACCCCCAAAGCCAGTGTAAAGGACCACATAAGCCTAGATTGTTTGTCAACCTTAACACAGACCATAAAGTCATCTGTGAATGAGGCTTATCAGACTTGGAGCTTAGGTTCAATTTCAAACGATCATATCTTTTAGCACGAAATGAATTAGGTGGCCCATGGCTTATCAAATTAATGTTTTCTTAATCATCTTTCCAACGCTACCCCGTTTGCCTAATTCCAAGTTTGGAGTAAAAAGTTATACCTGTTATAGTGAAGCCCTATTGGGCAGAGCATCTTCACAACCCACTTGACGGGCCTTGGGGGCTCTAGAAGGCCTATGAAGCCTTTCTTAAAGTCACTTCGTCAACTTTTAAGTGAGGGTCGCATTCATCTTTTCCACTATGCATTTGATACTTAAACTACGTTGTTTAATGCTTAAACTATATAGTTTTACTCAGTATATGCCTAATAATCTGTTCAAAAACTGGCAAGAACTTTCATTCTCCTAAAATCATCTAACTTAGAATGAAAAGAAGAGAAAAGAGGCGATAGTTTATCCAAGAACATGAAGAGGTCTTCTTCTAATTCAACCCCAAAAACCAAAGGATTTCTCTGTAGTGTTCGTCACTTGGTATGTGGGATTTAACTAGTGGGTTCCTGTCTCAGTTCTTCAATTTCTCATAAATTGTTAGGACATAGGGTTTCCAAAACCTTGGAGATTCATTGTGATTTAACTGCTCTAGTTTCCACGATCTAAATAACATGTTTCTTGGAAAAGTTGAATATCCCCATATATAGAACTCAGAACCCTAGCTTGTATTAACTATCAACATTTTATGAATTATACTTGTTAGGCACATCAGTCAGAAAATCATAGTTCATAATTAGAATGCCATATCTTTCAGTATATATATATATATCTGTGTGTGTGTGTGTGTGTGTGTCTGTGCTTGTGTGTTTGTGTGTGTGTTGCATTTTTAGATAGCATATCAGAATTTTGAGCGACTCAGTATTTTAGTGTATTTTAGTTATGCATATTTAGTTGGGAGTAGACTAAGCACTGAGTTGGACCAGGGTTCAGCATACCCTCAAAGTTCCTGAACTACGTGTTAACGTAGGTTCATAAGTCCCCTCTATTGGGCATCCGTTTTAGTGATCATGCCACACTTATGCCTTTTTACCCCTTACAAGGTATATTAGGTCCTTTCGATGGGGAATATACATCGGACTCCATAGTTACCTCACGTGGTTTATATCAGTTAATAGTAACTCCCACAGTCATACTGTTATTACATTGACTATGTTATTAACATTTGCTTCACTATTAAATTCAATATGTTATATTCATGATTAGTACTTGGTCATTATGTATAGCTCAATTTTCAGTTATTCTTCAGTAAAACCTATTGCCATGCTCAGTCTAAATGTAGAGTAATATATTATTTTATTTATATCGTTCAACTTAGTATCTATATCCTGCATGATCAGTACATTAAAGTACTGACACACACTTTGCACTACAAGATTTTATGATGTAGGTTTAGGCGCTCAATATCCAAATCATGCTTAGTATGATTTCGAGCCCATACTCAACAACTTCAGTGGTGAGTTCTCATCGTGCGAGGATGTTTCTGTAACATCCCAAAAATTTCTAAGTTAAGACTAGAGTCATTCTTTATGGTGAACAATATTTATACTAAGTGGTTCTAATTTTTTTCTTAGGTGTTAAGGTTACTAAAATTCCCTAGCATAAAGTTGAGTTTAAAACTTTCCTTCCAATTGACTTTCACTATGTAATTTTTCTTGGGTCAACTTCAATCGACTATATCTTTTAGTGTATACATAATTAGGTGGCCCATGAAATATCAAATCGAAGGTCTCTGAGTCCTCTTTCCAACACCACCAAATTTGCTAAATTCGAAACTCCGGGTAAAAAGTTATGCCCATTTATTTGATGCCTTTCTATTCTTTGTAGGAAAGGGTATTTTGGTATTTTCCTTTTCACCACATGTCGTAACACATTTTCCTGACCCAACTAAGTGTTTAATAAGATTCTAAAATACACATTCATGTTCAAATCACTTAGGGTATTGTGAGTCAGTGGTGTTTCTTGATATAGTTTGAGTGAGATTTCAATGAATTTTTGTTGGGTTTATGAATCAAAGAGAGTTTGGAAGAAACCAATTGATTCTAGATAAATTAGGACCCAAAATTTAACAAGAAAATTTGTTAGATTTCTGGGTTTGGCTAGGGCAATGTGCCCCCATAGCGCCAGGTGGGCTGACACCCTGCACCAGTAGTGTGCCCCAAAGTACTCCCAGTACTTCTGGGGATGATGCGAAGCGCCACTGATATGCTAGTGTCGTCTACCTTTTTTCTTACCCATTCTTCATATCGTATGTGTTCCTTTGAATCGTGTCTTTGTTCTATTCTTGATATTAACTCGTAAAGTCTTCATTCATTCTTAAGATATTCTACATATCCTAATCAAATCTCTTAATTTACATTTCAAATTAATGTAAAGTTAAGAGGTAAGTTCAAACAACCCTTTTAAGTTGTTTTGAGAAGTCTTTGGTAATTAATTGTTGATATACCGTGAGTTTACGATATTTGTGATGTGTTTCACTTAGAGTTTGTGTTTTTCTAGGGATATTTTGTATGATAAATAATGTTTTAGGTATCATTTTTGCAGGAAATAAGCTTGGATGGGACTGATGGAGATGAGAGCTAAAAAAGTACAGAAGTAGCCACCAATTGAGTGACTCACAGACTGTAGGTCCAACGACGGTCCGTGGATGGGCAGTCATAGGTCATAGTCTGGGGGTTGAAGTTTCAGTACTCAATCCATGAAATGCCAGGATGGACTATAGTCCAGTCCACAGACTGTAGGTGATGCATCGTTAATGGAATATCAGGGAAGTCTGACCAAGTGTGGAACCATAGAGCAGACGACGAACCATAGGTCGACCCACGGTTCGACCTGCATATCTATCATTGATAATCTGGGAGTTGAAGGTTCCAGTACGTGATGAAATTTTCTAAGTGTTGAACCATGGATGGTGACCTACAGACTGTAGGTCGACCCACGGTCCGTAGGTTGTATTGTTGACAGAAGCTGCATTCCAGCAGTTTATTTCCTTATTTTGTTTCCTATTTTACTTAGGACTTGTTTTATAAATAAGAGTTGTAATCCTCGTTTTGGAGGTTAGACATTATTGTAAGGTTTTAGTTTTGTTCTTTCGGAATTAATTTGCAAACTCTTAGCAATTAACTTTTCAAATTTCGTTTAATAAGATTTTCACTTTGAAATTCAATTGAAGATTTTGGGTTTCATCAATTCTACTTGTAGTTCATGAATTCTCCTTATCTTATTATGAATTGTGAACTCTTAAGCATTAGTAGCTAAATCCACAACTAGGGTTGTGGGAACAAGCAGCAATTATCAAAGTATGAATAATAATTAAGTAATTTTTTAATAGTTTTTATGCATGTATTGTTAATTCTTTCACTTAAAAGTCTTTTTAACGATTGTAAACGTTAGAACTCGCCTCGTTTCTACTTGCCGGACCAAGGAGGTATGGAATGAGAAAAGAATTAACAATAGAGATTTAGAGGATACTATGTAATAATCTAATTGCAATTGGTGTTAGGGTGAAAACTAAGTCATATTTTGATGTGATGACTAATTTGGGTAAAGGTAAGGCTTAGTAAAGCATACACCCGTAGCCGGACCAAGGTGCGTGTTGAGATTCCCTACTTGGAGGACCAATCACTTAGGGATATCTAACTTACCAACTCTTCATGTAAAACACTATTAAAGGAATATTATTTTTAGGATTACTGCGTTAAGAGTTTGTGGGAACACACATACCCTAGTTTCTTTCTCTTATTGATAAACCAAAGTGTGAATTGTGTTTACTTGTTACTTAAGCATTCTAAAATGTTACGTCTTTACAAAATCCCACTTGTTTACTTTCCTCGAAAATAAGTTGACAAAATGTATATAATAGTGAGTTAAAGTTAAGTCTAAACACTATTCCTCGTGGATCAACCACAACCTAGAAGTTGGGTTCTTTTACTTGATAATGATCGCTTATACTTCTTTAGGGAGGTGTAATTTGAGCATATCAAATTTTGGCGCCGCTGCTGGGGAATTTGGCTTTTAGATTAAGTTTAACTATATTATTGAACTTTAGTCAAGTATTTCCTAATTTTATGTTTTGTTTTTGTTTTTTTATTCTATAGGTTTCTACTCTAGTGTATGCTATGTACACGGAGTTGAGGCAAACCATTGACCCCCTACGATCCAGAGTTGAGTAAAACATTGAGAAAAATGAATAATCAAGGGGTCCACAACAATCCAAATAGAGAGGGTTTAGAACATGGAGTAGAGTTGCAGCCTCCATGTGTTTTTAATGTGCCCGCTCAAGTTCATGGTGGTAATTTAATTGGTAATGCAGAAAGGTTCAAAATCCTCTAGCATCGAGGTTTCATGAGCATTACAGGGCTTATTATGATGTAACTACATCGGATGGGCCTATTGTTCTTCCACTTCTACCTTCAGGTCATACATATTTGGTAACCATTAGTCAGATACAGATGCTTATAGCGAGAGGGTTGCTTGCTGGGTTGGCTTCGGAGGATCCTAATGCTCACATGATAAAATTTTCCAATGTTTGCAAAAGTTGTGTCGAACGATCGGAGCTAGATATGGATGTCATTAGTCTGAGGGTCTTTCCACTATCAGTGACTGGAGATTATGTTGTGTAGTTTTGTGAGTTACCATACAATTCGATCTATTCATGGGACCAAATGCACAAGGTGTTCACAACAAGATACTTTCCGTTGTCCAAGAAGCTAAATCATAAAGATAAACTGAACACCTTCACAACTCTACTAGGAGAGTCGATAAGCAGTTCTTGGAATAGGCTCACCGGTTTCATTAGAAGTGTTCCAAACCACCACATCGATAATGAGTCTTCGAAGTAGTATTTCTATAGAGGACAAGATGACAACATGAGAGATGTGTTAGATACAATTGCTGGAGGATGTTATTGTGAGTGTACTTTTGAGGATATTCCTGAGAAGCTTCAAAGGATTTCCCAAAACAGCAAAGCCTGGAGCACTAGAAAGGAAAATACTGGCAGGACCACTTTCACTATCCAAACCGCAACAAACCAATCCAGTGATGATATTCAGGAAGAGATGGAACAAATGAGAATAGAATTGGGTTTTGTATTAAAACATGTGAGTGGTAGTGCAGAAAAGGTAAATGTTGTGAATTATCTAACTAGATCTACACCACCACCAGTTGAGGAGTGTTATTATGAGGAGGATGCTTACTTGGTGAATGATTAGATAGGGTATTTCCGAACCAATGCCCAAGGTTCCAACTTGAATAATTGGTGCTAAGGTAAAGGAAACCAAGGTTGGAACTATGGAAGCTACAACTGTGAGGGTAACTATGTCCGAGATGGGAACTACAATAATGACAACAACTACAACCAAAATAATTATGGCTACATGGATGATAAGGTTGGTCCTTATGTCCCTCGTGGTAATAGAGAGACTGGTAATAGTATGTTACACATTGAGGATATGATGCAAAAGATGAAGAAGTTTGATTTTACTGATGAAAATGTGAAAGAGATGCGAAATGACTTGTCTGGAATTGGTCAAAAAGTTGATGCCCATGCAGTGTCAATCAAGCAACTTGAGATGCAATTTAGTCAGTTGTCCACCAATGCAAATCCACGTCAGCATCGCACACTTCCTAGCAACACCATCCAAAATCCAAAAATGATGGGCATTGTATGGCAATCACCACTCGCGTAAGAAAATAGACCATTGATCCCCCCATGCCGTCTGAGGTTGAAAAAACATTAGAGAAGGATGAATATGAGATTCAGGTTACTAAAGTCCCAAAAGATACTGCTAAAAAGGAAGTTAAGGTGACCCAAAAAGTTGTTCCTATGCCTAGACCTCCACCTCCATTCCCACAAAGGTTGGTGAAAAAGACTGAAGAAGAAAAATACCACAGGTTCATTACTATGTTGAAGCAATTGTCGATCAATGTCCCATTGATATAACATTTAGAACAAATGCGTATGTATGCTAAATTCATAAAGGACTTGATGACCAAAAATAGGGTTGTCAGTTTTGAGAATGATGAAAGGTTGCAACATTGCAATGTTATTGTCACTTGTGCAAAATAAAGAGGATCTTGGAGCGGTCACTATTCCTTGTACCATTGGGATGTTACACTTTGTGAAAGCATTGTGTGATTTAGGTGCCAGCATTAACTTGATACCGTTGTCAATTTATAAAAAGTTAGGTTTAGGAGCTCCAAAATTGACTGCGATATGTCTACTTATGGCCTATAAAACTGTGAAGAATCCAATTAATGTTCTCCAAAATGTCCTTGTGAAAGTGCAGTCGTTCATTTTTCCAGTGGATTTTGTAATACTTGTTTGTGAGGTTGATTTTAAGGTTCCCATCATCTTAGGGAGACCATTCCTTGCTATTGGGCGTGCCTAGATCGATATGGAATGATGGTAGATGAAGTTTCAACTGAATACTGAAGAGGTAACTTTTAATATCTATAGGTCTATGAAGTAGGAAAGTGATCTTAAGTCGGTATCAGTGGTGTATCATATTGTGGAGTGAGTATCTGAAGTGTCTATTGAAGAGAGGTTGGGTGTTGATGCACTAGCAGTGGTAATGATGAATTTTGATGGTATTGAAGACTACAATAAATTGGTTGCCGCACTTGATAGGTTCGAATTATGTTCCAAAACAAAAAGATTGGAGTTAGATATAAAGAATCACAAATCCCCACCTGCTAAACCATCCGTTGAAGAGAGTCCAAAACTGGAACTCAAGGCTCTATTTTCACACTTGAGGTATGTATTCTTGGGGAGAGATAGCACTTTGCCTGTAAACATTGCTGTGGATTTGAGTGAGGATCAAGTTGAGGCTTTGGTTGATTACTGTTTTGAAGAGGTTCAAGAGGGCTATTGGATGGACTATTGCGGATATTATTGGTATTCCACAAGGTATTTGTTCTCACAAAATCCAACTCATGCTGGATGTTAAGCCAAGTATTGAGCACCAAAGGAGATTGAATTTCCCTATGCAAGAGGTTGTGAAAAAGGAGATCATTAAGTGGTTGGATGCTGGAGTCATATATCCCATTGCCGATAGTAGTTGGGTTTGTCCTGTTCAGTGTGTGCCCAAGAAAAGGGGGAATCACTGTGGTTCCAAATGCAAAAAATGATATTGTTCCAATGAGGTCGGTGACTGGTTGGAGAGTGTGCATGGATTACCGCAAGCTAAATGCATGGACAAAGAAAAACCACTTCCCTATGTCGTTCATGGATCAGATGTTGAATCCTATCACTGGTAAGGGTTGGGACTGTTTTCTAGATGGGTATTCAGGCAACAATCAAATCTCTATAGCTCTGCAAGACCAAGAGAAGACCACCTTCACTTGTCCTTATGGAACTTTCACATTCAAAAGGATGCCATTTTAGTTGTGTAATGCTCGAGCAACCTTCAAGTGGTGTATGATGTCTATATATTTAGATACGATGGAGGAAACTATTGAGATATTTATGGATGATTTTTCTGTGGTAGGTGACTTGTTTGATGGTTATTTGATGCATATGGTCGAGGTACTAAAACATTGTGAAGAGTGCAATGTTGTGCTTAATTGGGAAAAGTGTCACTTCATAGTGAAAGAGGGTATAGTTTTGGGGCATCGAATTTCATAAAAAAGTATTGAGGTTGATCAAGCCAAAACTGAGGTAATAGAAAAGCTTCCACCACCCATATTTGTCAAAGGTGTTTGGAGTCTTCTTGGGCATGGAGGTTTCTACCAGAGGTTCATAAAGGATTTCTCAAAAATTGCACACCCATTGTGAAAATTGCTTAAAAAGGAGTGTAAGTTCGATTTTGATGATGCTTGTCTGAGAGCTTTTGGTGAGTTGAAAGAAAAGTTAACTTCCGCACCTACCATTATTTCATCGGATTGAGAACGACCGTTTGAAGTTATGTGTGATGTAAGTGGGGTGGTTTTTGGGGTAGTATTAGGCTAGAGGCGAGAAAAGATTCTTCATCCGATTTACTATGCCAGCAAAGCTCTGAATGTGGCTCAAAAGAATTATACAGTGACTGAACAAGAACTCTTTGTTGTGGTTTTTGCATTAGAGAACTTTAGGTCCTACTTGCTTGTTCCTAAGGTCATAGTGCATACTGGCCATTCTGTATTGAGGTATCTGATGGCTAAAAAGGATGCAAAACCGATGTTGATTAGATGGGTGTTGTTGTTGCAGGAGTTCGAGTTTGAGGTGAAAGATAGAAAGGGGACCGAAAATCAAGTTCCCAATCATTTGTCCACATTAGAGAAGGAATCTATGATCAAGTTTGAGGATGGTGTTGAGATTAATGATGCATTCCCTGATGAACAAGTAGTGGCGGCTTCTTATTATCTTATCCCTTGGTTTGGAGATTTTGCTAATTACTTGGCAAATGATTTGGTTGTGTCGGATTTGTTATTCCACCAAAGAAAAAAAGTCATGTATGATGTGAAGAAATTTATTTGGGATAAACCTTACTTGTTCTGTATTTGTGCTGATGGGATTATTCATCATTGTGTGCCTAAGGTTAAGATGATGAGTATACTAGAGGCGTGTCATTCATTGCCTTTTGGTGGGCACCATAGTGGCATCCGAACTACTGACAAAATTTTGCAGTGTGGGTATCACTGCCCTACCATCTACTAAGATGCTCATGATTTCACCATGTCTTGTGACCGCTGCCAAAGAGAAGGAGGAATTTCAAAGAAGCAAGAGTTACCTATGAATCCGATATTGGTGATTGTGTTATTTGATGTTTGTGGCCTTGACTTCACGGGTCCATTTGTAAGCTTGCATGGGAGGCAATATATTTTGTTATGGTTGACTATGTGTCAAAATGGGTGGAAGAAATTGTGCTTTCAAACAATGAGGCACTGCATTCTTGAAAAAATAGTATCTTCTCTAGATTTGGTACACCTAGGGCGATTATCAGCGATGGAGGTTCTCACTTTTGTAACAAGTTGTTCAAGGCGTTGCTAAAAAATATGGGATTCGTCTTAATGTAGCCACTCCATATCATCCGCAGTCTAGTGGGCAAGTTGAGGTGTCAAACAGAGAGATAAAGCAAATCATTGCAAAAATTGTGAACTGCCACAAATTTATTGGTCAAGAAGGCTTGATGATGCTCTATGGGCCTAACGCATCGCATTCAACATCCCCATAGGTATGTCCCCCTACCAACTTATATATTGGAAGTCATGACATTTGCCTGTAGAGCTAGAACATAAAGCAATGTGGGCGCTAAAGAAGTTGAATTTGGATTGGGGCTCCGCATCGAGCTAAAGACTCAATGACATGAATGAGCTTGATAAGTTTCGCCTCAAAGCATATGAAAGTTCAGCCTTTTACAAGGAGAAGATGAAGAACTACCATGATCAAAAGATTGAAAAGCGTAAATTTGTTGTGGGTGATTTGGTGCTCTTATTCAACTCAAGGTTGCGCTTGTTTCCTGGCAATCTCAAGTCCGAGTAGGCCGGGCCATTCAATGTCACTCAAGTATTTCCGCTTGGAGTGGTTGAGCTCGAGAACAAGGAAGGAATGAGGCTTAAAGTGAATGGACAAAGAATCAAAGTCTACTTAAGGAAATATGAGAGTGTGCAAGAAGTGATTGAGGCCTATTATCTTGATGAAGTATGAGTAATCAAGGTGTCTGCGTCATGCCGTTACATTAAATCAAGCGATGCTTGGGAGGCAACCCAAGATGTACAATCTAGCCAACTATAGGATTTTCTTTTCGGTTTAGGAGTTGTCTTCTTTCTTTTTGATTTTTGTAGCTCTTTAGATAGATGTTTATTTTTTATTAGTGTTGGATAGATATAGAATAGGGTTCATGTCTAAAAAGTGTCAAGAAAGTGCAAAAAGAAATTCCTAGTGGTTGTTATGTATGGAGGGACGAAAAGGCAAAATCTGTAGAAACCAGCTGTGCAGTGGTCTACGGACCCCATCGACGGTCTGTTGGTTAATCAACAGATCGTGGATGGTATCCGTAGATCTTAGGTAAGTCCCTCTATTTTTTCTAAGTGTCACAGTGACCAACAGACCAAATCGATGGACAGTAGGTCGACCCACGGACCGTCGATGGGGTCAGGTGGGTGCAAACTAGGGCTTTTGCCTGACCCGACCCAGACCCCTATTTAATAAAATGGTTCATTTTTAAAATCTTCCCACTTCCATATTCCCGCCCCCTCCCCCAACTATTTGTAAACCTTCAAATACCCATAATCATCAATTAATCATCCCCATATCACTCCCCAATTGATACATATCAATCCTGCATATCCCATATCTACCTCTTCTCTCCCAAATCATTTCCCTAATCACTTCCGTTTCTTTCCCCAAGCAATTTTATTGTCTGGGTTTGGTGTCCACCTTGTTCTAGGAGTTTTTGCAGTCGATCACACAATCACCATTATTGATTACTTGTAAGGTAAGTTTATTTCTCGAAACTTTGACTATTTCATAATTTCATATTGAAATCACAACAATGAACTTGACCTTGGGTTGTTACATCAAGTGTTTGAATGTTGAATTTGTAGTTTGAAACACCATTGGAATGACGGTATGTGAGTGTGTTATAAATTAAAACCAACTAAATCAGTTAATAGGTCTAATTGGAAGTTTTGACTTAGGGTTTTTTTTTAGTATGTTAAAAAGTTGGAATGTGTGTAAATTGGAACTCTAAGGATGATAAACTACCGAATAATTTGTTGAAATGCATGTTTAGACTTAAATTGAGTCATTACTTGATGAAATTGTTCATTGACAAAAAGTTGAGGGTAACTTGGCACATAACTGACCTACGACTTCAACCCACAGACTGTAGGTCAACCTACAGACCGTAGGTCGAGGTCCATAGACCAGTGGCACACACAAAATTGCTAAAGTGTAAAACAACGGTGTGGACTACGGTCCATCATTTGATCGACAGACCGTTCTCCACATCCATGCTTCCCCATCTAAAACCCAAATATGTGACCTCCCGACCTACGGAGGGGACCCACAACCGCAGTCCATTGACCAACCGTAGGTCACCAGTTTAGTTACTGCCTGAATTTTTTTTGAGTTGTTTTTTGGGTCCGAATCTTATTCTAAAATTATTCCAAATGTCTTATTGTCTTGTTTTAGTAAAAACAAGTCTTCCAGAATTACCATGGTTCCAAAACAAGCTCCAACCTGCACACAAAAGGGAAAGTCCAATCCGTCGCTCCTGTCCAATTTCTGCTTAAGGAGGACACTCATACCGAGTAAATTCCACCTACCACCAGGATCTCCCTCCCCCCCCCCCCCCGCGCACTACTAGGTGATTTTTGTAGGTTGTCTCTACTAGTGCCGAGGTCGAGGCCACTGCCCTACAGTCTAACGAAGGGGCCACACCTTCCATTTCTTAGTTGCAGTCTGGCTCTAGTACTAGCAGCAACACCATTTCTTCCTCTGAGGCCGATAGCTCAGGTGATAGCCCGGTACCTACTAGAGTTGTACTTGCCCCGAATGCCGATGAACCGAACAGATGGTGCGTTCCGGGCCAGCATTAGTTGTATGAGAATAGCACAATAATGAACGAGCACCAGAGGATGGCTTGGATTGTTAGTGAGGAGCGCAGGGTCCTCACAGGCTGCCTCCACACTGAACCAGCTATTGAGGAGCTCTTCCGGGTGCAGAAATGCGAGTGGATGGCATAGAGCCTTGGGACCTATAGTGAGGAGATGACCAAAGAGTTCTATGCCTCTTATGATGCCACCATCCGAAATTCCATATCTAAATAGGCCAGGCCAATAGCTCAGCCTCCACTTCAGTCCACATTGGTACGAGGTTTCACAGTTGACATCTCAGATGCCACGATCCACCGATTCATCTATGGCCTAGCCCACACTCTTCCAATTAATATAGGAGAGTATGACTACATTATGGGCATCATTCAGATTAAGGCATTTAAGAGGGATGTTGAATAGAGGGAGACATTTTTAAGGTGGCTTGCACGTCATATTGCTATTGATGGAGCGCACTAAGTGGGTACAGACTCCTACTCTGGGTATTAGGAAGGCAACTGTGAGCTTCACTGCGAAGTTCTTCTGGTTATTGATGTGGTTACATGGGATTAGGCCGTGATGATACCTACCATTATTGTGAGGTAGGAGATTGACTTTGCATGCATCCTAATCACAGAGATCTATGAGAGGGCCTTCAAGACCACCACCACCCTTCTTTTCCCGTGTATGATATTCCAGCTCTGCAGGGATGCTTCTGTGCCAATTTAGCATTGTGACTGATTACTTGAGGTAACCAAGACTCTAGACATCGCCAACTTAGCTGCAACACAGAGAGAGCCACAGGTTACCGTACCGCCTTGAGGTGATTACCTTGTTGCGGATGTGGACCAGATGTAGGCCAATGACACCACAATCCTAGCCCCACAACAAATGCTCTGGCTTATCCATTTTCGGCCACTAGCTAGGCACAAATCTCTTCCCGTGCCACTCCATCTTCAGGGTCTACTGCCATGTCTTTAGCCTGAGTGCAGAAGTTGAGACACAGATGGCCAATTTGCTACAACACATGAGGCTATGGATGTAGCGTTCTATTGATGAGTCCAAGGTGAGGATGAAGCAGATGATTGATTGGAAGATCAAGCTATTCATAAGCACCTGGATACTTTCGAGTTAAAAGTCCTGGAGAGGCTTGCCCCTGCCATTGATGTGTCCACATTCCAGATGGATTTGGCTAGCCTCCGTGCTGATGTTGCTACCCTACTAGCCCCTTCTGAGACTGTACTAGAGGATACCCCTTCAGCGGAGGAGGATGATGTGGTGATAACTGCCTTATTTGGTGATGCTATGCCACCACCTAACACTTCCCGTGCTATTGGGAAGCACCTCTGTCATGATCAGACTTCCGACACTAAGGAGGTTCACCGCTCAAAGAATAGGAAGCGCTAGCAGATTGAGATAGCACAGTGGCAGTCTATCCTTGATGAGGAGATGAGGCAACAATGGGCCCGTGAAGCGGATATTGGCCCATCTAGCATTTGAAACACTAATGAGGGTGCTGCTTTAGTAGGTGAGGGTGCTACTGATGTCATCCCGAGTGTTGATCCACCGAGCTCTGGGAAACTAGACCACAAGCTTCTTGAGAGGTCTTCGGCGCAATTGCGCCATAGGTTTGCTTCACCATAAAATTTACTCTTTATTCTATTGTGCATTGAGGGTACTTTCACTTTATTTTGTTGGGAGTGGGGTAAATGGATTTTGAGTGATAGGGTGAAGTCTGAGTAACCCAACTCATAATCCTCCTTTGGGGTTTTTTTGCCTGTGTTCTTTTCCCCAAGGGACTGTTTACTTTCATGCTGAACCGACATGTTTACGAATGTATTTGTAGAAGTACCTAGAAGAATTAAAGCATGATGGCATAAAGAGTATGAAATTGAAACCCGTCCAAATGTTTTGAAATGTGCTAGATCTGTTGGCTTGATGAGTTGAATGTGTTAGATCTCAATATGACATGATAAGGAACCTATTTGACCTCATGACTTAAGCTAAAACTTGAACTGGGTAATCTAATAATCTGATAATGAAACAATGTGCCAAGTGTGTGTGAGAAAAGTTTGAATGTTCATACAGTATATGCCAATCTAGAACTTACCCCGTAGGTCCTGCTTAGATAATCTAGGCTAGAAGTTAGGAAATGATTATAGGCCCTTGTTCAAATAAGTCCACTCAAGCCTAAAATGATGCAACCAAAAGAAATAAATGTTCCCTTTGATCCAATTATTTGAGCCTAATGTAGACAACTTATTTCAATACACCAACCCATCTTCCGTAAAATAATTGTTTTGGCCTTGGTCCCTCCTTAGACATGTGCACCTTGACTTAGGCCAAAATCCTAAGTGGAGGGTGGCTAATTCAAAAAGTTACCTTTATCTTAGCCCCGGTACGACATCGGATATTGTGCACCTAAAATCATGCAAAATAAATAAGTTATCGATGGCTATGAAAAAGGAAACCAAAAGAAAAAGGATATGAAAAGAGTTTTGTGTTGAGAAGAGATAGAAAAAAATGTGACTTTATTCAAAAGAAGCAAAAAGATGAATGACAAAAGTGCTGAAAGAAACAAAGAAAGATAATGTAAAAGAAAAAGAAAATAAGTGAAAAATATGAGCTATAAAGTCAAAAGTCATATATGTGTTGAAGAGAGTCAAGGGAAAGAAAAGAGAATGAAAAGATGTCAAGAATTGGTTGAGGAAAGAGGTAAAAAGCCTATGTAATATCAAGAAGGGTAGAATAGTCACTAAAAAGTACCCAAATGTACCATACCTGACCCTGAGCCTACATTACAAGCTAAGAAAGCCTATAGTTATCCTAGTGACTAGTTTGTAGAGTCTATGCAGTGAAAATAAGGGCACGACTATGGTATTGAGCACTAACTATACTTAAAGTCACTTCTGAGCGTGACTGTTGAATGAATCCTTAAATGTGAACTTTATATCTATTGTGTGACAAAGGGATTTCTTTTGAAGTGAGGGCACTAGTTACATTGTTAGAGAATTGGTACCTTGGTGATTATGAAAAGTGTATGTTGTGGTGTCTATTGGTCAATCTATGTCATGTTTTGATCCGCATGAGATAGCTTGTTAAGTCTAGATGAAAATATTTGCAATAATGCAACTGAATTGATTGAGAAAGCCATGTGATTGCTTGAGTTTGTATGACTGCTTCTATATAAGAGTCATTTAGAGTCGTAGTGTGTCGCTTGAGGACAAACAACAAGTTTAAGTTGAGGGTGTTGATATATCGTGAGTTTACAGTATTTTTGATGCGTTTCACTTAGAGTTTGTGTGTGTCTAGGGCTATTTTGTATTAAAAATAATGTTTTGTGTATAATGTTTGTAGGAATTGGCTTGGATGCAGTTGATTGAGTTGAGAGCTGAAAAAGTGTAGAAGTAGCCAACAATGGAGTGACCCACAAACCGTAGGTCCAACGACAGACCGTGGATGGCTAGTCGTAGGTCCATGTCTAGGGGTTGAAGTTCCAGTACTCAGTCCACGAAAAGCCAGGATGGACCTTAGTCCAATCCATAGACCGTTGGTGATGCATCATAGGTGGAACATCAGGGAAGTCTGACTAAGTATGGAACCACAAAGCAAATAATGGACCATAAGTCGACCCACGGTTCGTCTTGCACATCCATTATTGATGATCTGGGAGTTGAAGGTTTGATGAAATTTTTGAATTGTTGAACCATAGAGGGTGACCTCGATTCGTAGGTTGTGCCATCGACAGAAGCTATGTTCTAGCAGTTTATTTCCTTATTTTGTTTCCTATTTTATTTAGGACTTGCTTTCTATAAATAGGAGTTGTAATCCTCATTTTTGCGGGTTAGACATTATTTTAAGGTTTTAGTTTTGTTCTTTGAGAATTAATTTGCAAACTCTTAGCAATTAACTTTCCCGATTTCGTTTTATAAGATTTTCACTTTGAAATTCAATTGAAGATTTCGGGTTTCATCAATTCTACTTGTAAGTTCATGAATTCTTCTTATCTAATTAAGAATTGTGAACTACCAAGCATGAGTAGGTAAATCCAAAACTAGGGTTTTCGGAACCATAAGCAATTAACAAAATAGAATATTAATTAAGTAATTCTTGAGTAGTGTTTATACATGTATTATTAATTATTTCGCTAAGAAGTCTTTTCAATAGTTGCAAGCCTTTGAACTCGCCTCGTTGCTGACCAAGGAGGTAGTGAATGAGAAAAGAATTAACAACAGAGAATTAGTCGATGCTATCTAACTGCTTAATGTCAATTGCAGTAAGGGTGAAAACTAAGCCATACATTGATGTGATGACTAATCTAGGATAAATGTAAGGGTTAGTAAGGCATACACCCATAGCCGGACCAAGGTGCGTGGTGAAATTCCCTACTTGGAGGACCAATCACTTAGGGATAACTAACTTACAAACTTTGCATGTAAAACACTAGGAAAGGATTACTATTACTAGGATTACCGTGTTAAGAGCTTGTGGGGAACACACATACCCTAGTGTCTTTCTCTTATTGATAAACCAAAGTGTGTATTGTGTTTACTTGTTACTTAAGCATTCTAAACTATTATTTATTTACAAATCCCCTTGTTTACTTTCCTCCTAAATAATTTGACTAAATGGAAATAATAGTGAGTTAAAGTTAAGTCTAAATCATATTCCTCGTGGGATTGACCCTAACCTACAAGTTGGGTTCTTTTACTTGATAACGATAACTTATACTTCTTTTGGGAGGTGTAATTTGGGTGTATCAACTATAGAATTGGACTAAGTCTTGAGAAAATGAGCATGTGTCATGACCCAGGGGTACATCCTAGACGTAACATGTCATACAAGACCCTGAGAGGCCTCGTATAAGCCATTTAGCCTTCATAGTCAAGATAATAGAAAATTGGTAAAATTTTGAAATATTTTCAACACAATCAAAGTCATATAAAACGAAGCGGACGTCTCATACAATTGTCTAAAAACCATCTAATACAAAGAGTCATTAGGACACAGCCCATACAACAATGTTCAAAACATAAAAGCAAAGGAACAAAAGGAAATGGTAGCCAAATCCTCTAATGCTGTGAGGACTCACCAATATTCAAGTGTTGCCTCTACTATGATCTTAGCTACGGGGATGAGATTCGGGAATGGCAGACCTTACATTTGGATAAGAAATGTAGGCAAGAGTACGTGTTAGTACAAGAATGTACAAAATATGATAGCTTGCATAAACATCAACATAACCATAAGAGTTAGACAATATCATTCATAAAGCATAATTAATGCACATATAGATCAATTTAGCATAAAAGGAATACTTCTTAAAGTAACCTCAAAGAATACTTAGCAAAGACATGGGTAATCCTCCAGTAGTCTTACTCATCATAGAGGGCAACCTTAGTAATCATCTAAGCTCATTACCTATCATTCTCATCTTTAGCTTATCTTTTATAGACATGGGGAATCACCTCCTTGCCTTTCTATAAAGGCTAATGGGTAGTCGCCTCTTGCCTTAAATATATGGTCATGGGCACTCTCCTCCATGTCCATCTTATGGGATCATGGGTACTTGCCTCCATGCCCAACATCATATGACACGGGTAGTCACCTCCACATCATTCTATAAGGAGTCATGGGTGCTCGCCTCCATGTACTTTCATTATAAGATATGGGTACTCGCCTCCACATCTTTCAATATAAGGGATCACGGGTATTTGCATCCATGTCCAACATTAGGGAATAAGGTTAGTCACCTCTTACTCTCCTTTAAGGAATATGGGAAATCACCTCATATCCTTCTCAATTAGAGGTAATGGGTAATCACCTCTTGCCTAATTTATTTCTTAGCATTTTAGGTGAGCAATCCTTTCAACCTAGAATAATTCAATGTGTGAAATCCTTTCACATTCATACTTATGAAATTTATGTTGGAACTATCCCTTCCACAACAATTATATCGATAATGAACAATTCATATCATAAGCTTTACTCTCAAAGAACTATATCTCATAATCATCATATATGCTTCACTCTCAAAGCAATGTATAGCACAATCATCATATATGCTTCAATCTCAAAGCAATTCAAATGTAACTTATCAATCCTAAAAGAATCCATCTAAACCCACAAATTCTCCTTTCATAGCATTAAACCCATTTACATCAATTTCAACCTAGAAATATGGGTTAAGCATGGGTACATGTGAATTCATCCTAAAAATATGTAATCCTATCAATTTAATCATAAACAATCATAATCTACTCAATTGGATCAACATTCATCAAGACCCACAACATTAGAATAAAACCCTAACTAAAATTGGGGAATTTCTACTATTAAATTGGGGAATCTTGGCGGCTCAATGGATGAAAAGCCATCATACCTTGATATTAAAGACCACAATTGCTTGAGGAATGGAGACTTGACCTTGATCCTAGCTTGAACTCTTTCTTCTTCTTCTTCTTCAAGTTCTAGAGAGAGAAATATTTGAGAGGAAGAACTTGGGATTTCTTTTGGGTTTTGGAAATAATGACTTGAATGGGTGAGGTTTGGGGTTAAAATCACTTATATATGGGTCCTAGGCTTGGGTAAAACGACATAGTATTAATTTAATTAAAATTGGAAAAGACCAGAAAACCCCTGAACTAAAACTGCCGAACCAAATTCACGAGTGGTATCACGGCTCGTGAAGGACTTCACGCCCAGTATTGGTGCCTGTGGTCCTTGACCAATGGCTAGGCATTGCCACCACTCAACCCCTAAAACCTAAGTCATGACCATGACCTCTCCCACGACCCATGGTGGCCATCACGAGGCATCAAGTGGCTCATGAGAGGGTCTTGAGTTTTGGGAAGTTTGGGCTAGCTACTACCTAGCTCACCAAGCCCCTCACCATGACCCGTGGTCCCCACCATGAGGCGCCATGGTGATAGTGGGAGGTGAGCACAGCGTGGTGAAGGTTGCCCAAGAGCACTTGCTTGGCTCTTTCCCTCTCACTTATCCCTAGCATAGCCTACTAGATTCTGAGGTGTTATATTATCTCCCCCTTGGGAACATTCGTCCTCGAATGGGATTCTAGACACCTCATGAAAGAAAAGACTCAATACTACCAGCCCATCATAAATGCAATCTCATCTAAATGCACAACTCAAAGAGGAAACATTAACTCCAAGCTAAACATACTCAATGCACTAAAAGCAAGGTAGGAATTAGACCTAGCAACCCAGTATGCATGAAATTTCTAAATTTCTCATTTTCAAGGAGGAACTACCATCTCATAACTAAAATCATGCTCAACACAATCTCATGGAGCCTATATGCAACTCATTCTCAAAAGCATAGCTAAAGCCTGTTCAACAATTCATCTCATGAAGTCTATAGGCACTAAATGTACAACAACATGAGGAAAATCAATCATCTAAACTCGTTTTCTTTCAAAACACAAGTTTTTCATGAACATGCATAACATAAGGAAATCATGGGAATATCTCAAAACATGACACCCAAAACAAAGAGCAAACCATGCGGAATTCATTACCTCAACCTAGAGTAGGAGTAAAAGGAAAAAGATGAGGATATCGGGACATCATATCGACCTCAGACTTCCAAGTACCACCCTCAACTAAATGATTCTTCCATAATACTTTCACAGAAGAAACTTCCTTGTTTCTCAATTTCTTAACTTGCCGGTCTAAAATATCAACCGAAATTTCCTCATAAGAAAGATTTTCATCAACTCCCAAATCTTATAAGGGAACTATTGATGTCGAATCTCCAACACACTTTTTCAACATGGAGACATGGAAAACCAGATGCACGAATGCAAAATCATTAGGAAAATCAAGCTCATAAGCAATCTTACCAACACACCTCAAAATCTGATATGGGCCTACATAATGGGGAATAAGCTTTCCTTTCTTCCCAAATCTCATTACACCCTTCATGGGTGATATTTTCAAGTAAACCCAATCATAAATATTAAACTCAAGATTTCTTCTTCTAACATCGTCATAGGACATTTTTCGACTTTGGGTTGTTCTCAACCTTTCTGTGATATGTCGGACTTTCTCCATAGCCTCATGAACTAACACGACCCTCTTAAGGCAACTTCATCCACCTCAAACCAACCTATAGGAGATCTACACCTCCTACCATAAAGAGCCTCAAATGGAGCCATAACAATACTAGAGTGATAACTATTATTATAAGCAAACTCAATCAATAGCAAGTGATCATCCCCATTCCCCTTGAAATTGATGACATATGCTCTCAACATATCTTCCAAAGTTTGAATAGTTCGCCCTACTAGCCCATCGATTTGTGGATGAAAAGTTGTGCTAAGCTTAAATTTAGTGTCAAGACCCTTTTGGAAAGACTTACAAATCTTAGAAGTAAACTGAGTACCTCTATCGGAGATAATCGACAAGGACACTCCATGCAACCTTACCATTTCCCTCAAATACAACTTAACAATGTCTTCTGCCGAGTAATAAACTTTGACGGGAATAAGTTGATTTTGTCATTTGGTCTACTATAACCCAAATCGAATCATGTTTTCATCGAGTGCAAGGCAAACCAACTATGAAGTCCATATTCAAATTTTCCTACTTCCAAGTAGGAATACTAATATCTTGGGATAAAACTCCCAGTTTTTGATGCTCAACTTTCACTTGTCAATTCGGACACTTAGCCACGAATCCCACAATATCCTTTTTCATCCCATTCCACAATTAGACCTCTCGCAAATCACGATACATCTTGGTGGCTCCTAGGTGAATAGAATATCGAGAACTCTAGGCTTCCGACACGATCTATTCCCTCAAGTAATCGAAATTCTGAACACACAAATGACCTTGATATCTAAGTAAACCATCTCCCCATAGGAGAAAGCCTCAACACACTTTCTAAGTACTACTTCTTTCAATTCTACTAAGGTCAGATCAAGACATTACTTAGCTTTCATATTTGTCAGAAAAGACAATTCTGAACCATTATGAACCCTAACACCACCCTTAGTAGAGTCCATCAACCGAATACCCAATCAAGCCAATCTATGTACATTTCATACCAGTTCTTTCTTATCTTCTTCTACATTGCAACACTACCCATGAACAATAGTCTAAGAGCATCCACTACTATATACACCTTAACGGGGTGATAGAGAACACTCATATCATAATCCTTAGGTAACTCAAGCCACCTTCTTTGGAGAAGATTCAGGTCCTTCTAATTAAACACATATTGTAGGGTCTTACAGTTGGTGAACACATCTACATGAACACCATACAAATAATGCCTCAAAATCATTAAGGCAAAAACCAATGCCCCTAGTTCAAGATCGTGGGTAGGATAATTCTTCTCATGAATCTTAAGTTGCCTTGAGTCACTGGAAATAACTTTTCAATTTTGCATAAGTACACATCCTAACCCAATTCGTGAGGCATCACAATAAACGACATCAGTTTCCATCCCTTTTGGTAATGTCAACACTGGAGCAGAAGTAAGTCTATTTTTCAATTCTTGAAAACTCTTTTCACATAATTCAGACCATATGAACTTGGCTTTCTTTTGAGTCAAAGTTGTGAAAGGAGAGGCAATCGAAGAAAACCACTCAACAAACCTTTTGTAATGACCAGCTAAACCCAAGAAAATTCTAATGTCCGAAGGGGATAAATGTGTAAGTCTACTCTTTACCGCATCTGTTTTCTTAGGATCTACCTCAATACCCTTACTTGAAAGAATATGGCCAAAAAAAGCTACAAAACTTAGCCAAAACTCACACTTGCTAAACTTCGCAAAGAGTTATTGGTCCTTGAGAATTTGCAACACAATCCTTAAGTGATTAGTGTGATCATCTTATCTTCTCGAATAAATCAATAAATCATCAATGAACAAAATTGCGAACATATTAAAGTATTGTCTAAACACCATATTCATCAAATCCATAAATGGCACCGGAGAATTAGTCAAAAAAAATGACATAACCAAAAACTAAAAATGGCCATACCGGGTTCTAAAAGCCATTTTTGGAATATCGTTCTTTTTCACCCTTAATTAGCGATAACCCGACCTAAGGTCAATCTTAGATAATTATCTTGCCCGATGGAGTTGGTCAAACAAATCATCTATTCTTGGAAGAGGATATTTATTCTTAATGGTCAATTTATTTAATTGTCGATAGTCAATACAAATTCGAAGTGAACCATCTTTCTTCTTAACAAACAAAACTGGAGCACCTCATAAAGAGATACTCGGTCGGATGAAACCCTTATCCATGAAATCTTTCCACTGTTCCTTTAATTCTTTAAGTTCTACTAGAGCCATTCTATAAGGAGGAATAGAAATAGGTTGCATAATTGGAAGAAGGTCAATACCAAAATATATTTACCTTTCTTGAGGAATATCGGGTATATCATCTGGGAACACTTCTGGATACTCATTGTAGATCATCTGTGAACACTTCTGGATACTCATTAACAACAGAGACAAACTCAAAAGTAGGGGTTTTGAAATCCATAACCCTCACCGAACTAGATGGCACATACAACCCTTAGAAATCCTCCTCCTAGCTTTAAGACAAGAGATAAACTGACTTATACGCGTAGAATTCCCCCCCTCCTTCCACTATAGGATGGGCTCATTTGGAAAATGAAATGTGACTACATGGGTTCTATGATCAATAGACGCATAACAAGAGTGTAGCCAATCCATACCCAAAATAACATCAAAATATAACATATCAAGCTCTACCAAATCAAGAAGGGTAACTCTATGGGATAAAGAAACGAGACACTTTCTATAGACCTAGAATCACCAACAAGTGTAGAGACAGAAAAAGGATCTAACAATACATCAGGGAGCACATCAAATCTCATAGCCACATATGGCATCACAAAAGACAAAGTAGCATCGGGATCAAGTAAAGCATAAACATCAAGTTGAAAAACTTTCAACATATTGGTAACCACATCGGGAGAACCCTCTTATTCACCACGAGTCTGAAGTGCATAGAACCTATTTTGCTTGGGAGCACTAGTACTGGAACCAGTTGGACCTGATGAAGGATAGGGTTGATCCCTGCGACCATTATCTCCCTCATTCTTAGCAACTCAAAGACAAATCCTTACCATAACAAAAACAAGCATTGGAACCCGCTAAACATTTACCTTCATGGCTTCTTCCACACTTAGCACAATTATGCAGAGAAGGCCCATTACCACCTCCTTGAGGTTTATCATTAGACACCCTTTATTTTTTGATCTTAGGAGGATTAGAAGAACCTTTCCCAGAAAACCTTCGTCAATACTTAGGACGACCATGTCCATCTGACCTAACACAAGAGAAATTACCATCACCGGTTCTAGACCTCTTGTTCTCCCTAGATCTTTCCTTAAGTTTATCCTCCTCAATCTATTGGGCAAGAGTCATAAGACAAGAAATATCCATGTCATAGACAAGCAGAGCCGTACGACACTCTTTCGATACTAATTCAGACACACCTGAAACAAACTTGCTCATCCTTGCCCTAGAGTCGGTAACTATAGAAGGAGCATATTTCAACAATTGAGTAAATCTCAAAGCATATTCTTTCACACTCATATTTCCTTGTCCAAGATTAATAAATTCAAGCACTTTTGCCTCTCTCATCTCAAGAGGAAAGAACCTATCAAGAAAAGCGGACTAGCCATGAAACTGAGCACCTTGAATATTAGACCCTACATTGGTGAAATATGTTGGCAAGAGTATGCGTTGGTACAAAGCAATGTACCAAGTATGATATCCATGCAAAAAACGTTTAAATCATGCTAAAAAGGGACATTTCATTTCATGACAAACAATTGACCAAGTTAAACATCATACAAATAAGTTATAAAACATAAGTCTTAAATCATGGTCAATGCAAGCTAACTTGATCTATAAAACGTTTGAACTCATATGCGACACTTCTTGAAGTAACCTTAGTTCATTAGTACTTGTTGGGGAAATTATCCTTAACTGACATTGAGACCATGTGAGCTCTAACATGGAATCCGGTGTCTACCCCACACCCAAAAGGGGTATCCTACATACCGAAGGTAGAACCTCAAACTTCTAGCTTAAGTGGATCCACAAGCTAATCAACCAATGGGGGCCCATAGTTATGGGATAAGGAGATTGCTTCTAGAAATCTGACCTCTACTATGGGGGAGCTTCCATCTCATGAGATTACTTTGGAAACCCGGCCACTACTATGGGAGAGCTTCTATCTCACTATAAATATCCACTCCGTGCTAAGCATAAATTCCCACGAAATAGTCATTTCTTACTTGATTTTATTACTCATGAAGAGGGGACCTTGGACAACCAATTCAATCTAGTTTCATCAAGATAGCTCATTGTCTTTGATTCAATTAGGTGAGAAAGCCTTTCAACCTAAGAATCATTTCTATGTAAGAAAACCTTTCACATCATGCTAATTATATGCTTAGTGAGAATATCCTTTCACAACACAACATCATCATAATTGGTACTTTACTATCAACTCACCCTTAAAACATTTGCATAGATTTCATAAAACTATGCATAAGTCCATAATTTACCTCTTGAGGTCCAAACCCACTTTCAATCATCAGCTCTTATAAAACATGGGCTAAATTTAAGATTTAATCATAATACACATAAGCTTGCAATACATGCTTAATTTCATAAAACTCTTCCTTGAATATCAAAATCCCACGTCATATGATTCATAGCTTTAAAACATGGGGATTACACGTGTTCAAGGGGAAATCATCTTAAAATCATTATGTATCATAAATTCATGCATAATAGATCATAATCAAATTATTAAAATCAATAATAAAGAGAATCCATGATAATTGATGAAAACCCTAACTCAATTGGGGAATTCTACCTTTTGACATAGAGAGATTTAGTGTCACGACCTAGGGGTACACCCTAGAAGTAACATGTTACACAGAACCCCTAAAGGAACCATGTAAGCCACTTAGCATATCATAACATAAAGAATTAGAATAATAAGAGTAAAAATGCATTTAAGTCCAAAAGTTTCATAAAAGCAAAGCGGAACTCTAACTTGTCTCAATTAATCATCTATTACAATAGAGTATCAAGTAGGGTCACAACCCTTACAAAAAAAATCTGAAAGTCTAGTACAATGAAAGAAACTAATTACAAGATATCACTCTTCCTCGAATCGATAAGGACTCACCACAAGCAAGGAGAATAGTCGATCCAAGCTTTGACCAAGAAGGAAGATCACCTCAAACACCAGACCCTACACTTACAGAAAAAAAGTAGAAAATATGGGTTAATACAAGAATGCACTAAGTATGATAGCCATGCATAAAATCCTTGAAATCACGCTAAAAAGGGACATTTAGTTGAAAAGCATGCACTTTACCAAGTTGAAGAATCCTCATGAAGATTAATGTAAAAGCATGATTCATAAGAATATTTAACATATAGGTCATCAACTTATAATGGAAACATACCATAAATACGCTTAAAGAATCCTTGTGCATTGCATGAATAAGACCCCATAATCCTGCCATACTAAGGAAAGCTTCTCGAGTATCTATAGATCATACCTGATATTCTTGTTCATACTATCATAATGGGATTAGCCTTAACCAACATAGACAATGTGAGTTTAATCATGGAATTTGGTGTCTACCCCACACTAAAAAGTGGTTGTCCTACTTGCCTAAGGTAGAATTAAACTCTTAGCATAGGTGGATCCACTAGCTAAAGACCTATGTGGAACATAGTTTATGGGATAAGGAGATTGCTTTTAGAAACCCAACTCAGCTAAGGTAGAAGGTTTCCATCTCATGAGATACATACATTGGGAACCTAGACTCCACTAAGGTAGAAGGAACCCATTTGGAAAGCGAGACTCAACTAGTGTAAAAGCTTTCAAGGGGAAGTTGGACTCAACTATTGTATAAGCTTCCATCTCATATTCATATCTACTCAGTGCTAAGCATTAATTTCCATATATTATCTATTAGGTCTTGACTTAAGTTTATATTCATGGAAGAATGTCTTGACATTCAATTCAACAAAATTCATACTATAGCTCATACATTCAATAGGTGAGACTAGTCTTCCAACCTTAGAATCACTACATGTGACAAACCTTTCACATCATATTGATGCATAAGTGTGTACATAAGGAGAATCTTCCAACAATACAACAACTAGATCATAGTCATAATCACTTTACTCTCAAAGTGTTCATAAAGCATGTATTTTAGATCTCATAATCATACATAATTCATATACTTTGTCCTTTAAGGACCACTGATCACATTCCATAACCACATCTAGAATTACTACATTTAGACCTAGATGATATCATAATTCAAGCAATTTTATTACTAAAAGAATAATTCTATCATATTCTACTTGCATGAAGAAATACCCCCCCCCCCCCCACAATTAGATCCAATTTGGGAAAATAGGGGAACTCATGGGTTCTTAGGAAATTCATTATAAGAACAACAATAAATCATTAATTTGATCATAATATAAAGCAATTAAATCATAAGAATCATTTTTGAAGTGAATCTATGACTTGGAGTAAAACCCTAGCTTTTGGGGGAAAGATACAAGTTTCGAAATTGAATTTGGAGGGACTCAATGGATGAAACTACCATACCTTGATGAAGATTTACCATGAAATTGAGGAGAAAAGATGGATCCTTCTTCTTCTTCTTCTTCTTTGGAGTTCTAGAGAGAATATTTTGAAGAGGGTTTTGGTTTGTGATTTGGGGATTTAGGAATTATGATTTAGATGAGTTAACTTTAGGTGTATAAAATACTTATATAGTTATTTTATTTTAGTGCAAAATGACACCACTTAATAGTTAATTAAAAAAGAAAACCCCAAAACACCCCTCCACTTAACTGCCAAAAGGCAGTTTCCAGCCCTCACCCATGACCACCATCAACAGATCCTGGTTGGACCCATGGCAAATCCAACTCATAGGCAACTTTCCCTATACGCTTCAAAATTTGATATGGGCCTACATACCGGGGACTAAGTTTCCCTTTCTTGCCAAACCTCATCATACCCTTCATGGGAGAGATTTTCAAATAGACCTAATCATTAACTTCAAATTCTAGATCCCTCTTTCTCACATCGGCATAAGATTTTTGTCTACTTTGAGCCATTCTCAATCTCTCTTTAATGAGCCGAACCTTCTGAATAGCTTCATAATTCGATTCTGAACCAATAAGAGCAATTTCACCTACCTCAAAATAAACAATGGAAGACCTACATCTTCTATCATACAAGGCTTCAAAGGGGGCCAAACAAATACTAGAATGATAACTATTATTGTAGTCAAACTCTATCAATTGTAAGTGGTCATCCAACTACCTGTAAAATCTATCACGCATGCCCTCAAAATATCCTCTAAGGTCTAAATAGTGCGTTCCGCTTGACCATCCGTTTGGGGGTGGAAAGCGGTGCTAAGCTTCACCTTATTACCAAGACTTTTTTGGAATGACTTCCAAAAGTGTGAAGTAAATTGAGTACCCTAATCCAAAATGATGGATAAAGGAACTCCATGTAATTTCACTATCTCCTTTATATACAGATTGGCATAGTCTTCTGCCAAATGAGAAACCTTGATAGGAATAAAATGGGATGATTTTGTCATCCTATCTACAATGACCTAAATAGAATCATGTTGCCTTCGGGTACAAGGCAAACCCACAGTAAAATCCATATTCACCTCTTCCCATTTTCAAGTGGGAATTGGTATATCTTGCAAAATGCCTCCCAACCTTTGATGCTCAACCTTAACTTGTTGACAATTGGGACATTTGGCTACAAATCCCATAATATCCTTTTCCATATGATTCCACCAATAGACTTCTCATAGATCACGGTATATCTTAGTGGCTCCTGGATGAATAGAATACCGAGAACTATGAGCCTCCTCTAAAATTTGTTCCCTCAACCCATCTACATACGAAACACTTAATCAACCTTGGTATCTAAGTACCTCATATCCCCCTTAGGAGAAAGCCTCAACGGACTTCTTGAGTGCCGACTCTTTCAATTCAACTAGTATAGGATCAAGGTCTTGTTTAGACTTCACATCCACCACAAAGGATGATTGGGAGCCATTATGAACCATGAAACCTCCCTCGGTGGAATCCACTTGTTGGACACCTTGTCGGGCAGACCTATGCACCTCACGAACCAATTCTTTTTTTTCATCCTCTATATGAGCTATACTCCCCATGGACAATCTATTAAGAGCATCTGCTACCACGTTAGCTTTGTCGGGATGATAGAGGACATTGATATCATAATCCTTCAAAAGTTCTAACCAACTTCTTTGTCGGAGGTTCAAGTCTTTTTGACTAAACACATATTGAAGACTTTTGTGATCGGTGAAAACATCCACATGGACCACATATAAGTAATGTCTCCAAATTTTCAAGGCAAATACTACCGCCACTAATTCTAGATCATGGGTCAGATAATTCTTCTAATGGACTTTAAGTTGCCTTGATGCATAGGCAATCACTTTACCGTTTTGCATGAGGACACATCCCAAACCCACTCTAGAGGCATCACAATATACAACAAAACCATTTGTACCCTCTGGTAAGGTCAACACCGAAGCGGAAGTAAGTCTATCTTTCAACTCTTGGAAGCTTTTCTCACAAGCTCCCGACCACTCAAACTTAGCCTTCTTTTCAGTCAAAGGCGTTAACGGAGAAGCAATAGAGGAAAACCCCACAACAAACCTCCTATAGTAACCGACCAAACCCAAAAAGCTTCTAATATCAGAAGGAGTTATAGGTCTAGGCCAACTTTTAACTCATCCATCTTCGTAGGATCTACCTTGATACCTTTGCTTAATATAATATGGCCTAAGAAAGCCATGGACCTTAACCAAAACTCACACTTACTAAACTTTGCAAATAGATGGTGGTCTTTAAGGACTTGCAGCACAATACTCAAATGGCCCATATGTTCATTCGCACTCCTTGAGTAGATCAAACTATCATCGATAAACACAATCACAAACATGTATAGGTATTGTTTAAACACCCTATTCATTAGTTCCATAAATGCCGCCGGGGCGTTAGTTAGGCCATATGACATCATCAAATATTCATAGTGACCATACCGGGTCCTAAAGGTCGTCTTGGGAATATCAACCCCTCTCACCCTTAGTTGATGATAACCCAAACGAAGGTCAATTTTTGAGAAATAGCTAGCCCCTAAAGTTGATCAAACAAGTCATCAATTCTCAGAAGGGGATATTTATTTTTGATGGTCACTTTGATCAATTGACGATAGTCAATACACATTCTAATAGACCCATCCTTCTTTCTAACAAATAATACTAGAGCACCCCATGGAGAGATACTTGGATGAATAAAACCCTTTGTCTAGCAAATACCTTAATTGCTCCTTCAACTGTTTCAACTCAGCCGGAGCCATTCTAAGGAAAAATGGAGATAGGTTGTGTATCAGGTAAAAGATCAATGCCGAAATCTATTTCTCGCTCGGGATGAATACTGGGCAAATCATTGGGAAAAACTTCCCAGAAACTCATTCACTACCATAACTGACTCTAAAGAAAGGGTTTCAGACTCAACATTCATCGCCCTAATAAGATGGTAAATGCCCCCTTTGGAGAACATTTTTCTAGCTTTAAGACAAGAAAAAAATTGACCTCTAGGGATAGAATTTCCCCCCTTTCACTCTAGGATAGGCTCATTTGGAAATTGGAATTTAACTACCCGAGTCATACAATCAATAACACGCATGCAACCAATCCATACCCAAAATCACATCAAAGTCTAACATGTCTAACTCTACCTAATCCACCAAAGTGACTCTATGGGACAAGGAAATGGGACAACTTCTATAAAATCTTTTAGCCACTACTGAGTCACCAACCGGGGTAGAGACTGAAAAAGATTCTACTAACATTTCGGGGAGTATTTCAAACTTCATGGCCACAAAAGGTGTCACAAAGGACAAAGTAGAACTGGGGTCTAACAAGGCATATACATCAATAGGAAAGACATTTAACATTCCGGTCACCACAACCGGGGAGATCTCTTGGTGACCTCTGGATTGAGGGGAATAAAAGCAGTTTTGATTTTGAGCATTGGGGTTGGAACCTCTTGGAGGAGCTTGTTTATCTTCCCTTAACTTAACCTTGAGCATGGGACAATCTCTCATCTTGTGGCAACTCTTCTCACAACCATAGCATCCATCCGAGCCAACTAAACACTTGCTTTCATGTTTTCTACCACGCTTTACACAATTAGGCCTAGCAATATAAGAACCACCACTATTGCCTCCTTGAGGTTTAGGGTTAGACATCCTATCATTGTTGACCCTTGGGGGAGGGGGAGCACTAGAGGAGCCTTAGTTAGAGAAAAATTGTTTGAACCTTGTTCAACCTTGTCAATCGGACCTAGCATTGGAGAAATTTCCATCACCGGTTCTAGATCTTTTCACATCCCTATTCTTGTCTTGGAGTTTCTCTTCCTCTATTTGTTGAGCATACACCATGAGGTTTGAGATATCCATATTATCTTGAAGAATTGCCGAACGACATTCTTTCCTTACCAATCTAGACGCACCCATCAAATACCTACTCATCATATCCCTTGAGTCTGCCACCAATGCCGGAGCATACTTGGATAATTGGGTAAACTTTAGAGAATATTCTCAAACACTCATACCTCCTTGACGATGTTTAACAAATTCTTCAACCTTAGCTTCCCTCAAGTCTTGGGGAAAGAACCTATCAAAGAACGTTGATTTGAACACTTCCCACTCTATTGGACCTGCTTTTACCCGCCTATTGTTCTTCCATTGAGTATACCATACTTGAGAAACACTCTTCAATTGATAAGAGGCTAGCTCCACTTTTTCTACCGAAGTCACCCCCATGGCATCAATTATCTTATAAACCTCATCCAAAAAATCTTGAGGATCCTCTCCCACTTTGGAACCAAGAAACACGAGAGGGTTCATCCTTGCAAAATCCCTCAATCTAGAAGCCGCAGAATTCACATTAGTGTTCATAGGAGCAATCACCTCTCTATTAGCTTGAGTTATCACAACTTGAGCCAATAATTGAATAGCAGACTTAAACCCTGTATAGGTCACATTCTCAATCACAGGGTCAATCAGAGCTTGGTTAACTTGATGAGCTTGATTACCATGAGGAGGAGCTCCTTGATTCACATTCTCCTCTTCCACCCTTCTTGTGTTAGCCCTTCGTGTTTTCATTTCCTGAAGACACAAGAAAAGGATTAACAGAGGTACTAAGGCACAACTTCAAAGTAATGAAAGAAGTGAAATTTCCTAACATCTATTAGCCTCTCATTCATAAATATGGTGCGCTTCATAATCATGAACAAGACTCTATTTGACATAGAGTATGAGATATCATCCTAGAATCATTCTAAGTCTTTTGCTATGATTACCAAGTTTTTCACGGCCCAAGGTACACCCTAGAAGTACTATGGCACATAGTACCCCTAAAGGAACCATGTAAGCCACTTAGCATATCATAACATAAATAATTAGAATAATAAGAGTAAAAATGTATTTAAGTCCAAAAGATTCATAAAAGCAGAGCGGAAATCTAACTTGTCTCAATTAGCCAACTATTACAATCAAGTATCAAATTGCATCATAGCCCTTACAAAAAAAATCTGAAAGTCTAGTACAATGAAAGAAATGAACTATAAGATATCACTCATCCTCGAATAAGTGAGGACTCGCCACAAGCACGGAGAATAGTTGATCCAAGCTTTGACCAAGAATGAAGATCACCTCAAACATCGGACCCTACACTTATAGAAAAAATGTAGAAAATATGGGTTAGTACAAGAATGCAGTAAGTATGATAGATATGTATAAAATCCTTGAAATCATGCTAAAAAGGGACATTGATTTGAAAAGCATTCACTTTACCAAGTTTAAGAATCATCATGAAAATTAATGTAAAAGCATGACTCATAAGCATATTCAACATATAGGTCATCATATCATAATGGAAACGTACCATAAATACCCTTAAAGCATCCTTGTGAAATGCATGAATAAGATCTCAAAATCCTACCCATACTAAGGAAAGCTTCTTGAGTAACTATAGTTCATATCTCATATTCTTGTTCATACTATCATAATGGGATTAGCCTTAACTGACATAGACCATGTGAGCTTAATCATGGAATCCGGTGTCTACCCCACACCGAAAGGGGGTTGTCCTACTTGCCTAAGGTAGAACAAAACTCTTAGCTTAGGTAGATCCACTAGTTAAAGTCCTATGTGGGTACATAGTTTATGGGATAAAGAGATTGCTTCTAGAAACCCGGACTCAACTAAGGTAGAAGGTTTCCATCTCATGAGATACATACTTTGGGAACCCAGACTCCACTAAGGTAGAAGGTACCATTTTGGAAAGCCAGACTCAACTAATGTAAAAGCTTTCAAGGGGAAGCCGGACTGAACTATCGCATAAGCTTCCATCTCATATTCATATCCACTCGGTTCTAAGCATTAATTCCCATATATTATCTATTAAGTCTTGAGTTAAGTTCATACTCATGGATGAATGTCTTGACACTCAATCCAACACAATTCATACTGTAGCTCATATATTCAATAAGTGAGACTAGTCTTCCAACCTTAGAATCACTACATGTGACAAACCTTTCAGATCACATCATATTCATGCATAAGTGTGTACATAAGGAGAATCCTCCAACAATACAACGACTAGATCATAGTCATAATCACTTTACTCTCAAAGTGTTCATAAAGCATGTATTTAGATCTCATAATCATGCATAATTTATATACTTTGCCCTTTAAGGACCATTGATCACATTCCATCAGCACATATAGAATTACAACATTTATACGTAGATGATAACATGATTCAAGTAGTTTTATTACTACATGCATAATTCTATCATATTCTACTTGCATCAAGCAATACCCCCACAATTAGATCCAATTTGAGAAAATAGGGGAAATCATAGATTCTCGCGAAAAACATTATAAAAACAGCAATAAATCATCAATTTCATAATATAAAATCATTTTGGAAGTTAATCCATGACTTGGAGTAAAATCCTAGCTTTTGGGGAAAGATACAAGTTTTGAAATTGTGTTTAGAGGGACTCCATAGATAGGAACTATCCATGGATGAAGGATTACCATACCTTGATGAAGATTTACCACTAAATTGAGGAGAAATGATGAATCCTTCAACCTTAGCTTCACCTTTCTTCTTCTTCTTCCTTGGAGTTCTAGAGAGAATATTTTGAAAAGGGTTTTGGTTTGTGATTTGGGGATTTAGGAATTATGATTTAGATGAGTTAGTTTAGGTGTATAAAATACATATATAGTTAGTTTATTTTAGTGCAAAATGACACCACTTAAAAGTTAATTATAAAGGAAAACCCCAAAACACCCCTCCACTTAAGTGCGAAAAGGCAGTTTCCAGCCCTCACCCAGGACAACCATTCAACGGACCATGTTTGGACCCATGGCCCGTGCTAGTTAACCATGGTTGGAGGTCTGGGGCTTGAAATGGGGGGCTTGACCTATGAAACCAAGCCACGTGGCATAGACCTATCAATGAGGTGTGGGTCCTGCCCGTGGCTACTGCCTTAGGCAGATTCCAAGGAGACCTTACCCACGCTGCCCACTTACGGGGCGTGGGTGTTCTCATGGGTGGAGCTGGTTTAGGGTAGTTCTAGGGTCCTCCTCAAGGATTCATGGTTGGTCCTTGGGGGGTCGTACCCTTACGTATTAACCAATATATATATATATATATATAGTACTGGGAGATATTTACGACTCTAACCATTACGTTAGGCGCTAGTTTAGTCTACAAATTTTTGAAATGTTACATTTAGGAACTCCAAACTAACATACGTTGACACCAATTGCTAGCCTTAAATGTAGGAATTTGAACCTTAGCTTGAAACCCTAGGTGAACCCTTCTTCTTCTTCTTCTTCAAGTTTCTAGATAGACAATATTTGGTTTTCTTTTGTGAAATTGGAAGAATAAATTAAATGGGATGGATTTTGGGGTTAAAAGGCTTATATAGGGGTCCTAAACATAGGTAAAATGAAGTAGTATAGGAAATAATTAATTAGGAAAAGACCCAACTGCCCTTAAAAACAACTATTAGTTGTGACTCATAACACACCAGCAACAGACTGAGGTCAGGACGACGGATCGTCCTGCACGGCCGTCGTTGGTGGTTAAAGAGTTTGGTGTGACCTACGGTGCTTGGACCACGAGGCATGGACCCATCAACGGCTCGTCGGTCCAGCCATGATTCATATCCTGAAGAGACTTCTAGGTGGCCCTCTCTATGGACCCACCTACGGCTCGTGGCTCGACCCACGATCTATAGGATTTTCCTTGTAGATGGCACCTGTAAGTCCTGAAATTAGCTAGGCTTCCCTCTTTTGAATCTGAGATGTTACAATATCTCCCCCTTGGGATTATTCGTCCTTGAATGAGATTCAAAGTTTTTCTAAAAGATTAGGAGAGGAACTAACAACCCAACCTACAATGCAACGAATGCAACCAAGGAAGAACTATCGACTCCAGGCTAAGACGTTCTCAAAACATCATAAGACGGGTGAAACTAACTCTATCATCCCATTATGCATGCAATGCACATAAATAAGGTGGAAACATCAAGTCCAGGCTTAACATACTCAAATACATCATAAGGAAGTAGGAACTACATTTAAGCAACTCAATATGCATGAAATTTTCACAATTACTCATGTTCTAAGAAGAACTACCTTCTCCAAGCTAAAGGCATACCCAACTCAATCTCATGGAGCTCATATGCAATTCACTCTCAAAAAGCATATCTAAAGCATGCTCATCAATTTATCGCATGAAGTCTATAGGCAACTCATACTCAATGCACAACAACATGAGGAAAATCAATCATATAAACTCAGCTTCTTTCAAAACACAAGTTTTCATGAACATGCATCACATAAGGAAATCATGGAAACACATAACAACACATGACTTCCAAAACAAGGATAACCCAAGAGGAACTAAATACCTCAAGATAGAATAGGAGTATAAGGAAAGAGATGATGATATCAGGACATCATGTCGGCATCGGCTCCCAAGTAAAACCCTCAACTAATTGATTCCTCCATAAAACCTTAACGAAAGCTATTTCCGTATTTCTCAACCTCCTAACTCGCGTGTCCAAACTCTCAACCAGAACTTCCTAATAAGATAGACTTTCATCAAATCCCAACCCTTCTAGGGAAACTATGGATGTCGGATCTCCAACACACTTCTTAAGAATAGAGACATGGAATACGGGATGCACTGTTGCCAACTCATTTGGAAAATCTAACTGATAAGCAACCTACCAATGCATTTCAAAACCTTATATGGTCCTATATACCGAGGACTAATCTTCCCCTTCATACCAAACATCATCACACCCTTCATAGGTGAGATTTTCAAGTAAACCTAATCATCAACCTAAAACTCTAGATCCCTTCTCCTCACGTAGGCATAGAACTTTTGTCGACTTTGGGACATTTTCAACTTTTCCCTTATAAGCCAAACTTTCTCCATGGACTCTTGTACCAATTCAGGACCTATTAGGGTAAATTCATCCACCTCAAACCATCCTATAGGAGATCTATACCTCCTACCATATATGGCCTCAAATGAAGCCATATCGATACTTAAGTGATAACTGTTATTGTAGGCAAAGTAAAATCAATGCAAAATGGTCGTCCCAATTGCCCTTGAAATCAATCACACAAGCCTTTAACATATCTTCCAAAGTTTGGATAATACGCTCTGCTTTCCATCAGTTTGGGGATGAAAAGTCGTGTTAAGCTTAATCTTAGTACCAAGCCCCTTTTGGAATGACTTCCAAAACTGAGAAGTGAATTGGGTACCATGATCGAAAATAATGGACAAGGGCACTCCTTGAAAATATACCATTTCTCTCAAGTGCAACTTGGAATAGTTCTCCACCAAATAGGAAACCTTGACGGAAAGGAAATGACCTGATTTCGTCATTCGATCTACTATCACCCAAATCAAATCATGTTGTCGCGAAGAGCGAGGCAAACCAACTATAAAGTACAAATTTAAGACTTCCCACTTCCAAGTAGGAATGCTAATGTCTTGGGACAAACCTCTCGGTTTTTGATGCTCAACCTTCACTTATTGGAAATTTGGACATTTAGCCAAAAATCCCGCAATGTACTTCATCCCATTCCACCAATACACCTCTCGTAAATAAGGGTACATCTTAGTTGCTCCTAGGTTATGGAATACCACAAACTATGAGCTTCTATTAAAATTTGTTCTCTCAAGTCATCTACATTTGGACACATAAACTACCTTGGTATTTAAGTACCCCACCTCCCCCTTGGGAGAAAGCCTCTACAGATTTCTTAAGCATCACTTCTTTCAATTATACAAAAATTGGATGAAGACCTTCCTTGGCTTTCACATCCACCACAAAAGATGATTCAAAACAATTGTGAATCATAACACCACCTTTGGTGGAGTTAAATAGTTGCACACCTAATTGAGCCAATCTATGAACATCTTGAACCAACTCTTTCTTTTCTTCTTCAATATGAGCAACACTACCCATAGATAATCGACTAAGAGCATCTGTTACCACATTAGCTTTATCGGGCTAATAAAGAACTCTCATGTCATAATCCTCAATAACTCAAGACACCTTCTTTGCGAAGATTCAAATCTTTTTTACTAAACAAATATTGCAAACTCTTGTGATATGTAAACACATCTACACGTACTCCATGCAAATAATGTCTCCAAATTTTTAAGGCAAAAATAACCGTCGCTAACTCAAGTTCGTGAGTGGGATAATTCTTCTCATGGATTTTAAGTCTCCTTTAGGCATATGCAATAACTTTCCCATTTTTCATAAGAACATACCCTAGCACAATTCTTGAGGCATCATAATAAATCACAAAACCATCCGATCCTTCCGATAAGGTTAACACCAGAGTGGAGGTAAGTCTATCTTTCAACTCTTGGAAACTCTTATCACAAGCTCCGGACCATATGAACTTAGCCTTCTTCTGAGTCAAAGCCGTTAAAGGAGAGGCAATTGAAGAGATATCCTCAACAAACCTTCTATAGTAACCGGCTAAACCAAGAAACTCCTAATATCTGAGGGAGTTAGAGGTCTAGGAAAAATCTTGACCACATCATTCTTCTTATGATCTACCTCAATACCCTTACTCGAAATAATATGACCAAGGAAAGCTACGGATCTTAACCAAAATTCACATTTGATGAACTTTGCAAAAAGTTGTTGGTCCTTGAGAATTTGTAATACGATCCTCAAATGATCAATAAGCTCATCCTCACTACTAAAAATAGATCAAAATATCATCAATGAACATGATCACAAACATGTAAAGGTATTGTCTAAAGACCATATTTATCAAATCCATAAACGCCACCGGAGCATTAGTCAACCCAAACGACATTACCGAAAACTCATAGTGACCATACTAAGTTCGAAAAGCCATCTTCGAAATGTCATAATCTTTCACCCTCAATTGGTAATTACCCGATTAAAGATTTATTTTAGAGAAATAAATTTCGCCTTGAAGTTGGTCAAATAAATCATCTATCCTTGGAAGAGGATAATTTTTCTTAATGGAAACCTTGTTCAACTGTCGATAATCAATGCACATACGAAGAGAACCATCCTTCTTTCTAACAAACAAATTTGGAGCACCCCATGGAGAGATACTCGGTTGGATGAAACCCTTATCTAACAAATCCTTCAACTATTCTTTCAACTCCTTAATTTATGTCAGAGCCATACGTTAAGGAGGAATAAAAATGAGTTACTTATCTAAGAGAAGGTCAATACCGAAGTATATTACCCGCTTGGGAGGAATACCGGGTGGATCATCTAGGAACAGTTCCAGAAAATCATTAACAATTGGGACCAAATCAAGAGAAGGGGTTTTAGAATCTACCTCCCTCACCGTTACAAGATGGTAAAAGCAACCCTTAGAAATCATCTTTCTAGCTTTAAGATAGAAACAAACTGACCCTTAGGCATAGAATTCCCCCTTTTCCACTCTAGGATAGGCTCATTCGGGAACTAATACAGGACTACACGAGTTCTACAATCAATAGAAGCATAACAAGAGTGCAGCCAATCAATATCCAAGATAGCATCAAAGTCTGACATATCAAGCTCTACCAAGTCAACAAGAGTAATTCTATGGAACAAGGAAACGCAACACTTTCTATAAACCCTCTTAGCCACCACAAAATCATCAACATGAGTAGAGACAGAAAAAGGTTATAACAACACATTAGGGAGCACATCAAACCATGTAGCCATATATGGCGTCACAAAAGAAAAGGTAGCACCAGGAACAAGTAAAGCATATACATCAAGTTGGAAAACTTTCAACATACCGGTAACCACATCTGGAGAACTCTCTTGTTCACCTCTAATCTGAAGAGCATAAAAGTGGTTTTTCTTAGGAGCATTGGAACCCGCACCACTAGTAGGAGCTTGCTTTCCCTCTCTTCCCTTAACAGTAAGCATTGGAAATTCCCTCATTTTGTTACCACTTTTACCACAACCAAGCAACCATCCGTGCAAGTTAGGCACTTACCATCGTACTTCCTTCCACACTTAGTACAATTAGGCCTAGGCAATGAAGATCCAATATCATTACCTCCTTGAGTCTTAGGGTTAGACACCCTATCTTGGTTGAACTTTGGAGGAGCATTGGAGGAACCTTTATCGAAAAACATTTGTCTAAATCTCAGACAACCTTAACCATCGGACCTTGTGTTAGAGAAATTACCATCATATGTCTTAGCCCTTTATTCCTCCCTAGACATTTCCTTGAGTTTATCCTCCTTAATTTTTTGTTCATGTATTATGAGACGAGATATGTCCATATCATAAATGAGCATTGCGGTTTGACACTCTTTAACCACCATTTCGGACACACCCGAAATAAACTTAATCATCTTAGCACTTGAATCTGCAACCATTGTTGGAGAATATTTAGACAATTGAGTGAACTTTAGAACATATTCCCTCCTACTCATACTCCCTTGTCCAAGGTTAATGAACTCTAGCACCTTAGCTTCCCTTATTTCAAGGGTAAACAACCTATCAAGAAACACAACCTTAAACTTCTCCTAATCAAGAGGACCCGTATCTTCCGGTCTCCCTTCCTTCCATTGGTTATACCATATTTGAGCCAGACCTTTCAATTGGTAAGCAGTAAAATCTGCCTTTGCCACTGGCGTAACTCCCATAATCATCAACATTTATAGAGCTCATTGATAAACTCTTGATGATCTTTCTCAACTTTGGAACCATTATCCTCTAGAGGATTCATCCTTGTGAAGTCCCTCACTCTTGAAGCCACCGAATTCACATTTGAGCTTGCGGGAACCACAACCTCCCTATTCGCTTGGGCCATAACCACTTGAGCCAACACTTGAAAAGCAACTCTACACTTCACCTTGGATACTTGCTCAACCAAAGGATCGATCGGAACTTGAGGAACTTGGGTAGGAGCTCTTGTTCGGAATTCTCCCTCACATTCCTTCTAGCCTGAAGAACATAGGATAAGGATTAGGAAAGAGACCTTATAGAGTTAAACTCTGTCACACGACTTAAGAATAATGAAAGAAGGGGAGTTTCCTAATCATCTTGTAGCCTCTCATTCATAAATGTGGCGCACTTCACACTTATGAACAAGAATCTACTAGACGTGGCTTGTGAGACATCCTATGACCATTCTAAACATTGTGCTCTGATTACCAAGTTTGTCATGACCCAGGGGTACCTCCGAGATGTAACTTGGCTTAAAGAACCCCGAAGGACTCAATACAAGCCACTTAGTCCTCATAACATAAGAAATAGAACAATAAGAGTAATACAATAGTCCAAGTCCAAATCATTTTTATAAAACAAAAAGCGGAAGTCTTAACTCTTGTCTCATCATAGCCATCTAATACTATAGAATAAAATTGGGCCTAGCCCATACATCATGTCCAAAAGAGAAATACATGAAGGAAACTAAAACAACAAAGTCTGTCCTCGAAGCACGAGGACTCACCAACACTTAGGAATCAATCAAATCACCAATTAGCCACGAAATTGAGCACCCTGAATATTGGACCCTACATTTAGAAAAAATATAGGCAAGATTATGCATTAGTACAAAATAATGTACCAAGTATGATAGTCATGCATACAATATTTAAATCATGCTAAAAAGGGACATTTCATTTAATGATATGCAATTGACCAAGTTAAACATCGTATAAAAGAGTTATAAAACATAAGTCATAAATCATGGTCAATGCAAGCTAACTTCATCTATAAAACCTTTGAACTCATATGCGATACTTCTTGAAGTAACCTTAGTTCATTATTACTTGTGGGAAAATTAGCCTTAATAAACATTGAGACCATGTGAGCTATAACATGAAATCTGGTGTCTACCCCACACCGAAAACATATGTCCTACTTGTAGAAGGTAAAACCTCAATCTTCTAGCTTAAATGGATCAACTAGCTAACAAACCTATGAGAGTACACAGTTATAGGATAAGGAGATTGGTACTAGAAACCTGACCTCTACTACGGGGGAGCTTTCATCTCATGAGATTACATTGGAAACCCGGCCTCTACTATAGGAGAGCTTCCATCTCACTACCAATATCTACTCGGTGCTAAGCATAAATTCCCACAGAATAGTCATTTCTTACTTGACTTCATTACTGATGAAGAGGTGCCCTTGGACAACCAATTCAAGCTAGTTTCATCAAGATAGCTCTTTGTCTTTGATTCAATTAGGTGAGAAAGCCTTTCAACCTAAGAATCCTTTCTATGTGAGAAAAACTTTCACATCATGCTAATTCTGTGTTTAGTGAGTATCCTTTCACAACACAACATCATAATAATTGGTACTTTACTCTCAAAGCATCCTTAAAACATTTGCATAAATTTCATAAATTAATGCACAAGTCCATAATTTACCTCTTGAGGTCCATACCCACTTACAATCATCAACTCTTAGAAAACATTGGTTAGATATGGATTTCATCATAAATACATGTAAAGCTTGCAATACATGCTTTATTTTATAAAACTCTTCCTTGCAGATCAAATTCAACATCATATGATTCATATCTTCAAAACATGGAAATTACATGGGATCATGGGGAAATCATCATAAAATCATCATCTATCATAAACTCATGCATAATAGATCATAATTAAATAATTTAAATCAATAATAAAGAGAACCAATGATAATTGATGAAAACCCTAACTCAATTAGGGAATTCTACCTCTAGAAATAGAGAGATTTAGGAACTCCATAGATGAAAGAAATCCATGGATGAAAGGAATCTATGGATGAAAACTATCATACCTTGACTCCAATTGCTAGCCTTCAATGTTGGAATTGGAACATTAGCTTGAAACCCTAGGTGAACCCTTCTTCTTCTTCTTTTTCTTCTTCAAGTTTCTAGAGAAAGAATATTTGGAGAGGAATTTGGTTTTCTTTTGTGAAATTCGAAGAATGAATTAAATGGAATGGATTTGGGGGTTAAAAAACTTATATAGGGGGTCCTAAATATAGGAAAAATGACCTAGTATAGGTACTAAATAATTAGGAAAAGACCCAATTGCCCTTGAAAATAACTGTCAGTTGTGATCCACAACACACCACGAACGGATCGTGGTCAGGAGGATGGGCCGTCCTCCATGACCGTTGTTGGTGCTTAGAAAGTTTAGTTTGACCTACGACGCTTGGACCACAAGGTATGGACCCATCAACGGCTCGAGGTTCCAGCCATGGTTCATGGCCTGGACAAACTTCTGGGTGGCCATCTAAATGGACCCACCTACGGCACGTGGCTCGACCCACGGTTCGTTGTTAGGTCCCTGTGGATGGCACATGTAAGTCCTGAAATTTCCTAGGCTTCCCTCTTTCAAATATAATGTGTTACAACAAGACTCTACTAGACGTGGTTTTGAGACATCTTAAAACCATTCTAAACCTTGTGCTCTACTTACCAAGATTTTCAGTACCCAGGTGTACACCCTAGACGTAACATATCATAGAAGACCCCGAGAGGCCTCATATAAGCCACTCAGCTTTCATAGTCAAGATAATAGAAAATGGGTCAAATTTTAAAATATTTTCAACACAATCAAATTTATATAAAATGAAGCAGAAGTCTCATACAATTTTCTCAAAACCATCTAATACAAGGAGTCATTGGTACACAATCCGTAAAATAATGTTCAGAGCATAAAAGCAAAGGAACATAAGGATATGGTGGCAAAATCCTTGAATGTTATAAGGACTCACCAATCTTCAAGTCTCTCCTCTACTAAGATCCTAGTCACGAGTATGAGAGTCGGGAACGACGAACCTTACATTTGGATAAGAAATGTAGGCAAGAGTATGTGTTAGTACAAGAATGTACGAAATACAATAGGTTGCACAAACATCAACAAAACCATAAGAGTTAGACAATATAAGTCATAAAGCATAATCAATGCACATATATATCAATTCAACATATAAGGAATACTTCTTAAAGTAACCTCAAAGCATACTTAGCCAAGTCATGGGTAATCCTCCACTAGTCTTACTCATCATAGAAGGCAACCTTAGCAATCAACCAAGATCAGAACCAATTATACTCATCTTTAGCTTATCTTTTATAGAAATGGGGAATCACCTCCTTGCCTTCCTATAAAGGCTAATGAGAAGTCACCTCTTGCCTTAAATATATGGTCATGGGTACTCACCTCCATATCCATCTTATGGAATCATGGGTACTCGCCTCCATGCCCAACATCATATGACACGGGTACTCGCCTCCACATCATTCTATAAGGAGTCATGGGTACTAATTTCACCTATCAGGAAACTATTTCCAGTTCAAGTGCCAACGATTGTAAGTACTAATATAACCCAACAACTGAGTTGGGGTCGAGTCCCAAGGGAGTGATTCGTAATTGAGAATCAATAGAAAAGGAAAAATGTGTTCTAGTCAATCATAGCTATAAAAATTTACGAGTAAAAACATGATAAATTAAAGGGTGACATAAGTGTCAATTATCAAAGGGGGGTTTTGTAATTAATTATCAACTAATGACAACTAAAAACGAAGATACAAATATGGAGATGGGATTCTTGGGATGTGATAGGATTATGATCCAAGGTAAACAATCGGGTAATTGCTATTGATAGAAAATTTCTGTAAATTGGTGACTAAGATAGAATATAGTGGGGGTAAACTTTCTCTCAAAAAATTTACCCCAAATCAAATTAGTTTCTCTCGAACACCAATAAGCAGTAATGAGGCTCAGCCTTCGCCTTAGTCCATTCACTTTCTCGAGCTAAATGTGTGGGAGAGGGTTTAGGATTAACTCTCTCGAGCTGAACCCACGACAACCCAATAACCACAGACTATCGATTCATTATTTTTGGTTTTGAAACCTCTCTCTCAAGAAAGACAAAAATATGATGTTAAAATTGTACTTGCAACTATAACCCCATTAAATTCAAACGTAACTACTAAATGAAATCACTTTTAAATGGTGAATAAATAATCAATTAGCAATACCCAGCTGTTAATTCAACCCATAATCACATAATCGCACCCCAAGAATTGGGGTTTTAGCTAGACATAGTAAATAGATAGAAATCGATACCGAAAAGTGTTTCCATCAATAGGGTACGATTGATATGGCCTTTACAAATGTCTAAGATGAAGAATCTTCGATACCCACTTCCAATTTCTTCAAAATGGGAATCTTCAAAATCTCCAATGCTAAGGAAAGTTCTCTCCAAAAACAAAAGTTCTAAAACTAAAATAAGTCTAAACAAATGGTTTCAGAATGTAAAAAACTGATACTAGACTAGAAATTTAAACAAGTATTGATAGTTGTCAAAAGTATGTTTTGAAGGATCACTCAGCGCAGTTAGTCGGGATCACCGGTCCACTCAGCAATCCACCCTTTGTTCTAGTTCATTGCCTTTCTGCATTGGCCTTCAGCAAATTCAGGTTCTATAACTTTGGGCGATAATGCACTCATCGCGTATTTTTTCGATGACTCACCGACTGCTCCTTTATCCCGCAGACTCAATTTTCTCCTTCAGAGCTTCGGACACTGGAACATTAGGCGAGACCATAGCCATTCGGCGACTAACCTAATGGTTTAGGCAATCGTCCGACCGTCTTTTCTTCGTCCTTTCAGCTGCCTTGTTCCTTTTTGCCCAATAGTGTCCATGCTTTGTCTCTAACTCCAAATACCTGAAACTGAAGTATTTTCATTAGTTATTGCGACAAAATATGCATTTGAGGACACTAAATCTATCAAAATAAATCCCTAAAAGAGTCCAAATCGCGGACTTATTAACAACCCCAACTTAAACTTTTGTTTGTCCTTAGGTAAAACTCAAGTTCAGCAGTTTAAAAAGGATGTCTCAAACAGTGCTACACTAGATTTAATCATGAATGCACACAAACAGACTTAACTTACTCGTGCAAGGATCAATTGTGCACTCAAAGATTCAAGTTGTGACTCACCATTACCGAAGAATCTCAAACTCACAGTACTTGCTTCAAATGCAAGTTCAAGCTCAACAAAGGTATTCAAATGCTCTCACACAAAGGATGATTCCGTAATCACTAAAAGATTCAATCATTTAAAGTTCTGGAATCAAGATCAACACTTCACACTCACAAAGATAAACATAATGCATGATTTCACCCATAGGTTTTCCCTTATTTTCCAATCGACTTATGCTTCAGCTCATTCAAGATAAAAAAAGGTCTTTTCAAGGCTTGTAATGGGGCTGAGTTTAAAGGTATGGTCATTTAGGCTTATAGGCTGAAATCCTCATGAAATGTGATGTAAACAACACCTTCTTTCCTTCTCTTTATCATTTTCATTCAAGCTCAAAAGTCACCTCTTATTCATCTTCCATTGACCATTGGAAATCCCATTTTTTTGGTATTTTCAAAACTTTATTCCACAATTTTTTTTCTTCCTTTTTCTTTTCCATTATTTTCTTCTTTTCTCTCCTTTTTTTATATGGAGGGGTTCCATTTTTCTCAAAATATGGGTAAAAGGGACTTTCTTTCACTTTCTTGATTTACCTTGTCTTTTCACCACACCCCCAACTTAGGCTTTTCGCCTAAGTTGCCTAATCAAACAAACCACAAATCATGAGGATTATAGGTAATGGTTCAAGAAAGGTCTCAATTTCATCAAGTTTCTTCAAAGAAAAGGGTTAAGGCTCAAGGGTGTTCAAAAAGGAGTTCACACACTCACAAGGTAGGCCACAAAAGAGGTATAATGTCAAATAGGTTCACACTCTTTACAGTCACCTAAGATCATATTAAGAAATTGCATCACATAGTTAACGGACTAATAGGGCAAATTCTAGGTGTTGATGAGTCTACAAATTGGAATCATTTAGGGCTATATTTTAATAGAAATTGTGTCCTTAAATGCTTATTTTATCTCAATATCTAATGAAAACCCTGAAGTTTTAGGTATTTGAAGTTTGAAGAAAAGCTTGGATACTACGTCGCAAAAAGGAATGAAACGGCTAAAAAGAACAAAGAAATGAAGGCCTGGGGATCGCCAAGTCCACTTGGCGAGTCGCCAAAGGGTCTTACATCCCCTTTTGTTCCATTGTGCTGAGCCCTGAAGGAAAAGATCAAGTCGGCGAAAAAAGGGAGCAGTCGGCGCATCGTCGAGAAGTTTCACGAAGCAGTACCATGTTGCCCAATGACCTAGAGCACGACAATGCTGAAGGCTGGTGCAAGACGGCGATGAACTACACCAAAGGTTGAATCACCGAGTTGATCAATAATTCTGACTAATGACGCCGAATGATCCGCTGCAGCACAAATCTGTGAAAATTATAAATACTAGTTAGAGTTGTAGTTTTAAGTGGAACAATTATTATAATTTTCATATAGAATAGTACTTTCTGATATTTTTGCTCTAAGTTTGGGAGGGTTTTGAAGACTTGAAGATCCAAAGGGTTTCATCTTTAACATTTGGATTTGGGTCCCTTGGATTCTTCAATTTTTGCCTATATCAAGACTTAAATCTTCATACCCAGATGAATGCGAGCTCAATTTGGTATAAAATTTCTATCTCTTATACATTTGTGGCTAAAAACCCCAATTCTTGGGGTATGATTTAGCAAATATGGGTTAAGATAATAGTTGGGTCTTGCTTACTGATAGTTTAATCGTAGTTTAATTGTGATTTCGTTTAGTAGTTATGGATGTATTTAATGAATTTGTAGTTGCAAATACATGTTTATTTATACGATTTTAGCTTGCTCGAGAGTGAGGTCGTAAAACTAAATCTACTAAATTGATGGCCGGTGGGAGTGGGTCGACATGAGGTTCAGCTCGAGAGAGTGAATCCAAGTCTCATTCCCACACACTCAGCTCGAGAGAGTGAGTGAGTTAAGGCGTAGGCTAGTCTTCATACGGCAAGTGGGTGTCCAAGTGGAACGCATTTGAAACGGGGTAAGTTGCTCGAGAGAGAGCTTATCCCCCTTAAAGTTTAGCCTAGTCCAATTATTCTATGAATATTCTATCAAAAGCATGCACCCAATAATCTAGCTTAATCCGTATTCCCATCACATCCCAAGGATCCCCTCTCATTAATCAGAAATCCTTGTTTATTTTGCTGTTTTTACCTTACTTGTGACAAAAAACCCCATTGTTAATTGACACTCTTGTGTCCCCCTTTAATTTACAATGTTTTTAATCGTTAATGTCTTTATCTACGACTAGTTAGAACTAAATTTTATTCTTCTATTGATTCTCAAAACCACTCTCTTAGGAACGATCCCAACTGTGGTTAGGTTACTAAACTATTGTACGATCGTAGACACTTGCATCGGAAGTTGTGTCTTGATTAGGCAAGACAACTTCCAATGAAAGTGTCTACGATTGTACAATAGTTTAGTAACCCAACCAAGGGTTGGGATCGTTCCCAAGAGAGTGGTTTTAAGAATTAATAGAAAAATAAAATTTAGTTCTAACTAGTCTTAGCTAAAGATATTAACGATTAGAAACATTATAAATTAAAGGGGGACACAAGAGCGTCAATTAACAATGTGGGTTTTTGTCACTGGTAAGTAAAAATAGCAAAATAAACAAGGATTTCTAAGTAACGAGACGGGATCCTTAGGATGTGTCGGGAATACGGGTTAAGCTAGATTATTGGGTACATGCTTTTAATAGAAGATTCATAGAATAATTGTGACTAGGCTAAACTTTAACGGGGATAAACTCTCTCTCGAGCAACTTACCCCGTTTCAAATGTGTTCCTCTCGGACACCCACTTGCCGTATGAAGATCAGCCTACGCCTTAACCCACTCTCTCGCTTGAGCTGAGTGTGTGGGAATGAGACTAGGGTTCACTCTCTCGAGCTGAACCTCATGTCGACCCACTCCCACCGGCCATCAATTTAGCAGTTTTAGTTTTACAACCTCTCTCTCAAGCAAGCCGAAAACACATAAATAAACTTGTATTTGCAACTATAAATTCATTAAATTCATCCACAACCACTAAACAAAATCATAATTAAACTATAATTAAACTATCAACAAGCAAGACCCAACAACCCATATTCGCTAAATCACACCCCAAGAATTGGGGTTTTTAGCCACACATGTATAACAGATAGAAATTTATACCAAATTAAGCTCGCATTCAACTGGGTATGAAGGTTTAAGTCTTGATATAGGCCAAAATTAAATAATCCAAGAGACCCAAATCTAAATCTTGAAGATAAAACCCTTTGGATCTTGAAGTCTTCTAAACCCTCTCAAACATAGAGCAAAAATATCAAAAATGTACTATTCTGTATGAAAATTCTAGTAATTGCTCCACACTTAAAACTACAACTCTAACTAGTATTTATATTTTCACAGATTTGTGCTGCAGCGGATTATTCGGCGTCGTTAGTCAGAATCGCTGCTCAAAGCATCAACAACAACATTACAATTACCTGGGTGATAAAGGATACTCATATCCTAATCCTTGAGCAACTCTAACCACATCCTTTGTTTGAGATTAATCTTTTTCTGAGTGAAAACATATTGGAGATAGTGACACCACATTTTCAAGGCAAGTACTACCGCTACCAACGGGAGATCATGAGTTGGGTAATTATTCTCATTAACATTGAGCTTTCTAGAGGAATCAGCTATAACCATACCATTCTACATCAATACACAACTAAGTCCTACTCTGGACGCATCACAATAAATAACAAAGTCGTTTGTACCCTCTGGTAGGGTCAACACCGGGCAGTAGTTAACCGAGTCCTTAATTCCTGAAAGCTTTTCTCACAAACTTTAAACCATTGAAACTGAATTGTTTTCTAAGTCAACTTCATCAACGGGATTGAAATTGAGGACAACCCCTCAACGAACCATCTATAGTAACCAGCCAATCCTAAGAAACTATTTATATCAGTTAGAGATGTGGGTCTAGGCCAACTCTGAACTTCTTCAATCTTTTGAGTGTCAACTCGAATCCCTTCAAAAGATACAATGTGGCTGAAGAAAGCCACAGACTCAAGCCAAAACTCACACTTACAGAATTTAGCATACAAGTCTTTATCCTTGAGAGTTTGTAGGACTATTCTCAGATGACTAGTATGATCCTCTTCACTCGTCGAATAAATCAGTATGTCATCAATAAATACGATAACAAACATGTCAAGATACGACTTAAACATTCGGTTCATAAGATCCATGAATGCTACAGGAGCATTAGTCAAACCCAAAAACATAACAAGAAACTCATAAATACCATAACGGTTCATCAATGCTGCCTTCGGGATGTCACTTTCTCTTACTTTCAATTAATTATAGCTGGATCTAAGATCTATCTTAGAAAATCAAGTTGCACCCTGAAGCTGATTGAAAAGATCATTAGTTCTCGAAAGGGGATACTCATTCTTTATAGTGACCTTGTCCAAATAGCAGTATAAGATACACAACCTAAGAGAACCCTCTTTTTTCCTCATAAAATAAAACCAAACTCCCCAAGGTGAGACATTAGGTCGAATGAAACCTTTTTCAAGAAGTTCATTCAATTGCTCTTTTAACCCTTTTAACTCAAGTGGAGCCATAAAATATGTGGAATAGAGATAGACCGGCTATCAAGAAGAATATCTATGCCGAAGTATATTTCTCTCTCGGGAAGGACTCTAGGAAGATCATCTAGAAAGACCTCTAGAAACTCACTGACCACTGGAACTAGTTTAATAGGCAGTGTCTCAACACTAGATTCATTAACTCAAACTAGGTGATAGATGCACCCCTTAGAGACTAACTTTTTGACCTTAAGGTATGAAATGAAACTACCCTTAGGCACTACTGAACTAATCCTCTACTCTAGAAATGGTTCATTAGGAAACTGAAACTTGACTACTCGATCTCTTCAATCAATTGAGGCATAACAAGCATAAAGCCAGTCCATAGCTAGAATAACATCAAAGTCCATCTTGTATAGCTTGACTAAGTAAGCCATGTTGTCCTTGTGATTGAGAAAGATGGTACAATTACAATAAACACTTTATGCTAGAATAGACTCACCAATAGGTGTGGAAACACTGAAGGGCTCAAGAAGTTGTTCACGAAGAATATCAACCTCATAGCGACATACGGAGTCACAAAATATAGACTCACACCTTGATCAAGTAATGCATAAACATCAAAAGTAAAGACTTTGATCATACCAATGATAATATCTCATGAATTATCCTACTCTTGGTGATTGTTATAGCTTACATACGGTTTGCTCCTCTACCTATCCTTGAACTAGCTCCTTCCTGAGTAGATTTGTTTGCTAGGGCCATTAAAGACGATTGGGCTCTGTTGCCCCCATTACCCTGCTTGTTCTTATGAAATTCTCTAATAAAGTGACATGTCTGTCCATACTTGAACCATCTATTGAAGCCATCACAATATGTTGTTGGGCCATTTCTACCACACTTAGCACATGTAGAGATTTAATTAGACCCTTGTGGCACACTACCCTGAATCTGAGCAAGTCAAGCTCTAATGTTCTTGAAATTCAGGTTACTGAAATCACCTTTGTTCTATGGTGCAGGCACTAGCTGACGATGGGGCTAACTCCAGTTGACCTTTTCTGAAATAAGTACCGATTCAGATTTCTGGTAATCTATTGGCCGGACTCATGGGTTGATGTCTTAGCCCTCTTTCAACATATCTTCTTCTACTTACTACACATAGATTATAAGCCTGGCTATGTCCATGTCCTCTATGAACATAGTTGTCTTACCTTCCTTACTTGATAAATGGGATAGCCCAGACACAAACAAGCTCATCTTGTTTCTCATATTTGCCACCATCTTCGTAGCATAATAGGATAGTTGAATTAACTTGAGGTTGTACTCGTGCAGTCTCATTAAGAAATGTTTAAGATTCAGAAATTCTCTTACCTTTGCTTCCCTCAGCTCACGGGGAAAGAAGTGCCCTAAGAAAGCACTTTCAAAAATATCCTAACTCAGAAGTGGTTCCCCTTTGGTCATACCAAATCCTAGCAATATCGATAGCATGCACAACCTCAAAGGCATTCTGCAGTTCCTCCACAAAGTTCTCTGAATCCTCAGTGATGTTTGACCCTGTAAACTCTAGGGATTAATCCTTAAGAACTCACGGATCATTAATGTATCAGCTACATTCTGACCAACCACTCTTTGTTATCCATCTTGATTTGGGACCACTTGACTCAACATCCACATAGCATCCCAAAACTCAGCATTGGTGACCTCCACTTGAGGGGGTTGCACTTCTGGTGCATTAGGAGCCTCTAGACCTTGTGCGTTAACATTCCTTCTAGTAGGACGTCCTCAGGAAGCTGTTCATGGAGGAATAATCTGAAAAGATACACGCAAGCACAAATTAGAAGGATACTTTGTTAGATTTGAACTATATTGCACGAAAAGGAGTAAGAATGAAGTGAAATGTTTCCTAAATGTTGTAGCCTCCTAATTATAGATGTGGCATGCTTCACATCGATAATAAGGACTCTACAGACACGGCTTCATAGATACCGTAAGACTTTTGAACTCCGTGCTCTGATACCAAGTTTGTCACACCCGAGCCTACACCGTTGATGTGTCCAATACTCAAGAACCATCGTTGGTCCCAAAGCAAACCCTTTTCCTAGCTCACTACTCACCGGAAGATTACTCAAGAAAACAAGAACTTTAATTGTAATGATCAACTCAAAAGTCTCAACAATAGATAAACTCATACATGTCTGGAAATGCTTAATTAAACATAAACAATTGAATCCAAGTCTCAAAACATCACAATGGAAATAGTGAAAGACTCCTCAACTACTACTCTCTATGAATCATCTAAATACTATGATAGATGTCAGGACAATACCCACGACATCTTAACAAAACGAAAATATAAATATGGAACCCTTTGGAAAGCAAGGAGGCTGACCAAAGCTAATTGGATTGCAAATAGTGTCAATGAAGTGCCTGTTGATGACCCCGAACACTTGTAAATGATGCAGGTCAAATGTCGTTAGTACATTGAATTTACAAGCATGTAAGTGGGAAGACTGAAAGCAATAACTAACAGAAATAACAAGGCTGGAAGGAATACTTAACTCAAATCAACTCAATACAAAGAAATAATGATAGATGCAATATTTAAAACATTATAAAACAAGAGATAAAACTCAATGATTTATAAAAATAGAATAAATACTTTTTACTCTTATTTGGGAGATTCTCTAACTAACAGCCATCACTGTGAGCTACGTGATGATACATTGTCTCGCCCACGCTACTAGAACTCTACTATACCTTGTCGGGGTATAAAACACCTCCACTAAGTTGATCCACTAAGCTATGCTTAAAAGGAATAAGGAATCATCTAAAAAGTATGATCCTTTAAACATGTTGGCATACATGGTTTATCAGGATTTTTAGTTGTCTGAACTTATCCCCATATCGATGCTCAATAATACTCCCACTAATATAAAACTCATGCTCAAATTTTCAAAACATAACTCTTTCTCAATTTGAGGTAATTACTCAAGAGATTCTCTTAAAAGAGGTAATACTTTGAAACTTCTCTAAACTTGTAAACTCATATAGAAATCGATGTTTATCTCTTTGAAAATGTAGAAGTTTTACATTTGGGAAAACTTAGTTCCCTTATAGTCGTTTGAATTATGAAACACAACTCTCCTCATTCTCATACTCACTTACTGAAGACTTAGCTCAAATCCTTAGTTGATTGCAAATGATTCTCAAATTTTGACTCAAAGGATCTTCTAAACTTTCCACTTAACTTTACTCTAATTTGAAATGTAAATTAAGACATTTGATTAGGATTTGTAGGGTCTCTGTAGGAGTAATGAAGACTTTAAGATTTAATATCATAAAGAGAACGAAGACACGATTTGAAAGAATGCATACGGAATGAAAGACATAGAAGAAAAAGGTCCAGGCGACTCTAGCGTATCAGTGGCCCGCCGCACCAGCCTCAAGAGTACTGGGGCTGTTTTTGGGCACACTACAGATGCAAAGCGCCAATCCTCCTGGCGTATTGGTGGCACGTTGCCCCACCCTAAACCCAGAAATCTGATGAATTTTCTATCTCAATTTCAGGTCCTAACTTATCTTGAATCGATTGGTTTCTTCAAAACATTCTTTGATTCATAAACCCAACACAAATTCATTAAAATCTCACCCAAATTATATCAAGAAACACCACTCATTAGCAAGATCCTCACCTCTAGAACTCAAAACCTCTGTTATTATAGAATTGGGTTAAAACTCAAGAATCTCATTAATAATGATCTTATGATGAATTCGTGAATGAAATTGCATGTATGGCATGAGGGCGGACAAACCCAATACTTTGAGAACCTTACATACCTTGAGAGAACACTTGTTCTTGGTGAAATTCCTCAACCCTTGAATGAACGCTTGAAAACCCTCTTTTCCTCTTCTTGAAACCCTTCTCTCAAACTCCAAGCATTTAGGAATGTGGAAAAGTGGTCTAAATCAGATTATACCCTTATTTGGGTGAGAAAAACGATTTACGCCTCGTGGGGTTAGGAAAAAACCAAAATACCCTTTCCTTAAACGAATGGAAAAACCATAACTAGAGAGGCTTCACTCAAATGGCCATAACTTTTTACGCTGAGCTCAAAATTTAGCAAACTTGAAGGCAATGGAAAGAGGACTCAAAGGCCTTAGATTTGATACCCTATGGGCCACCTAACTCTTTATGTGCTAAAACATATGGTCATTTCAAGTTCACCCAAAACTAAAAATTGATCGAAGTCAGAGATGTTACAATGATCATACATATATTAATTTAATTCCAAAAGGTTAACGGTTTGACCGACATTTACTGTTTATGATAGTAAAAAAACCTATTTCATGAATCTAGTATAGATATTTAAACTCTGACCCTTATATTATACTTGTTTATGGGCACGTGTCACGACCCAAATCGTCGTAACTGGCACCCACACTAACCCTCCAATGGAAAAATCGATACTACAACCCAACTAAGCAGCCTTAATAAAAATACTACATATTTAAAAATACGGAAGAAGTTTTAAATGCAGAAATGATATAGAGTTCCCATAAACTCCAAAGGTTTAAACAAACTAGCCAAACTAATGCAGAAGAACAACCCCTAGAACCTGAAAGTCATTGTACCAAAACATCTAAGGTGCAACAAGTCTAAGAAAGGAGTATTACCCCAACCCAACATAAGAAGTGCCTAAACAATACACCCTACACAAATAGTCTGAGTCCGAAAAGAGTGGACTTAAACAAGAGAGATCCATGGTAGCCTAAAAGAACTAGCCCACCCTTGAATTTGGTCACGCTCAATAGTCACTTAACTGAGGTCTATCAATAGCCACCTGAAGATGCCATGTACTCAACAAAGAACAAGCAAGTGTAGTATCAGTACACAACCACAGTGTACTGGTAGGATCACGCGGCTATTCTAGTAAGCAAAATATATATAAGCAGTCGAAACAAGGCAAAACACGCATATATAGAATATATATGTATCAATTATCATTTCTGGAGCAATGTATAATTCCACATTATCAATAATAAGTATATATTACAAGTCAATGGCCATCTCATGTAACCCATTTCAATGGTCCTCTCATGGAACCCATACACAAAATGTTAGTGTACCAAATCGTGACTCTCGTTCCAAGTTAGTGTGTCAAATCGTGACACCCATTCCAATATGTATGTCGATACGTGGCATCCTATCCTAGTTAGTGTGTCGGAACGTGTGGTACATCCAAACTAACACTTAAATTAAGAAGTATAAACGGTTGAAGTCAATTTATAAAACTCAGCGTGAGTTGAGGTCGATCCCATAGAGAATTTCCTTACAGAAATGATTGCACTGTTGCGTTTACCCAAATGATGTTATTATTTCCTAAAGAAAACAATTACTTAATGTAAATTGGTTCGGCTGTAAAGTTCTAGAAACTAAGATTGTTAACAAGACCCAGATTAACAATTAACATAGTATTTATTCTAAAGTTGTTTCGATAACTAGATAAAACTAGGATTGTGTTCCCCATAACGTTGCATTTAGTGTTTTCCGTAAATGAGTTTCGGGCAATTCATCTCTACAAAATATAGGTAATTTAGATATATCCAACACTTCTCAGTCTAATTAGATAAATTTCACTCAAGCCTTGGTCCTAGAGTGATAGCAAGTTTTACTCTCATTTATGATAGTGTTAAAGTTATTTTCTCTCGAACTCAAACATTGACTCCATTTCATTAGTTTAATTCAACTTTTTCCCAACTATCAGTTTTCTCTCAAACAAATGACAGATACAAGCTAACTCTAATGTGTGCGCTCATTAGAATATATGAATAACGAAAACCGAACTATGATTTTCACAAATAATTTCCCTTCTACTCACTTACAAAATTACACTTAGATTTACGTCATAGATCCCACAATCCCAGTTGTGGTATTTTGCCACTCATTATTTCACGTAAACATACAGAATTATAAAATGAAAACATGATAAGAAAGCACTTACAAAAATATGCAAAATCGATAAGCACTTGATAATTCAAAACTGAAAATCTAACTTCGAAACTTGATTCAATGCTAATCATCTAGAGCCAAAGCTAATAATATTTGAAACTTCGTCGGTCGTTCCAGATGTGACGAGCTTGAAACAAAATACAACCTAATTAATTCAAATATAATGTCTAAAATGAGTCCTACTCGAAATAGGAGTGAGATGTTAGGCATCTTTATGGATACTTTAATGGTCTGTGAAAGGTTTCACGATCCGTGAAGCCCTCTGTGGTGCGTACTTGTAACTCTCAAAGCTTAGTTCTTCAAGACTTGTCCACTGGATATCTACCATGATCACCATCATGGACCGTTGTGAGGACCACGCCCCGTGAGGCCTTTCGTGGTCTTTACTTGGTCCACCAAAATATAGCTCCTCAAGCCTCTTTCACTAGAACTCCATCACGGGAAGCATCATGACCCGTTATGACCACGGTCCGTCTAGTTGCTTGTGGTCTTCACTAGGAAAAATCATAATTTCACTCCATAATGCCTGAACACTGGAAATAAATGACGATCCTTACCACAGACCGTTGTAAGGACCACAACCCGTGAAATGTGTCGTGGTCTTTACTTGACCTTTGGTCTGCAAACTACAAATCTCCTTTCCCTCTACTTTATCACCACCAGCATCTTCACAACTCTTCAAGGGGATTATGGCCCATCTAGGGCTCCGTGATCTTCACTTGGACATCAGAATCACAAATTCCAGCTTGCATTTTCTTCTTTTCTTTTCTCTTTCACGTCCACCTCTTTTACCTGTACAAACATCACCAAACACATCATATCCACATAAATACACTCGATTGTCTTAATAATCATGAGTTTTGAGTATCAAATGTGCTAAGATCTCACGGCACATCAACGTGACACCCAATCCAATATATATGTTTGTACGTGACATCCGATCCCAAATAGTGTGTCGAAACATCAGACCTGTTCCATTCAACAAGCCACAATCACAATCACAGTGTACATTCTAATTATCATACAATCAAGTGTTGATTCATGGCATACAATCATTCCTTCATACTCAATTACATTAGGTGTGATCAATAGGCTTCATTCACATACATGCATGCATTACACTGAAGCAATTACTAACATACATCATGCAAAACATGAATCACAACTATCACCTACCTTGATTATAGTCAATAATATCAACCCTAGGCCAAACTCTTGATTCCCATACCCAGATTAGGGCTTTTTCCACTATAATTCCCAGATCAAAACCCTCCCTCATCGATAAATACCTAAGAAACTAAGTTCTATGGATCAAAAAATGGATTTGGGGAGTAAAAACCTTACCTTTGGTGCTAGAAGAGGTGGAAAACCTTCAAGAAATATCCCTGGGTCGTTCCTTAGCTCTCAAGAGAGAATGTTGTAGAATAATAATATTTTTGGGTTTATTTCCAACGTAAGTCGCGTATGTCCTGCTATGGCAGCCCACATCCCGTCACAGTGGCCCTGCTCGGGCAGGAATAATTCCACTTTAGCGGCCTACGAAAATAGAGAGTTAATTAAAAGTTTCAAACCCCCATTTCACAACACACCTTTATCCCATGACACAGAAAATACGCATTCACATTAACACTGTCACACCCCAAACTCAAAGGGCGCAACTAGCTCTTAATGCCAGAACTCAGGCCTGAGCAGACCTTGCTGAACCATTTGCTACTAGCGCATGGCAGCCATATGAAATTGAGAAAACAAACAAGTATATCTCGGCTTAAAACTAAGCCCTCGGCAGGCAAGGTCCCTGTCAACAAATTAAGAAAGAAATAGCTACTCCCAAGAGTTCATATAAAGAAATTGCCAACTAGCACAGAAGTCCTGATTGGGCGGTCGAGGCCACTATGATCTCTATACCAAAAATAAAAGCAAGTATATATCAAGACAATATATCAAACAGCTCACAAGCTTAGTAAACCAACAAACTAGGCCAACATTGCCACAACATAGATATACACACCACATACTAGTCTACAAGCCTCAAAGAGTAGTAAAGATTGGTGGGACACGTCCCTAGGCTATCCATAAAAATATAGACAACAAAAGCTAACAAACCTCCCAACTCTGGCAGCTTCGGAGGAAAAAGGCTAGACAACTAGATAGAAGTCAATCCTGCTACTGAGGAGCTCTACTGGGTCTTCTGTCGGGACCTGCATACATGAATGCAGCGCCCCCAGGCAATGGGCCGTCAATACAAAATAATGTACAGTTATGAAAGGCAATAGACTAAATGAGCAAGTATCATAATATACCAAAAGCAATCAGGCAAGGAAATCAAAATTTAGATAAGCATGCTAACCCTCTACTGAATCTAAAAAACATAAAAAAAAATGATCAAACAGCAACCTAACCAGCTCCCATAAGCTCAGTAGGTACAACCAACATACCACCTACCTAATCCTCCATAAGCCTAGAAGGTGCCAAATCAATCTACATAACCCTATTGGTAGCCCTTTCTCTTTATAGGAAGTCACATAGCCCTTTTTGGCAATTATATAGCCCCGTAGGCAGCGCATAGCCCTCTTAGGCAGCATCATAGCTCTATGGGCTGCACATAGCCCTCTTTTGAATCAACATAGCCATGTAGGCAACACATAGCCCTCTTTGACTTCAAAATAGCCTTGTAGGCAACACATAACACTCTTTGGAATCAATGTAGCCCCGTGGGCAACACATAGCCCTCTTAGGCAATAACATAGTCTTATTAGACAACATCATAGCCCCCATACGAAGTTTATAGCTCAACACCTAACCACAATAGCCCCAAGGGTGAAAACAAACAATTGAATAAGCTAAGGGCGAGCAATTTAGCTATAAACTATATATATATATATATATATATATATATATGTATAGTTTCCAAGTCGTTCCTAACTTAGGGTCGTTCTTAATAGATTATGAGTCCCTATAATGAGGGTTTATAACCACTCAATCAGCCAACCACTCACAATTACATCTACAAGATCACCAACATTAACTACCCTACTATATCACTCCCAATCTCTAAGGAAACATGCCGAACGAAGGGAATAACCTTAACATACCTTTTCCTTTATAATTCATGCTAAAAATACCTCTGTACGAACCACTACAACACTAAAGAAAAAGGTAAAATCAATCACTAATTATGGATAAAAATTAGTATGACAATTCAACAATCGATACGGATTCCTATCGTGAATTACTATCCATGACCTAAGGTTTCCTTAAACTTCTAAAAAGATGGTTCCTACCTTTCTTTACATGCCCAGAACACTTGAATAAATCAAAACACTAAAAAAATAGCCTGCTGCCACAACCTCCATGGAGCTACACTGCACAATGCACTGTGAAAATTATACTAAAACGAAGAGCTCGTGAAGTAGGGAAATTTTTGATAAGGAGCCAAAAAGAGATCATGAACACACAAGGATGATTTGAGGAGTAATTCTTTGATTTTTATGGGTTTCTTACGAGTTGGAATGAAGAAGATGCTATCTTATAAGCTTCCACTGACCTAAGGGACCCACCACACATGCTTGCTTCTTCCGTCTCGCAAAAATGCGAATATCTCTCTATTTTGAAGTCGTATGAAAAATGGTTTGATGTATTGGAAACTAGACTCATAGAACTTCGATTCGATAAGTTGTGGGCCCCATAACTCTTTATACATTGGGAGAAAACCTCCGAGACATCTGACCCAAATTTCAGCGAAATCTTTAAAAAGGAACTTACGATAAGTTTCGCCAACTTTTATTTTGTGACTTACCTAACTTCAAAACTTGAGATACAACCCTTGAACACTTAAAATATGACATACCACATCATTCTTAATTTATTACTCAACCTCTTTGTCTTTTAACGAAGGTACGAGTTAATTTAGATGTTTCGAAAAGTCGGGGTGTTACATCCTTCCCCCCTTAGAAACATTCATCCTCGAATGAAAAATCTGAGTCACACGGTTAAGTCCTTAGGAATTACCAAAATTTAGGCAGAGTATCCTCTGTAAATGTGACTATCCAGGAACCTGAAACACAGAAATTCTAACCTAGGCGTCTCACAGGACAACATAAATAGCTAAGCACTATAGCTCCGCAATAACAGTGGGAGAAAAATACAACAACAATAACCATAATAATAAGCAATAATATAAAAAATCAGATAGGTATCCTACCTCACTACACTAATATAAACTGATATTCCATCACCCTGGGGTATGAAACAAGTGAGGATATTTGGACCTCATGCCATCCTCAGCTTCCCATGTCACCTCTTCTCTGTTCTTGTTTCTCCACAATACTTTAACCGAAGCCACCTCTTTGGTCCTCAATTTATGGACTTATCGATCTAATATTGCAACTGAAGTTTCCTCGTAGGACAACTCATCTGTGATCTGAACATCCTCAACTGGGACAACTCGAGAAGGGTCTCCTACGCACTTTCGTAGCATCGATACATTGAAGGATGAACAGATTCTAGCTTTGAAGGCAATTCTATCTCATAAGCCACTCGTCCAACACTCTGAAGGATCCGATATAGCCCAATGAATCTTGGACTAAGCTTTCCTTTCTTTCCAAATCTCATAACACCTTTCATAGGCGAGACTTTTAAGAATACCCAATCATCGACACAAAACTCTAAGTCCCTTCATCGCACATCTGAGTATTACTTATGTCAGCTTTGATTTGTTAGCAACTCTCCCGAATGATCTTTACCTGATCCACTGTCTGCAATACTAAATTAAGTCCATTCAACCCTGACTTACCTACCTCAAACCATCCAATGGGGATCTACATTTTCGACCATACAAAGCCTCATAAGGTGCCATCCCGATGCTGGAATGATAATTATTATTGTATACGATCTCAATAAGAGGTAAGTGGTCATCCCAACTTCCATTAAAGTCTAGTATGCTTGCCCGTAGCATGTCCTCAAATGTTAAAATGGTGCGTTCAGCTTGGCAATCTGTCTAAGGGTCAAAGGCGGTACTAAGATTAACTAGCATCCCTAATCCTTTCTGGAAAGACTTCCAGAAGTTAGTAGTAAATTGTTTTCCTTTATCTGATATAATAGATATTGGGACACCATGCAACCAAACAATCTATTGTATGTAAATCTCTACATAATCTTCAACTGTGAAAGTAGTCTTGACTGGTAAGAAGTGGGCCGATTTTGTTAGTCTGTCAATAATTACCGAAATAGAGTCAAACTTATGATGCAATCGAGGTAACCTTGTAATAAAGTCCATTTTAATTGCTTCCCACTTTCATAAAGGAATGGCTATCTCCTGGACTAGTCTAGCGGGCTTTTGGTGCTCAACCTTCACCTGTTGGCAGTTAGGACACTATGCCACAAACTCAGCAACGTCCTTCTTCATCCTGAGCCACCAATAGATCTCCTTAATATCATGGTACATCTTTGTCAAACTGGGGAGAATAGAATAATGGGAATGATGTGCCTCTTCCATAATCTGATGTCGAAGCCCTGCAACATCCGAAACATACAACCGACCACTATATCTGAGGAATCCAACTCCTGCTATATCAAATGCTAAAGACTACTGATCATGATTGTTGGCTCTGAGCTGCTCTAAGCTAGGATCCTCCTATTGCCGTGCTTTTACCTCCACAACTAGAGATGATGCGGTTGTGTCCTGTATTGTGACCCCACTATCATCTACCTCTAATAATATAACTCCCAAGCTAGCTAACTGATGTAGCTCTCTTGATAGATCACATTTCTCAACACCTAAATAGGATAAACTACCCATAGATCTTTGACTGAGGGCATCAGCTACTACATTTGCCTTTCCTGGATGGTATAAAATATCCATGTCGTAATCTTTCAGTAACTCAAGCCACAAACATTGTTGTAGATTTAACTCCTTCTGTCTAAATATATATTGAAGGCTCTTATGATCTGTGAAGATGTCAACATGAACGCCATACAAATATTGTCTCTAGATCTTTAACGCATGCACAACTGCAGCCAACTCTAAATCATGGGTCGGATAGTTCTTCTCATGCTTCATCAACTACCTTGAAGCATATGTGATAACCATACCATGTTACATTAGAACATATCCCAATCCAACACCAGAAGCATCGTAGTACACAGTATAGCCCTCTGAACCCTTTGACAGTGCTAGAAACGGTGCTGACGCCAACCTGTTCTTTAGCTCCTGGAAACTATGCTCGCAAACCTCAGTCCACTGGAACTTCTGTAGTACCCAGCTAATCCTAAGAAACTACGAACCTCAGTCGGAGTCATGGGTCTGGGCCAAGTCTTTACGTCCTCAATATTTTGTGTATCAACTGTAATGCTTGCATCTGATACAATATGGCCTAGGAAAGCCACACAGCTCAACTAGAACTCATACTTAGAGAACTTTGTGTAAAGTTCCTGCTCTCGAAGAACCTGAAGGATTGCTCACAAATGATCTATATGCTTAGCTTTTGAATGCGAATAGACCAAAATATCAACAATAAATACAATCACAAACGTATCTAGATATGACCTGAATATACTATTCATCATGTCCATAAACACTCTCGGGGCATTGGTCAATCCAAAAGACATAACCAAAAACTCAAAATGCCCATATCTATTCTAAAAGTTGTCTTCGAAATATCTTTCTCCCAAACTCATACTTGATGATGCCCTAATCTCAAATCAATCTTCGAGAAGTACTTAGCACCTTGTAGTTGATAAAACAAGTCATCAATCCTCGGAAGGGGATATCTATTCTTTATAGTAGCCTTATTCAGCTGTCAATAATCGATACACATCCTTAGTGACCCATCTTTTTGTCTCACAAATAATACTAGTGCAATCCATGGTGAAACACTGGCTTGATAAAGCCTTTATCAAGAAAATCTTTCAGCTGATCCTTCAACTCCTTCAGCTTAACAAGAGTCATTCTATAAGGACGGATAGATATGGATTATGTACCTGGTAGAATATCGATAGCAAAATCGATTTCTCATTCTGGAGGGATACTAGGAAGCTCGTCTGGAAATACATCTAGAAACTCATTAACTAGTGGAATAGATTGAAGAGTCGGTGGTTCTACATATATATCATGAACACGAACAAGATGATAAATACAACCCTTAGTAATCATCCTCTTTGCCTTAAGATAGGAAATAAATCTACCTTTCGGTGTTGCTGTATCACCTTTCCATTCCAGAACTGCCTTTCCTGGAAAGTTGAATTTAATAATCTTTGTCCGACACTCAACATTAGCATAAAAAGACGCTAACCAGTCCATACCCATAATGACGTCAAAATAGACCATCTCTAACTCTACCAGGTCTATAGAGGTCTGACAGTCAAAAATTTCTACTGTGCAACCTTGATACACTCTCTTGGCAATAATAGACTCACCAAATGGTGTAGATACAATAAAGGGTCAATCTAATGACTCTGATACTATTCATAACTTCCTCGCAATAAATGGGGTAAAATAAGATAAAGTAGATCCAGGATCTATCAAAGCTTAAACGCACTGAGAGCAACACAATTAATGCACCTGTCACAACATCGGGTGATGATTCTGAGACCTGTTGGCTAGCTAGTGAATATGTACTCTCCTGGCCACTACTAGAACTAGATGCTCCCTCTGTCTCTACCTCTACCTCTACATGCTGAAGTTTGGGGTCCACGCCCTGTATACTTTGATGATGAGGAGGAATCTACTACTGACCCGATCGACTGTCCTATACCACCCTGACCTATGGTTGGGTAGTTTCTGCACCCATGCCCCTGCTGTCCACAAGAATAACAACCTATGGAATCCTGCATGCACCTCCCGAAATGCATCCTACCGCAAGTAGCGCAACGCGGCGGTGCTGTCCTAACCTAGCTTGAACCCCTCTGTTGCTGAGAGCCTGATGCTTATGAACCCTCACATGGACCTGACTGTCCATGATGATCAAATCTACTACCCTGGAACTGTTGTGGTGAAGGTCTAGGTGGCCTACTAGAATATCGGGGTCTGGGACCACCCTAAAAATCTCGCGGTTAACCAGCGGGCCTAGCCCTCTTTTGTCTCTCTCTCGACCCTCTCACTCATATACTATAGATGTTGGTTATCCTCTATGCCTTGTGCAAAGGCCAAAGTTCATGAGATATCTATATTATCATTTAGTGCAGCGGTAGAACAAGCATCGATATAGTCTGAGTCAAGCCCTCCCACAAATCTATGCACTCTATCATGCATCATATCAACAAATGGCGGTGCATATCTAGCCAATGAATCAAATCTCAGCCCGTACTCTCGGACACTTATGCTACCCTATCGGAGGTTCAGAAACTGGCCTACCCGGCCATCCCTAATCTCTTGAGGTAAATAGTGATCTATGAAAGCTTATATAAAGCTATCCCAAGTGGGTAGAGATGTATCTTTTCCCCTAGATCTCTCCCAATCTTCGTACCATAATACTGCAACATCACTCAATCGAAATGCTGCTAACTCAACTGACTAAGGCGCTGAGGCATGCATGACTCTTAAGATCCTATGAAGCTGATCAACAAAGTGCTGAGGGTCCTCTCTGCTATCTTTCCCCGTAAACTCTGGAGGATTCAAGGCAAGAAATTCACAAACTCTTGAACTTTCAGGCCCTTCAGAAGGTCCGGCAACATCTGGTGCAACTGGCTGGCGCTGTGCAACTACTAACTGTGCTAATATACATATTGCACTCTTGAAATCCTAGTCATATGAAATAGAAGGATCTAGATATGGTACTGCTGGTGGAGTTAGGGGTCCTGTAGCCCTCGAAGGCTCCTGAAGCTATGGAGAAGCTGTAGGGGCTGAGAAGATGTCTCCCCCTAGGTCTCACAATAGGCTATCTCCACCTGTGGTACATTAGTAGTACCCTCGCCTGCAACTGTATCTAGCCCTAGGCTAGTTTGGTATGTCTGGTGTCAGCCATCTCTATCTGTATACAAATATCAATTATAAGCTAGAAATCTCAATCATTAAGACACCGCTCTATAGCACAAGGTGAGTAAAAGAAGGATAGTAATTCTAACATGCTGGGTAGCTTTTTGCTTATCGAATGTGGTGCACATAACATTTATAAATAAGACTCTACTAGACCCGGCCTGTAGACTCCCTAGGATACGACGTTGCACTGATACCAAGTTTGTCACGCCCCAAACTCAAGAGGCGCAACTGGATCCTAATGACAGAACTCAGGCCCGATCCAACCCTGCTGAACCATTTGCTACAAGCGCATGGCAGCTACATACAATCAAGAAAACAAACAAGTATATCTCGGCTTAAAACTAAGCCCTCGGCCGGTAAGGCCCCTGTCAACAAATTTAAAAAGAAACAACTACTCCCAAGAGTTCATATAAAGAAATAGACAACTAGCACAGAAGTCCTAATTGGGCCATCGAGGACACCATGATCTCTATAACAAAACTAAAAGCAGGTATATATCAAGACAATACATCAAACAGCTCACAAGCTTCAGCAAACCAACAAACTAGGCCAGTATGGCCATAACATAGCTATACACCCCACATACTAGTTTGCAAGCCTCTAAGAGTAGTAAAGACCTACCCATAAAAATATATACAACAAAAAGCTAATAACCTCCTAAACTCTGGCAGCTCCGGAGGAAAAGAGTTAGCCAACTAGATAGAAGTAAATCCTGTTGTTGAGGAGGTCTACTGGGTCATCTGTCGGGATCTGCATGCATGAATGCAGCACCCGCAGGCAATGAGGCGTCAGTACAAAATAATGTATAGGGTATGAAAGGCAATAGACTAAATGAGCAAGTATCATAATATACCAAAAGCAATCAAGTAAGGAAATCAAAATTTAGATAAGCATGCTAACCCACTACTGAATCTAAAAAAAAATACAAAAATGATCAAGAAGCCACCTAACCAAGCCCCCATAAGCTCGGTAGGTACAAACAACATACAACCTACCTAGGCTCCCATAAGCCCAAAAGGTGCAAAATCAATATACATAACCCTATCGGTAGCCCTTTGTCTTTGTAATAAGTCACATAGCCCTTTTTGGCAACGATATAGCCCCGTACGAAGCGCATAGCCCTCTTAGGAAACATCATTGGTCTGTGGGCTGAACATAACCCTCTTTTGCATCAACATAGCCCTGTAGGCAACACATAGCCCCCTTTGATGTCAAAATAGCCCCGTAGGCAACACATAACACTATTTGACATCAATGTAGCCTCGTGGGAAACACATAGCCCTCTTAGGCAATAACATAGTCCTATTAGATAACATTATAGCCCCCATAGGCAGTTCATAGCTCAACAGCTAACCACAATAAGCCCAAGGGCGACAATAAACAATTGCGAGCAATTTAGCTATAAACAATATATATATAGTTTCCAAGTCGTTCCTAACTTAGGGTCGTTCTTAACAAATTATGCTATAATGAGGATTTATAACAACTCAATCAGCCAACAACTCACAATTACATCTACAAGATCACCAACATTAACTACCATACTATATCACTCCCAAGCTCTAAGGAAACATGTTGAACGAAGGGAATAGCCTTAACATACCTTTTCCTTTATAATTCATGCTGAAAATACCTCTGTCCGCACCACTACAACATTAAATAAAAAGGTAAAATCAATTAGTAATTAAGGATAAAAATTACTACGACAATTCGACAATCAATACGGATTTCTATCGTAAATTACTATCCAAGACCTAAAGTATTAGTAAACTGCTAAAAAGATGGTTCCTACCTTTCTATACAGGCCCAGGACAATTGAATAAATCAAAACACTGAAAAAAAGCCTGCTCCCAAAACTTCCATGGAGCTACACCGCATAATTCACCGTGAAAATTATACCAAAACGACGAGCTCGCGACGTAGCGCAATTTTTTATAAGGAGCCAAGAAGAGATCATGATCACACAAGGATGATCAGAGGTGTAATTCTCTGATTTTTGTGGATTTCTTAAGAGTTGGAATGTATAAAAATGAAGATGATGTTATCTTATAAGCTTCCATTGACCTAGGGGACCCACCTCACATGCCTGCTTGCGCAATCTCTCAAAAACGCGAATATTTCTCTATTCTGAAGTTGTATGAACAAATGGTTTGATGCATTGGCAACTAGACTCATAGACCTTCGATTCGATAGGTCGTGGGCCCATAAATTTTTATATATTGGGAGAAAACCTCTGAGACATTTGACCCAAACTTCAGAGAAATCTTTAAAAAGGAACTTACAATACTTTCACCAACTTTTATTTTGCTACTTACCTAACTTCAAAACTTGAGATTCAACCCTTGAACACTTAAAATATGACATACCACATCATTCTTAATTTATTACTTACTCTCTTTGTCTTTCCATGAAGGTACGAGTTAATTTAGAAGTTTCGAAAAGTCAGGGTGTTACAAAGATTAGTTTCGAGAGTTCAACTCACCCGAATTCGATTTCATAAAGTCGTACGGGTTTCTTAACGTGTTAGCTATCCACTCGCGTGATCAAATTCATAATTAGATCTCTTATTTATTACCATATTTCTCTGGACCTCACCGACTCTGATTTCGTCCAAAACTAGACTAGGTTAGGAAATTCCAAGTTACTACCAAAAAGTTTTCTCACCCCAAGTCTTTACCCATTGATTTTCCCTAACGATAGAATCAGGTAGTTACAATAGATACCAATTTACCCATCACTCATCCCCAAGTGATCAACTAGGAAGGACTGGCTAAAGTAAGGATATAGTAGTATCTGAATCGTCGAATTGCTGGGGATGCTTATCTCGCATGTCCTTCTCGGTTTCCCAGTAGTGTCCTCAATTGGACGATACTCCTATTGAACTTTCACGGACCTTATCTCCTGGGTCCTCAGTTTTAGGACATCGCGATCATGAATCGCAATCAATTCTTCCTTATACTGAAGGTCTTGGTTTAACAAAGCTGAGTCTCACTTTATGATGTAACCTTCGTCCCAAAACCAACCAATTGAATACCCTACACATCCTCTCATATAATGCCTTAATGAAGTCAACTCAATACTCAAGGGATAATTATTGTTGTATGTAGAATTAACTAACAACAAAGGTGATTCCCAACAACCACCAAAGTTGATTGTACCCGTGTCCACAACATGTTATCAAGAACCTCTACACAATCATCAAGACGAATCCTTTCTCACATAAGCATGATAAAATTCTAAATCAATACTCGCTACAATTAGAAGTGAACCTGAACTAACAAACAGACACTCATAATACCCAAACAATCATTGTCCTTATCAACATATCCACCTCACAACAGGAATTTCCATAAGCTTAAGTTATAAAAAAAAATTGATCTTTAGACATCAGATACTCATCGAGGGATATGTTGAAGCATACAAACCCTCTAACCATACTATCGAATACTAGATTTAGCAATTATGATTGTAGATTACCCTTAAGAACATTAGTATTGGACCCAATGATCCCCATATTCAACCACACACAATCAATACATGACCTCAACGACTAGACGAATATTAAGATTGTCGAACAACCATGATTATGCAGAGTAGCTCTTGTATGCATTCTCATAATCATGTGGTACATCTAGAACCACTGAAAAAATTTAACAACTTCTAGAAGACACCAAATATGTCCTCTAAAATAACCAAATCTTCCCAATCATCCCACTCAACCAAGAGAGCATTGTAGGATCAGTACACCTGATCCACCACTAGGGATCAACCCATAAAAGTGAACACACCCATGAGCATAGCTAGTGAATCATACTCACAATCATGTACAAAATGAAATAGATGGTCACATAAGAATTTACGGAATAAGTATTGAATAACACCAAAGGTTTTCCTCTGAAAAGAGTCGATACCAGTCATTTCCATTCAGTTGACTCCACATGCTCCTCACATCATTCCACTGAAATCCACACTCCCAATACTAACAACCATCATGAAAACTCTGACCATTTACCTTACTCTAAACCGACACTTTTTAAATGAAATCTTTTTATTAGATACTTTAACAATCAAAAGTTATAAACTCAACCCATGTGTAAGTCCTTTCAAAGGTTCAATACCTGATACAATTTATCATTTCTAGCCTCAAAAATTCATACCTTGAAAAAATATATCACTACAAATGTAGACATACAATGGAAAATCTGAACTGTAAATTCAATCGTATCACACAATCCCATTATCTATCAATATTAGCTTATACCTTAACGATTTTTATGAATTCCTGGATCTTCTCTTATCATTGATCGCATCTCCATCGATCTTACAATATCTTTCGCTAAAAATTTAATCGTACTCATTACTAAACTCAAAAACAAAAACAAAGCACTTATCATCACACTCAAGCTAATGTTTGCAAACTCCTTTCTCAAGTCTTTTTCAATAGGTTAACCAATCTGATGGACCCATGACACTATTACCATAGCAACAGCAAAACAAACGAAATCACGTGTCTCTAAACTTAGCCTTTCCAATCAATTAAAATATTCTTGTTCTCGCTTCTCTCTAAAGGTTGTACTACATAACACTATATTTTCCTTCATTATAACTCTAGCTCTTTAGAATTCTATTCGAGTGGTGTCACACCATCTCTTAAAACTTTCCATACAATCACATTACTCACCAAATATTAGAAAACCACAACCATAGATACTCGCAAGTCATAATTACTATACAAAATTTGCTTAACCAACAATCTTATTGTATAGTTGCATCCCGTCACAATCCATCATGAACTCTTATTACCATTATGCTCAGTTAGCCCAAGCCATCACTACAAAGTCAACCTTTTCATCGACATGACACCTCAAACTCAGGTATACTCATCAAATTCAAAGGATTAACCCAATTTATACACACTTTCTTACTAACATCTTCAATTGCCTTCACCCTAGTATACTCAATGGAACTTTTTGTATCCATAAGCTTGTCATTTTGGTATCAATCAACCACTTTATGGCTTAAGATAAAATCACCAGCCCTTATACTACCATGTTTCTTCTTAACAAACAAGACAGGAGCACCCCATGGGGAAGCACTAGTACGGATGAAACCTTTATCGAGAAGCTCCTAGATTTGAGCCTTAAGCTCTCTCAATTCTACCGGAGCCATGTGATAAGAAGGAATGAGGATGGGGTGAGTGCCATGTTCCAAGTCAATGCAGAATCTATATCTCTATCCGGAGGCATACCAGGAAAATTAGTAGGAAACACTTCTCTAAATTCTGACACCACAAGAACAGACTCAATAGAGGGAGACTCAACCTCAACATCCTGAATATGAGCTAAATAAGCCAAACAACCTTGCCCCACAAGTTTCGTGGACCGCACGAAAGATATGACCTTAGTTAGCGTATACTTGTACACCCCTTCCCACTCTAACCTTTCCCTACCCGAGATCTATAGAGTTACCAACTTAGTATTACAATTAAGCCTAGTATAATAGGGGTACAACCAAGTCATGCCTAAGATTAAATCAAGTCAGTTATATCCATCATAACAAAATCAACCCAAGTCTAAAAATCCATAAAACACACAGGACAAAAATGATACACATGGGTGACTATAACAGACTCTCCAACTAAGGTGGAAGCATGGATGGGGCATCAAGTACATCACACACTGCATCAAATCCCAAGGCAACCTGAACTGACACATATGAACAAGTAGAACCTAGATTCAAACACATAGCAGCCATCTGGTTACACATAAGAATAGTACATGTGATCACTGCGTTTGATGCCTCAACCTTGATCTTGCCCGAAAAGGCATAAAACTGAGCCCTGTCATCTCGACGAGGAAACCACCTTGCCTGGCTACACTGCTCCTCTACCTACATTACCATTTCCCCCGCCTCCACGACCTTGCTGATTTCCTCCTCATATGCCCAGGTTCTCCACAATTGTAATACATTTAATAACTTAACCAAATAAGCATTGTTGCTATTGTAGTAGTCCTATCGTGAATTTCTTTAATATGCAATCAATCCAGGAAATCATTGTATAGCTTCTAAACTCAATTGCCATAGCTTAATTTTATCATTTGCTAAACAATCGATATATGTTATGACAACAATACTAAATGCATTTTCAAAAGTAATGGTGTTCATTATCTAATCATCCCTTACCAAAACTTCTTGAATATTGTCACCTATAAACATGAATCTGCAAATCTGACCGTAAAACCTTCACAAAAAATGATAGTAGCTAGTGAGCCCTTAAAAACTCTTAATTTCAATCACACAACTAGGTTGGACCCAATTCCTGAATGCTTCAATCTTTTGGGGATCTACCATTACCCCTTCCCTTGAACTACATGCCCCAAAAAGGCAACCGAAGTCAACCAATATTCACACTTAGAAAATTTCGCACACAAATTTTGTTTCCCGGGAACACCCAGAATAATACGAGGATGGTCGGCATGTTCTTCCTCATTTTTTGAATAAACCAAAATGTCATCAATAAATACTATAAAAAACGAATCAAGAAATAGTTTGAACACACCATTCATCAAACTTACGAAAATTGCAGGCACTTTTGTCAACCCAAACGACATAACTAGAAACTCATAGTGCCCATAACGGGTCCTAAATGTCGTTTTTGGTATATCCTTAGGCCTTTTTAACTAATGGTAGCTAGAGCTTAGATCAATCTTAGAGAAAATTGATTCACCCTGCAACTGGGCAAAATATCATCTATCCGATGCAGTGAATACTTGTTCCGAATGGTGACCCTATTCAACTGTTGGTAGCCTATACACATCCTCTCTATCTAGTGATGATGTTACCACTTTTGTTACTCTAGTTCGAATCATAGAGTGAAGGAGGAAAGATACCAATTTGTATCACCCAGATACCAATTGGATTCAAGTCATAGCACGAAGGAGTAGCAAAAAGTGAATTTTTCCTAAAGCCTATAGCCTGTTGAAGAAAAGTATAGACGTCTTCGTACCGTTTCGCAAGACTCTACTAGACTCGTTTTGGTACAATGATATCAATGAACCTACTGCTCTGATACCAACTTTGTCACGATCCAAACTATCGTGACTAGCACCCACATTAACCCTCCAATGGGAGAACCGATACTACAACCCAACTAAGCAGCCTTAACCAAGATACTACAGATTTTAAGATACAGAAGCATATTGAAATGCAAAAATCATATAGAGTTCCCATAAACTCCAAAGGCTTAGAAAAACTAGCCAAACTAATGCAAAAAAACAACCCATAGAACCTGAAAGTCGTTGTACCAAAACATCTAAAGTGCAACAAGTCTAAGACAGGGGTCCAACCCCAACCCAACATAAGAAGTGTCTAAACAATACACCCTACACAAATAGTCTAAGTCCGAAAAGAGTGGACTTAAACAAGAGAGATCTATGGCAGCCTGAAAGAACTGTCTCACTCTTGAATCCAGTCACGCTCAATAATCACCTAGCTAAGGTCTATTAATAGCCGCCTGAAGATGTCCTGTACTCAACAAAGAACAAGAAAGTGCAGTATCAGTACACAACCACAGTGTACTAGTAGGATCACGTGGCTATTCTAGTAAGCGAAATACATATAAGCAGTCACAACTAGGTAAAACACGCATATACAGACTATATATATATATATATATATATATATATATATATAAATTATCATTTTTGGAGCAATGTACAATTCCACATTCTCAATAACAAGTATTTATGACAAGTCAATGTTCCTCTCATGGAACACAATTTAATGTTCCTCTCATAGAACACAATTTAATGGTCCTCTCATGGAACCCATACCCAAACTATTCGTGTTCTGGATCGTGACACCTATTCCAAGTTAGTGTGTTGGATCGTGACACTCGTTCCAATATGTACGTCAGTACGTGACATCTGATCTCAGTTAATGTGTCGAAACGTGACACTCGATCCAATATATATGTCGGTATGTGAAATCCGATCCTAGTTAGTGTGTCAAAACATGTCACCTGTTCCATTCAACAAGCCATAATCACAATCACAATATACATTCTCATAATCATACAATCAAGTGTTGAATCATGGCATACAATCATTCATTCATACTCAATTACATTAGGTATGATCAAAAGGCTTCATTCACATACATACATGCATTACTATGAAGCAATTACTAACATACATCACGCAAAACATGAATCACAACCATCACCTACCTTGAACAAAGCTTGAATCCCCTAAGAAACTTGATTCTTCCCTTTTCGGATTCTTTCAACTTGTTCTTGGTCTACAAACAATCAATATAACACGAGGATCAATAAACAAGACCTAATTACCCATATTATAATCAATAATATCAACCCTAGGTCAAACCCTTGATCCCCATACCCATATTAGTGTTTTTTCCACCATAATTCCTAGATCAAAACACTCCCCCATCAATAATTACCCAAGAAACTAAGTTCTACGGATCAAAAAATGGGTTCGGGGAGTAAAAACCTTACCTTTGGTGCTAGAAGAGGTGGAAAACCTTCAAGAAATATCCCTGGGTTGTTTCGTAGCTCTCAAGATCAAATGTTGCAGAATAATAATGTTTTGGAGTTTATTTTGGACTTAAGTCGTGTTTGTCCTGCTATGGCAGTCCACACCTCGCCACAGCGGCCCCACCCTAGCAGGAATAATTTCGTCTTGGCAGCTTGCATGGAAACAGAGATTAAATTAAGAGTTCCAAATCCCCATTTCACAACACACCTTCATCCCACGACACTCAAAAAATACTCGTTCATGCTTAGATCAGTTTCGGGAGTTTTACTAGGCCGAATTTGATTCTGTAAGCTGTATGGGTTTCTTAACGTCTTAGCTATCCACTCACGTGATCAGATTCATAATTAGATGTGTCATTCGTTACCATGTTTCCCTAGACCTCATTGACTCTGATTTTGTACAAAACTGGACTAGGTTAGGAAATTCCAAGTTACTATCAAAAAGTTTTCTTACCCCAATTATTTCCCCTTTGGCTTTTCCCTAACGACGGAATTAGGTCGTTACAGCACGTGTGTTGCATGTATAGCCCATGTATTTTTTTAAAATTCCTTAAATTGATTAAAATTTTATGAATATATATATCTAATGAGTAATAACATATAATAATTAAAAATGAATCTTTAAAACTGTGAGAAGAAACGCCAAATGACGGGCGTATGATAATGCTTCAACATAATTCGTTTTAAGCAATAAATTGTTAATTTGAACTTTTGTTAATAGTAGTACATTTCCAATAATACGTCATAAATGGCTAATTTGAGCCAAAAACAAAATACAGACTTACTATGATTAGAAATTTATCGAAATCAAATTTAAAAAAGTTTAATAGAGACAAAAATTCAAAAAAAAAAATAATAGAGAAAAAAATATAACTTACACATCCTTGTTAAGACTTTATTCAAAATAATATAGTAGATGTGAAATAGATACATAATTAGTACATAATTTTCTGAGTCTTGTCTACACTTCTCCCATAGCCAATCCAATCCAATAGTCTTCTTCATTGAATCAAATTCAAACATGAATCAAATGACAAATGGTACAATATTGGTATAAGTATTTTTAGTACTTTATTATTGAATGAAATGTATAATCTTGGATAGGGGACTCATGAAACCAGTAAGATGAATTTATATAGATGAAAATGGAGGAGTACTAGAAAAAATCTTAAAGTTTTAAATTAAATACTTAGAAGTTATGAATATGAAAAATATGAGAGTTATGAATATTAAAAGTAACAATTAAATAAGTAATTGAATATGGGTTATGAAAATGAGTATTTAAAGAAAATAAAAAAATAATTGAAAAGAAAAATAGTGCAAATAATACTTAAATCGAAAAAAGAACATACTTAATAAATTTGGAGGTTTCTACTAATGTTTATTTCAACGTGAAGGTTATGTGCATTCCCATTTATAAGTTTTTTTTTTGTTTAATATAGAATTTTTTTCATAATAAATAGGAAAATTCAACAACTCCTAATAACAGAAGAAAACCAAAAGACCAGAAGTTTTGAAACGTAGGAGGTATGTTAACTGTTAAATAAATATTAAATATTAATTTTGATAAGGAGCAATTTTATAATAAAAACAATTCAAAGCAAATAATTTGCAGTAGAGTATAATTTTACTTTTAGATATAGGTAATTCAACTTATAAAGGGTATTTTTGTAATTCAACTTTCAACTATGGGGCTTCCCAGTTTTAATATACTAGTTTCACGGCACGTGCATTGCACGTGTCTATCATATAGATAGTATATGATGTTGTAAAATAGAATTAATATCACTAAATTAAAACTTTTTAGTGAATAATTATAATTCAACAAACAAAGGGTAACAGTTTTTAAAATATTAATACATATTGACATAGAGTTAATTGTAATTTGAGATCAAAATGACCAAAAATCATTAAAACATTTTAAAATAGGCTCAAAGTTTAAATATGGGAGAAATTGACATTTCATTAGTAGTATTAGTTCTTACTTCATTCAATTTTATAAACAAACCTAACAAAAAAATAGGAAAAAAATATCCATTAAAAAAATGTCACCAATAGGTTTTGCTCTTGAGGTTATGAACATAAATAATGTACACCATTTAAGTACAAATTTTGTCTTAAATATTCACACTTGAAATTTAGTATGTGCATGACACTGATAAAGATTACCATAAATATTTTATTATTTTATCTTTATTTGTAATATATGTTTTACAATATAATATTCTCAATTAATATTTGAGTAAGGCTATCATAGAGAGTTAATTATCCAAAAAATGTACTTGGTTGTTATCATGAATGATGGTTAAATACAAGTTTGAGTGTATGTAAAATATTTAGCTAGAACAATTCTTTGTTTTAGATATATATACTTCAGTAGAATAATTTAATTTAAATATCTGAACAACATCGCCTATGGTGAAAAATATTTCATTTCGTCAAGTTTCTAGCTTATCTTTGTGGAATTGTAGTCTTCTCCTTTTTTCTGCCTCATACATATCATATAGTTGTTGTCTAATGAAAATATCTAGTATTTTATAGAAGTTGTATCATGATGGAAAATATTTAAAATCAATAATAAAAATTAATAGATGAATAAAATTTAAAGTATTATTCATAGAATCATTAATTTGATTTAAGATCATATTATCAATCACTATTTTCTTATCTATTTTTATATATATCTAGTAAGGAGTGTATCTTGTGACATAAAGAAAAATTATATGGAACAATACATAGCCAATGAAGAATGAAGACGAAAATATATGTTCATCCTATATTCACTCTAGTGTTCCATTTGATTTAAATCTCACGCCACCAACATTACTTTCTCTATTCATTTTGACATACATAACTATTATAAAATAATTATTATCAAGCCTATATTATCATAGTATAAGTAAAAGTTAAAATTTATTTTTGAAATAGTGGATTTAACATAAAAACTAATAATTGAATGGACTATGTTGATGCCCATTGTTTTAGAAAAATTAGGAAGAAACTCCTTCGTTTAAGGGTAAAAGATTAAAAAATGGAAAAACAAAGAATAAATATATAACCCCAATCACGTACCTTTATCGTATTTATTTATTATTTTTGTCTCTCCCAAAACTTGATCTATTTATTTTATTAGAAAAGTTAATTCACAATGTGTGTATTCATCAATGTTCACTCATTATATGAACACTAATTATTAAATTATCTCTCGAATGAAAAAAAAAAAACTAATTAAAGAAACAAAACAAGAAAAGCAAATGAAAATTACTACGCATATATATAGAAGTTTTCTGTGTGAAGCAAAGTTCATAGATAATTGCATATATTTTGGTCTCTTATTTTCTTCTTTAATAGAAATTCAATACATAAATTCCAATGCTAAGAACTTGTGCAAAACATATCAATGTGTTGGGGTGGAATCATCTATGAAAATTTTAAATGATCTTAAATTGTCATAGAAAAGAAATGCCGGATAATTTATATGTAGTGAATTGTTGTGATTTACTGACGAAGCAACATGAAGGTAGAAATTGTTGTGACTATTCATAGGAAATTAGTCTTTTTTAATAAATAAAATATGTAGGTTAATTAAAAGTGTATTAATGTTCTAAGATGATATAAATAATATTGAAGTATGTAAGTGATGAAAATTGTAAGAGGATAATATGAGTGTGAATTGATAAATGATATGCTACAATTTGTTCACCAACTCTTTCATACATGGTACCTCGAGTTTCGTTGAATTTCAAATTTAATCAATTGTTGCAAATAAGACTTGATATTTTTAAGAAGAAGAAGAAGAGTAGAAAGTTTAAAAAAATCATAGTTTAAAAGTGAGAGAAAACCACTCTATTTATAGCTAACAAATAGTAGTATGAATAGGTATGGATTATGTCTTATCAGAAAAGTCATTGCTCATTGAAAAAGTCATAACCCTTTTAAAAAGTCACAACTCAATGGATAAGGCACAACCCTTTGATAAAGTCACAACCCTTTGAAAAAAATCACAATCCTTCAAAAAAGACACAACTCATCGAAAATGTCACAACCCATCAAAAAAGTCACAACCTTGCGCAAAAGTCACAACTCATGTTTGGGAGTTCATGCTTTTAAGGTAGTATATACATATATATATATATATATATATATATATATATATATATATATATATATATATATATATATATATATTAGTGATAGTTAATTGGGGGTATTATAGTAATTCAACATTCATGTTTGGGAGTTCATTCTTTTAAGGTAGTATATATATATATATATATATATTAGTGATAGTTGGTATTAGTGATGGTAGAGTTGATTGATTTTAATAGTTGATGATATAGGAATTGATTATAGTTATTAGTGGTGATAGTGGCTAATAGTGATTGTGAAGGTCATTATATGTACGGTAGGATTGACAATATTGGTTGATAACGATAGTGGTTGAAACTAGTGGTTGTGATGGCAAGGATGATTGGTAGTTGACAACGTTGATATTTCTTGTGATGACAGAGGTGGTTAACGGTTGTGGACAGAGTGATGTTAAAAATAATTCACACAAAAATACCTCTTAATGGCTTCAACATTTATATTTTATTAAAGTGTGAATCTAACTTATTTAGGCCTTAGGCTATTAAGAGTGTTAATCGTTACCCAACCCTACCCAAGTAGTGGGCTGGCCCAGGGCCAAACTATTTTGATGACTCTAGTATTATTACTTGAAATTTTTTAGAGATGTTTCCTTAGTGTGATGTTCGCGTGACATGTCATATTGTTCTAGAATAATTTTATATATGACTTTAGAGGTTCAAATATGAATTTGACCGTAAATTTGCTCAAATAGTTTATTTGTGTTAAATATTTTGTTTAAACTTCTATTATTAGCATTTGAAATTGTAACAACCCTGAAAAAATTTGAACTAAGACTTGAACCATCTTTCATTGTGAGTAGGATTTTACCAAGGAATTTAAAATTTCTTAAGTATTAAGATCACTAGATATAGCAACTTGAGTTCCAAAAAGAATTAAAGAGAATTCATTCAAGTCATTCCTTAGTTCTTTTAAGTTTTGGTTCAACTTCAAATGACTATAACTCGCAGCACAGAATGAGTTAGGTGTGCCATAGTATATCAAATAAAAGGTGTTTGAACTATATTTCCAATGCCACTGAGTTTTCTAATTTTCGAGCTTGTATGAGGATGATATGCCCATTTGAAGTCAGGATGTCCATTTAAAGAAAGTTACCCGAAAATACGATGAGTATTTTAGTCTTTTCCTTATGCCCACTTATTCTAAACGTGAATTACACCCAATTAACGGTCTAAAATGATTAGAATTAGTTTCATTCATCCCTAAAAGCGTTTAGGGTTTTAGAGAGAAGATTCAAGAGGAGAAAAAGTTCAAAGTTTCAAGCGTTCGTTCAAGAAATTCAAGATTTCGCCAAGAACCTAGTTCTTTGAGATATGTAAGCTTCCATAGTTTTGGGTTCATTCACCCACACATCAATCATGAGATTCTTTTCAAATCTATCAATAAATATTTAGCAATTTATTTTCTTGATAAGTTCTTGAAGTTTCCTTATCGATTATGTTTTTATGTAAGAATCTACTTGGGTCAACTTCAAACAACCATATCTCTTAGAATATAAAGAGTTACTTGATCCATAACACATCAAATTAAAGGTAATTAAATCTACTTTCCACCGCCACCAATTTCGCGTCAATCCAATTTTTGAGTGAAAAGTTATGCTTATTTTAGTAAACTGATAATGTGTTGTTATGAATTAGCCGATTGGAAAATACTAAAAAGGGTCGTTTTTGTCTTTTTGCCCTCAAGAAAATCCTAAATTAATTTCTTGATTAATAAAAGGCTCAAAACAATCAGATTTGCGTCTTTTAATCTATCATTCTCTTCTTTCTCAATCCCTTGGGCAAAACCCTAAGGAAAAATAAAAGTAGGAGATTTCATTCAAGATTCTTTCAATCTTTTTCAAGATTCTTCTTCAAGGTAAGTCTTTCTCCAAGAATTTCGTTCTTTGCAACTCAATTCCTCCATACAATTATGAATCACTAGTGAAAAACATATTTTTTGGCCATAGAGATTTCAAGAAACTAATTCAAGAATCTCAAGAAAGGTTTTCTTGATTGTTTACCTTCAAGCTAGGGTTTTAAGGCTTCTAATCAAGTTCTTCTTCAAGATTCTTCAAAAACCTTGTTCTTCTAGATATGTAATACTATCATAGTGTTGGGCAAGTTCTTCCTCACACCCTACATCAACTTTCAAATCAGTAAAAGAGCAATCTAGGATTCTACCTGTATATTTGAGTATTCTTGAGATAAGTTGATTTGAGTTGTTGAGTTCATTGTTATTTTAAAAATTCTATTCCTAATTATTGAGTTTCTATATTTTTATTGAGATCTTTGATTTGATTTGTTCATGTCTATAATTTAGTATAAACCCTATTTTGAGTCATAAATCTTGAGAAGTTTTTCAAAGCCAACACTCGAGTTTTAAACTGAGTTTTGAGGAAGCAAGTATGAGAATTAGAAGAGTCGTATACATGAGTTCCATATTGTTATTTAGACTTTTGAGTCGAGTCGTTTATGCCCATAAATTCCGCATGAACTCAATCAGTTGAGTATCTTTGAGAGGAGTGTAGTATCTTCAAGTCCCATGTCTTGAGTATTGAGTTCCTAATCATTTTTTGGATTATATTGCTAATCATGGGGCTACTACATGTTACCCATGAAGGTCCTTGAGTTGAGTAGTTCATGCCAATAATTCCGCATGAGCCCTATGAGTCGATCAGTCTTGAGATGTGAGGAATCGTTGAGTCCTTTATTTGAGTAGTTCATGCTCATAATTCTACATGAACCCATAGAGTTGAGCATTCTTGAGATGAGTAGTATCACTCAATCGTTGAGTTCTGGAGTTGTTGAGTTCCAAGTATTGAGTTCTATGCATAAAGCTTAAATTGAGTTGTTCACGTCCATAATTCAGCATGAGCCCTATTTTAAGAAGTCTTTTTCTACAAATTGCTTTAAAACTTGTTTTAAAGACTTGAGCACTGAGTTGAGGATGAGTAGAGCTGAGTTCAATTTCTTTAAAATGATATATGGGAACTAAGTATTTCCAAGAGTAAATGATTTTACATTTAAGATACGAGGAAAATGAAATTTCCAAAAGAGTTTTGAGCACTTTGAGTACCATATCTTTTAAGAGAAATATTTTGTGGAATAATCTCAAACCACAAGAGAGATCCATGACAGCCTGAAAGAATTGCCTCACCCTTGAATCTAGTCACGCTCAATAGTCACCTAGCTGAGGTCTATCAATAGCCGCCTGAAGATGTCCTGTACTCAACAAAGAACAAGAAAGTACAGTATCAGCACACAACCACAGTGTACCGGTAGGATCACGTGGTTATTCCAGTAAGCAAAATAAATATAAGCAGTCACAACATGGTAAAACACGCATATACAGACTATATATATATATATATATATATAGCAATTATCATTTTCGGAGCAATGACCAATTCCACATTCTCAATAGCAAGTATATATGACGAGTCAATGTTCCTCTCCTGGAACACAATTTAATGGTCCTCTCATGGAACCCATACCCAAAATGTTCATGTTCTAGATCGTGACACCTGTTCCAAGTTAGTGTGTCAGATTGTGACACCCATTCCAATATGTACGTCAGTACGTGACATCTGATTCAAGTTAATGTGTCGAAACGTGAAACTCGATCCAATATATATGTCGGTACATGAAATCCGATCCCAGTTAGTGTTTCGAAATGTGACACCCATTTCATTCAACAATCCATAATCACAATCACAATATACATTATCATAATCATACAATCAAGTGTCGAATCATGGCATACAATCATTCATTCATACTCAATTACATTAGGTATGATCAAAAGGCTTCATTCACATACATACATGCATTACTGTGAAGCAATTACTAACATACATCACGCAAAACATGAATCACAACCATCACCTACCTTGAACAAAACTTGAATCCCCTAAGAAACTTGATTCTTCCCTTTTCGGATTCTTTCAACTTATTCTTGGTCTACAAATAATCAATATAACGCAAGGATCAATAAACAAGACCTAATTACCCATATTATAATCAATAATATCAACCCTAGGCCAAACCTTTCATCCCTATACCCATATTAGTGTTTTTTCCACCATAATTCCCAGATCAAAACACTCCCCCATCGATAATTACCCAAAAAACTAAGTTCTACGGATCAAAAAATGGATTCGGGGAGTAAAAACCTTACCTTTGGTTCTAGAAGAGGTGGAAAACCTTCAAGAAATATCCCTGGGTTGTTTCGTAGCTCTCAAGATCAGATGTTGCAGAATAATAACATTTTGGAGTTTATTTCGGACTTAAGTCGCGTTTGTCCCGCTATGGTAGCCCACACCCCGCCACAGCGGCCCCACCCTAGCAGGAATAATTCCGTCTTGGCAGCTTGCAAGGCAATAGAGAGTTAAATTAAGATTTCCAAATCTCCATTTCACAACACACCTTCATCCCATGACACTCAAAAAATACTCGTTCATGCTTAGATCAGTTTCGGGATTTACTAGCCCAAATTTCATTCTGTAAAGTTGTATGGATTTCTTAACGTCTTAGCTATCCACTCACGTGATCAGATTCATAATTAGATGTATCATTCGTTACCATGTTTCTCTAGACCTCATTGACTCCGATTTCGTATAAAACTTGACTAGGTTAGGAAATTCCAAGTTACTACCAAAAAGTTTTCTTACCCCAATTATTTCCCCTTTGGCTTTTCCCAAACGAAGGAATTAGGTCGTTACAGCACGTGTGTTGCACGTATATACCATGTATTTTTTTAAAATTACTTAAATTGATTAAAATTTTATGAATATATATATGTAATCAGTAATAAAATATAATAATTAAAAATGAATCTTTAAAACTGTGATAAGAAACGCCAAATGACGGGCGTATGATAATGTTTCAACATAATTCGTTTTAAGCAATAAATTGTTAATTTGAACTTCTGTTAATAGTAGTACATTTCCAATAATACGTCATAAATGGCTAATTTGACCCAAAAACAAAATACAGACTTACTATGCTTAGAAATTTATCGAAATCAAATTTAAAAAAGTTTAATAGAGACAAAAATACAAATAAAAAAAAATAGAGAAAAAAATATAACTTACACATCCTTGTTAAGACTTTATTCAAAAGAATATAGTAGATGTGAAATAGATACATAATTAGTACATAATTTTCTGAGTCTTGTCTACACTTCTCCCATAGCCAATCCAATCCAATAGTCTTCTTCATTGAATCAAATTCAAACATGAATCAAATGACAAATAGTACAATGTTGGTATAAGTATTTTTAGTACTTTGTTATTGAATTAAATGTATAATCTTGGATAGGGGACTCATGAAACTAGTAAGATGAATTTATATAGATGAAAATGGAGGAGTACTAGAAAAAATTTTAAAGTTCTAAATTAAATACTTAGAAGTTATGAATATAAAATATATGAGAGTTATGATTATTAAAAGTAACAATTAAATAAGTAATTGAATATGGGTTATGAAAATGAGTATTTAAAGCAAATAAAAAAAATTTTAAAAAGAAAAATAGTGCAAATAATATTTAAATCGAAAAAATAACATACTTAATAAATTTGAATGTTTCTACTAATGTTTATTTCAACGTGAAGGTTATGTGCATTCCCATTTATAAGTTTTTTTTTGATTAATATAGAATGTTTATCATAATAAATAGGAAAATTCAACAACTCCTAATAACAGAAGAAAACCAAAAGACCAGAAGTTTTGAAACGTAGGAGGTATGTTAACTGTTAAATAAATAATAATTATTAATTTTGATAAGGAGCAATTTTATAATAAAAACAATTCAAAGCAAATAATTTGCAGTAGAGTATAATTTTACTTTTAGATATAGGTAATTCAACTTATAAAGGGTATTTTTGTTATTCAACTTTCAACTATGGGACTTCCCAGTTTTAATATATACTAGTTTCACGGCACGTGCGTTGCACGTGACTATCATATAGATAGTATATGATGTTGTAAAATAGAATTAATATTACTAAATTAAAACTTTTTAGTAAATAATTATAATTGAACAAACAAAGGATAAGTGTTTTTAAATTATTAATACATATTGCCATAGAGTTATTTGTAATATGTGATCAAAATGACCAGATATCATTAAAACATTTTAAAATACACTCAAAGTTTAAATATGGGAGAAATTGACATTACATTGGTACTATTATTTCTTACTTCATTCAATTTTATAAACAAACCTAACAAAAAAATAGGAAAAAAATATCCATTAAAAAAATGTCACCAATAGGTTTTGCTCTTGAGGTTATGAACATAAATGATGTACACCATTTAAGTACAAATTTTGTCTTAAATATTCACACTTGAAATTTAGTATGTGCATGACACTGATAAAGATTACCATAAGTATTTTAATATTTTATCTTTATTTGTAATATATGTTTTACAATATATTATTCTCAATTAATATTTGAGTAAGGCTATCATAGAGAGTTAATTTGACCCAAAAAATGTACTTGGTTGTTATCATGAATGATGGTTAAATACAAGTTTGAGTGTATGTAAAATATTTAGCTAGAACAATTCTTTGTTTTAGATATATATACTTCAGTAGAATAATTTAATTTTAATATATGAACAACATCACCTATGGTGAAAAATATTTCATTTCGTCAAGTTTCTAGCTTATCTTTGTGGAATTGTAGTCTTCTCCTTTTTTCTGCCGCATACATATCATATAGTTGTTGTCTAATGAAAATATCTAGTATTTTATATAAGTTGTATCATAATAGAAAATATTTAAAATCAATAATAAAAATTAATAGATGAATAAAATTTAAAGTGTTATTCATAGAATCATTAATTTAATTTAAGATCATTTTATCAATCACTATTTTCTTATCTATTTTTATATATAGCTAGTAAGGAGTGTATCTTGTGACATAAAGAAAAATTATATGGAACAATACATAGCCAATGATGAATGAAGACGAAAATATATGTTCATCTTATATTCACTCTAGTGTTCCATTTGATTTAAATCTCACGCCACCAACATTACTTTCTCTGTTCATTTTTACATACATAACTAGTATAAAATAATTATTAGCAAGGCTATATTATCATATTATATGTAAATGTTAAAATTTATTTTCGAAATAGTGGATTTAACATCAAAACTAATAATTGAATGGACTGTATTGATGCCCATTGTTTTAGAAAAATTAGGAAGAAACTCCTTCGTTTGAGGGTAAAAGAATAAAAAATGGAAAAACAAAGAATAAATATATAACCCCAATCATGTACCTTTTTCGTATTTATTTATTATTTTTGTCTCTCCCAAAACTTGATCTATTTATTTTATTAGAAAAGTTAATTCACAATGTGTGTATTCATCAATGTTCACTAATTATATGAACACTAATTATTAAATTATCTCTCGAATGAAAAAAAAAAACTAATTAAAGGAACAAAACAAGAAAAACAAATGAAAATTACTGTGCCTATATATAGAAGTTTTCTGTGTGAAGCAAAGTTCATAGATAATTGCATATTTTTTGGTCTCTTATTTTCTTCTTTAATAGAAATTCAATACATAAATTCCAATGCTAAGAACTTGTGCAAAACATATCAATGTGTTGGGGTGGAATCATCTATGAAAATTTTAAATGAGGTTAAATTGTCGCAGAAAAGAAATCCCCGATAATTTATATGTAGTGAAGGTTGTGATTTACTACCGAAGCAACATGAAGGTAGAAATTGTTGTGACTATTCGTAGGAAATTAGTCTTTTTTAATAAATAAAATATGTAGGTTAATTAAAAGTGTATTAATGTTCTAAGATGATATAAATAATATTGAAGTATGTAAGTGATGAAAATTGTAAGAGGATAATATGAGTGTGAATTGATAAATGATATGCTACAATTTGTTCACCAACTCTTTCATACATGGTACCTCGAGTTTCATTGAATTTCAAATTTAATCAATTGTAGCAAATAAGACTTGATATTTTTAAGAAGAAGAAGAGTAGAAAGTTTAAAAAAATCATAGTTTAAAAGTGAGAGAAAACCACTCTATTTATAGCTAACAAATAGTAGTATGAATAGGTATTGATTATGTCTTATCAAAAAAGTCATTAATCATTGAAAAATTCATAACCCTTTTAAAAAGTCACAACTCAATGGATAAGGCACAACCCTTTGAAAAAAATCACAATCCTTCGGAAAAGACACAACTCATCGAAAATGTCACAACCCATCAAAAAAGTCACAACCTTGCGCAAAAGTCACAACTCATCGGAAAAGACACAATCCTTTAATGTGAAAAGGTATTTACTTTTAATGTAATATAATTAAATAAAATAAATTGACTATATTTAATTGGGGGTATTATAGTAATTCAACATTCATGTCTGGGAGTTCATGCTTTTAAGGTAGTATATATATATATATTAGTGATAGTTGGTATTAGTGATGGTAGAGTTGATTGATTTTAATAGTTGATGATATAGGAATTGATTATAGTTATTAGTGGTGATAGTGGCTAATAGTGATTGTGAAGGTCATTATATGTATTGTAGGATTGACAATATTGGTTGATAACGATAGTGGTTGAAACTAGTGGTTGTGATGGCAAGGATGATTGGTAGTTGACAACGATGATATTTCTTGTGATGACAGAGGTGGTTAACGGTTGTGGACAGAGTGATGTTAAAAATAATTCACACAAAAATACCTCTTAATGGCTTCAACATTTATATTTTATGAAAGTGTGAATCTAACTGATTTAGGCCTTAGGCTATTAAGAGTGTTAATCGTTACCCAACCCTACCCAAGTAGTGGGCTGGCCCAGGGCCAAACTATTTTGATGACTCTAGTATTATTACTTGAAATGTTTTAGAGAAGTTTCCTTAGTGTGATGTTCGCGTGACATGTCATATTGTTCTAGAATAATTTTTTATATGACTTTAGAGGTTCAAATATGAATTTGACCGTAAATTTGCTCAAATAGTTTATTTGTGTTAAATATTTTGTTTAAAATTCTATTATTAGGCATTTGAAAATGTAACAACCCTGAAAAAATTTGAACTAAGACTTGAGCCATCTTTCATTGTGAGTAGGATTTTACCAAGGAATTTAAAATTTCTTAAGTATTAAGATCACTAGATATAGCAACTTGAGTTCCAAAAAGAATTAAAGAGAATTCATTCAAGTCATTCCTTAGTTCTTTTAAGTTTTGGTTCAACTTCAAATGACTATAACTCGCAGCACAGAATGAGTTAGGTGTGCCATAGGATATGAAATAAAAGGTGTTTGAACTATATTTCCAACGCCACTGAGTTTTCTAATTTTCGAGCTCATATGAGGAAGATATGCCCATTTGAAGTCAGGATGTCCATTTAAAGAAAGTTACCCGAAAATACAATGAGTATTTTAGTCTTTTCCTTACCCCCACTTAGTCTAAATGCGAATTACACCTAATTAACGGTCTAAAATGATTAAAATTAATTTCATTCATCCCTAAAAGCGTTTAGGGTTTTAGAGAGAAGATTCAAGAGGAGAAAAAGTTCAAAGTTTCAAGCGTTCGTTCAAGAAATTCAAGATTTCGCCAAGAACCTAGTTCTTTGAGATATGTAAGCTTCCATAGTTTTGGGTTCATTCACCCACACGTCAATCATGAGATTCTTTTCAAATCTATCAATAAATATTGAGCAATTTATTTTCTTGATATGTTCTTGAAGTTTCCTTATCGATTATGTTTTTATGTAAGAATCTACATGGGTCAACTTCAAACAACCATATCTCTTAGAATATAAAGAGTTACTTGATCTATAACACATCAAAATAAAGGTAATTAAATCTACTTTCCACCACCACCAATTTCGCGTCAATCCAATTTTTGAGTGAAAAGTTATGCTTATTTTAGTAAACTGATAAAGTGTTGTTATGAATTAGCTGATCGGAAAACATTTAAAAGGGTCGTTTTTGTCTTTTTGCCCCTAACAAAATCCTAAATTAATTTCTTGACTAATAAATGGCTCAAAACAATCAGATTTGCATCTTTTAATCTATCATTCTATTCTTTCTCAATCCCTCGGGCAAAACCCTAAGGAAAAATAAAAGTAGGAGATTTCATTCAAGATTCAATCTTTTTCAAGATTCTTCTTCAAGGTAAGTCTTTCTCCAAGAATTTCATTCTTTGCAACTCAAATTCCTCCATACAATTATGAATCACTAGTGAAAATCATAATTTTTGGCCATAGAGATTTCAAGAAACTAATTCAAGAATCTCACCTTCAAGCTTGGGTTTTAAGGCTTCTAATCAAATTCTTCTTCAAGATTTTTCAAAAACCTTGTTCTTCTAGGTATGTAATACTATCATAGTGTTGGGCAAGTTCTTCCTCACACCCTACATCAACTTTCAAATCAGTAAAAGAGCAATCTAGGATTCTACCTGTAGATTTGAGTATTCTTGAGATAAGTTGATTTGAGTTGTTGAGTTCATGGTTATTTTAAAAATTCTATTCCTAATTATTGAGTTTCTGTATTTTTATTGAGATCTTTGATTTGATTTGTTCATGTCTATAATTCAGTATAAACTCTATTTTGAGTAATAAATCTTGAGAAGTTTTTCAAAGCCAACACTTGAGTTTTAAACTGAGTTTTGAGGAAGCAAGTATGAGAATTAGAAGAGTCGTATACATGAGTTCCATATTATTATTTAGACTTTTGAGTCGAGTCGTTTATGCCCATAAATTCCGCATGAACTCAATCAGTTGAATATCTTTGAGAGGAGTATAGTATCTTCAAGTCCCATGTCTTGAGTATTGAGTTCCTAATCATTTTTGGGATTATATTCCTAATCATGGGGCTACTACATGTTACCCATGAAGGTCCTTGAGTTGAGTAGTTCATGCCAATAATTCCGCATGAGCCCTATGAGTCGAGCAGCCTTGAGATGTGAGGAATCGTTGAGTCCTTTAGTTGAGTAGTTCATGCTCATAATTCCACATGAACCCTTCGAGTTGAGCATTCTTGAGATGAGTAGTATCATTCACTCCTTGAGTTCTAGAGTTGTTGAGTTCCAAGTATTGAGTTCTATGCATAAAGCTTAAATTGAGTTGTTCACGTCCATAATTCGGCATGAGCCCTATTTTAAGAAGTCTTTTTTTACAAATTGCTTTAAAACTTGTTTTAAAGACTTGAGCACTGAGTTGAGGAAGAGTAGAGCTGAGTTCAATTTCTTTAAAATGATATATGGGAACTAAGTATTTCCAAGAGTAAATGATTTTACATTTAAGATAAGAGGAAACTGAAATTTCCAAAAGAGTTTTGAGCACTTTGAGTACCATATCTTTTAAGAGAAATATTTTGTGGAATAATCTCAAACCACAAGAGAGATCCATGGTAGCCTGAAAGAATTGTCTCATCCTTGAATCTGGTCATGCTCAATAGTCACCTAGCTGAGGTCTATCTATAGCCGCCTGAAGATGTCCTGTACTCAACAAAGAACAAGAAAGTGCAGTATCAGCACACAACCACAGTGTACCGGTAGGATCACGTGGTTATTCCAGTAAGCGAAATATATATAAGCAATCACAACAAGGTAAAACGCGCATATACAGACTATACATATATATATATATATATATATATCAATTATCATTTCCGGAGCAATGTCCAATTCCACATTCTCAATAGCAAGTATATATGACGAGTCAATGTTCCTCTCCTGGAACACAATTTAATGGTCCTCTCATGGAACCCATACCCAAAATGTTCGTGTTCTGGATCGTGACACCTGTTCCAAGTTAGTGTGTTGGATCATGACACCCATTCCAATATGTACGTCAGTACGTGACATCTGATCCAAGTTAATGTGTCGAAACGTGAAACTCGATCCAATATATATGTCGGTACGTGAAATCAGATCCCAGTTAGTGTGTCGAAATGTGACACCCATTTCATTCAACAATCCATAATCACAATCACAATATACATTCTCATAATCATACAATCAAGTGTCGAATCATGACAAACAATCATTCATTCATACTCAATTACATTAGGTATGATCAAAAGGCTTCATTCACATACATACATGCATTACTATGAAGCAATTACTAACATATATCACTCAAAACATGAATCACAACTATCACCTACCTTGAACAAAGCTTGAATCCCCTAAGAAACTTGATTCTTCCCTTTTCGGATTCTTTCAACTTATTATTGGTCTACAAATAATCAATATAACGCGAGGATCAATAAACAAGACCTAATTACCCATATTATAATCAATAATATCAACCCTAGGCCAAACCCTTCATCCCTATACCCATATTAGTGTTTTTTCCACCATAATTCCCAGATCAAAACACTCCCCCATCGATAATTACCCAAGAAACTAAGTTCTACGGATCAAAAAATGAATTCGGGGAGTAAAAACCTTACCTTTGGTTCTAGAAGAGGTGGAAAACCTTCAAGAAATATCCCTGGGTTGTTTCGTAGCTCTCAAGATCAAATGTTGCAGAATAATAACATTTTGGAGTTTATTTCGGACTTAAGTCGCGTTTATCCCTCTATGGCAGCCCACACCCCGCCACAGCGGCCCCACCCTGGCAGGAATAATTCCGTCTTGGTAGCTTGCACTGCAACAGAGAGTTAAATTAAGATTTCCAAATCCCCATTTCACAACACACCTTCATCCCATGACACTCAAAAAATACTCGTTCATGCTTAGATCAGTTTCGGGAGTTTTACTAGCCCAAATTTGACTCTGTAAAGTTGTATGGGTTTCTTAACGTCTTAGCTATCCACTCACGTGATCAGATTCGTAATTAGATGTATCATTCGTTACCATGTTTCGCTAGACCTCATTGACTCCGATTTCGTACAAAGCGGGACTAGGTTAGGAAATTCCAAGTTACTACCAAAAAGTTTTCTTACCCCAATTATTTCCCCTTTGGCTTTTCCCTAACGAAGGAATTAGGTCGTTACAACACGTGTGTTGCACGTATATCCCATGTATTTTTTTTAAATTCCTTAAATTGATTAAAATATTATGAATATATATATGTAATCAGTAATAAAATATAATAATTAAAAATGAATCTTTAAAACTGTGATAAGAAACGCCAAATGACGGGCATATGATAATGTTTCAACATAATTCGTTTTAAGCAATAAATTGTTAATTTGAACTTCTGTTAATAGTAGTACATTTCCAATAATACGTCATAAATGGCTAATTTGAGCCAAAAACAAAATACAGACTTACTATGATTAGAAATTTATCGAAATCAAATTTAAAAAAGTTTAATAGAGACAAAAATACAAAAAAAAAAAAAAAAAAAAAAATAGAGAAAAAAAATATAACTCACACATCCTTGTTAAGACTTTATTCAAAAGAATATAGTAGATGTGAAATAGATACATAATTAGTGCATAATTTTCTGAGTCTTGTCTACACTTCTCCCATAGCCAATTCAATCCAATAATCTTCTTCATTGAATCAAATTCAAACATGAATCAAATGACAAATAGTACAATGTTGGTATAAGTATTTTTAGTACTTTGTTATTGAATGAAATGTATAATCTTGGATAGGGGACTCATGAAACTAGTAAGATGAATTTATATAGATGAAAATGGAGGAGTACTAGAAAAATTTTTAAAGTTTTAAATTAAATACTTAGAAGTTATGAATATAAAATATATGAGAGTTATGAATATTAAAAGTAACAATTAAATAAGTAATTGAATATGGGTTATGAAAATCAGTATTTAAAGAAAATAAAAAAAATATTAAAAAGAAAAATAGTGCAAATAATATTTAAATCGAAAAAATAACATACTTAATAAATTTGGATGTTTCTACTAATGTTTATTTCAACGTGAAGGTTATGTGCATTCCCATTTATAAGTTTTTTTTGTTTAATATAGAATTTTTATCATAATAAATAGGAAAATTCAACAACTCCTAATAACAGAAGAAAACCAAAAGACCAGAAGTTTTGAAACGTAGGAGGTATGTTAACTGTTAAATAAATATTTAATATTAATTTTGATAAGGAGCAATTTTATAATAAAAACAATTCAAAGCAAATAATTTGCAGTAGAGTATAATTTTACTTTTAGATATAGGTAATTCAACTTATAAAGGGTGTTTTTGTAATTCAACTTTCAACTATGGGACTTCCCAGTTTTAATATATACTAGTTTCACGGCACGTGCGTTGCACGTGTCTATCATATAGATAGTATATGATGTTGTAAAATAGAATTAATATTACTAAATTAAAACTTTTTAGTAAATAATTATAATTGAACAAACAAAGGATAAGTATTTTTAAATTATTAATACACATTTCCATAGAGTTAATTGTAATTTGAGATCAAAATGACCAGATATCATTAAAACATTTTAAAATACAATCAAAGTTTAAATATGGTAGAAATTGACATTTCATTGGTACTATTATTTCTTACTTCATTCAATTTTATAAACAAACCTAACAAAAAAAATAGGAAAAAAATATCCATTAAAAAAATGTCACCAATAGGTTTTGCTCTTGAGGTTATGAACATAAATGATGTACACCATTTAAGTACAAATTTTGTCTTAAATATTCACACTTGAAATTTAGTATGTGCATGACACTGATAAAGATTACCATAAGTATTTTAATATTTTATCTTTATTTGTAATATATGTTTTACAATATATTATTCTCAATTAATATTTGAGTAAGGCTATCTTAGAGAGTTAATTTTACCCAAAAAATGTACTTGGTTGTTATCATGAATGATGGTTAAATACAAGTTTGAGTGTATGTAAAATATTTAGCTAGAACAATTCTTTGTTTTAGATATATATACTTCAGTAGAATAATTTAATTTTAATATATGAACAACATCGCCAATGTTGAAAAATATTTCATTTCGTCAAGTTTCTAGCTTATCTTTGTGGAATTGTAGTCTTCTCCTTTTTTCTGCCGCATACATATCATATAGTTGTTGTCTAATGAAAATATCTAGTATTTTATAGAAGTTGTATCATGATAGAAAATATTTAAAATCAATAATAAAAATTAATAGATGAATAAAATTTAAAGTATTATTCATAGAATCATTAATTTGATTTAAGATCATTTTATCAATCACTATTTTCTTATCTATTTTTATATATAGCTAGTAAGGAGTGTATCTTGTGACATAAAGAAAAATTATATGGAATAATACATAGCCAATGAAGAATGAAGACGAAAATATATGTTCATCCTATATTCACTCTAGTGTTCCATTTGATTTAAATCTCACGCCACCAACATTACTTTCTCTATTCATTTTTACATACATAACTATTATAAGATAATTATTATCAAGGCTATATTATCATATTATAAGTAAAAGTTATTTTTGAAATAGTGGATTTAACATCAAAACTAATAATTGAATGGACTATGTTGATGCCCATTGTTTTAGAAAAATTAGGAAGAAACTCCTTCGTTTGAGGGTAAAAGAATAAAAAATGGAAAAACAAAGAATAAATATATAACCCCAATCATGTACCTTTTTTGTATTTATTTATTATTTTTGTCTCTCCCAAAACTTGACCTATTTATTTTATTAGAAAAGTTAATTCACAATGTGTGCATTCATCAATGTTCACTCATTATATGAACACTAATTATTAAATTATCTCTCGAATAAAAAAAAAACTAATTAAAGAAACAAAACAAGAAAAACAGATGATAATTACTGCGCCTATATATAGAAGTTTTCTGTGTGAAGCAAAGTTCATAGATAATTGCATTTTTTTTGGTCTCTTATTTTCTTCTTTAATAGAAATTCAATACATAAATTCCAATGCTAAGAACTTGTGCAAAGCATATCAATGTGTTGGGGTGGAATCATCTATAAAAATTTTAAATGTGTCACAAAAAAGAAATCCCTGATAATTTATATGTAGTGAATGGTTGTGATTTACTGCCGAAGCAACATGAAGGTAGAAATTGTTGTGACTATTCGTAGGAAATTAGTCTTTTTTAATAAATAAAATATGTAGGTTAATTAAAAGTGTATTAATGTTCTAAGATGATATAAATAATATTGAAGTATGTAAGTGATGAAAATTGTAAGAGGATAATATGAGTGTGAATTGATAAATGATATGCTACAATTTGTTCACCAACTCTTTCATACATGGTACCTCGAGTTTCGTTGAATTTCAAATTTAATCAATTGTTGCAAATAAGACTTGATATTTTTAAGAAGAAGAAGAAGAGTAGAAAGCTTAAATAAAGCATAGTTTAAAAGTGAGAGAAAACCACTAGGATGGTTATAGATTATAGAAATTTAAATGCAAAAACTAAAACTTATAATTATCCAATTCCAAATAAAATATTAAAAATAAGACAAATACAAGGATATAATTATTTTAGTAAATTTGATTGTAAATCAGGATTTTATCACTTAAAATTAGAGGAAGAATCTAAGAAATTAACAGCATTTACAGTGCCACAAGGATTTTATGAATGAAATGTATTACCATTTGGATATAAAAATGCACCAGGAAGATTTCAACATTTTATGGATATATATTTCACAAAATTAGAAAATTGTATAGTATATATCGATGATATACTTTTATACTCAAGGACATATGATGAACATGTAATATTATTAGAAAAATTCATAAACATAGTAGAAGAATCTGGAATAAGTTTAAGTAAAAACAAAGCAGAAATAATGAAAAATCAGATAGAATTTTTAGGAATACAAATAGATAAAAATGGGACAAAAATGCAACAACATATAGTACAAAAAATTATAAATTCAGAAGAAATACTGGATACAAAAAAGAAATTACAATCCTTTTTAGGATTAGTAAATCAAGTAAGAGAATATATTCCTAAATTAGCAGAATATTTAAAACCATTACAAAAGAAATTGAAAAAAGATGTAGAATATAATTATGATGAATTAGATAAAAAGCAAGTACAAAAGATAAAAGAACAATGTAAAAAACTACCAAAATTATGTTTTCCAAATGAAAATAAAAAATTCAATTATATAGTAGAATCAGATGCAAGTGAAAATAATTATGGAGGAGTATTAAAATACAAATATGAAAATGAGAAAATAGAACATCATTGCAGATATTACTCAGGAACATTTACGGAAACGGAAGGTAAATGAGAAATTAATAGAAAAGAATTATTTGCATTATATAAATGTTTATTAGCATTTGAACCATATATTGTATATAACAAATTTATTGTTAGAACAGATAATACACAAGTAAAATGGTGGTTAACAAGAAAGGTACAAGACTCAGTTACTACAAAAGAAATTAGAAGATTGGTACTAAATATTCTAAACTTTACTTTTACTATTGAAGTAATTAAGACTGACAAGAATGTTATTGTAGATTACTTATCAAGACAAAGCTGTGCAAACAGACTTTGAAGAAGAGCTTACAAATACAGTACTTATGAACGAAATATTGGAACAACTTAAGATGCTCAACAACAGAGTATCAGTTATGGAAACAAAATATGTGGAGTCGGACCACAATAAAAAACCAGATCTAGTAGTGCAGTCGGAGCACTTAAAACAACCAGACCTAGAAGGTGATGTTGGGAAACACCTAAAAACCCAAATTACTAACAATTTGCTTAATATTGCAGGTACATCTAAAGAAAATATACAAGAATCATTTACTACTGTTACAAAAAGAAAAAACTTCAACTTGAATAAGGTATTTGAAAAGCCTTATGCCCCACCTCACATACCAAAAAATGAATTATTCGTACCCCCTCAAGTACATACATATGCAACCTCACTTAACCAAGCCAAGAAAACATATAACCATATAACCCGGACATATATTGAAAACATTTAGAAAATCCAAAAATACCTAAATACCCAACCTATAGAAAATTCGGAAAAATTAAAAAGCCATCAGGGATATATTACCCAGAAATTACAAAACTATAACAAACTAATTGCATTACCAGGTACCAAACCAAACTTAGTAGCTACATGTTACTCTTATGGACTTATATCAACTGTATATACAATTACAGGAGATGAACTTAGCCTAATACCAGAATTACATCAAGCGTTTATGAATTATAAACGAGTTACTAAAGGACAATTATTCTATGTACGATTTTATTCAGCTACAGCAGAGATATTATTTGACGAAATTAAACCAGTAATTACGGTGATAAAGATAGGAATGACGAAGGACTATATTATACCAGAGGAAATTACAGCTCAACCAGTTATACAAAAAGCAGAGTTACCAGATTTTTACGCAAATAAACGTATTATTGGACTTAGCACAATATTAACAGAATTATCAAATGTCTATGATGAAACGAATTACATATGGAAGTATTGTTCAAGGAACCACTTATTAATCTACTCCACAGCAAAGGAATTACGATATATGGATAAATTAGAAGTAAAGAATTGGGCCTTAACATTACTTAAACCAGAGCAAGAACCTATAACAAAAAGGAAAGGATTTATTTCAGAAGATAACTTAGACCAATATTGTAAACTTATTGGAAAGAAATATACGGAACATGAATGTAGCAGATGCAGCGGTACAAACAACTACATACCAGAAGTCAACATCGATTAATGGACAAATGGACAACCAAAACTTAAAGAGGAAGAATTATTGAAGACAGATGGACGGATGAAATTATTGATAACAACATAATGGAATCTACTTTTCAAAAAGAAGAAGACAGGACCATGTGACGGAAAAAGACAAAAGAAGAAGATATAAAGAAAAAGATAAGATAAAAAAGAAAAGAAGAAAGTGACTTATGTCGGGGATGAATATGTAAATAAGTAAGGACTTACATTGTAAATAACTTTCTTATTTTGTAGCCTTAGCCCTTAGGACGTTTGTATATATAGGCTAGCATATTTCATTTGTAAAAATCATCAGCAATAGAAAACCACTCTCTAAATCTCGTAAGTTTTAAATTTTGAGTTTTAACTTTGTAAAAAAGAATAGATATTTAATAAAATCACTTATTCCCCAGATGGAGAAAGACTTAGCAAACAATACAACTAAGGTATGACTATATATCTTTTGTGATCCATACTTAGTCATAAATTAGTTATGATTTATGTTATGAATTATGATTATGAACTATATGAATTAATGATCATGTTTAGCTAAAGTAGTTAATTCCTGTCAACCATGAATATTATGTGATATGCTTATGATTGTTATTATGAATTAGAATTATTCAATATTTATTATCTAGTTTGCTAGCATAGAGAAAAGTAGGAGAAGACTTCTAGAACTATGCATCCAAAATTGGGAAACCGTTGAAGGCAAGAGAAGCCGTGTTAGGGGAGTACCTAAGTGTTGATGCGCTGTTTAGGAAGATAGTATCTGAAAAAGGTATCATGCTAGTAGTGGCCGGATGATAAAAATGAATACTCTAAATCATAATAAGCTATCATAAGATTACCATATGGTAGACATGGAAGACGGGAATAAATTAATAAATTGCTAAAATCGATAAAATAAAAATATTAACATTAATGAACATTGCTAATATACCTACTGCAGAAATTAATAATAGCTATTTTGAAGATAATTATAAGATACTTATCTTTAAAGTGTTAGAAAAAATAACTGAACCCAGCATAAAGAAGATAATATGGGAAAAAATAATGAAATACGAAGAAGAAGAAATGAATAACTTACTAAGACAAAATTGGTTTGACGACATAAGAGAAATAATACAAGAATTATATGACCATAATGATTATTTAGACATATACTCAGACTACAATAGTGATTAAATTATGATAAATGAAGAATATTTTCAACTCTGGAAAGAAGTTATGACTGAAATAGATTCATGGGAAAATATTATAAAAACGTATTTAGAAGAATACCTTAAAACACAAGACATACAATACTTAAAATTGCTAATAGAAGGAGCCCAAATAATTTTACATAAGAAAGAAAAAGAAGATGAATTTTACAAAAAAACATTTAATTGATAAAAGACTATGATAAATCTAAACATAGCCCAAATTTCGCACTTACCCCCAAAAATGGTATCCATAAGATTGCAGGTGCATTAGTCAACTCAAAAAAGCATTAAACTCATGAAGGTTGCAGGTGCATTAGTCAACTCAAACAACATCACAAAGAACTCATAGTGCCCATACCGAGTCTTGAACACCATCTTGGGTACGTTTTCAGGCCTAATCTTTAACTGATGGTACCCAGACATTAGATAATTTTTTTAGAATATTGATGCACCCTACAACTAGTGAAAAAGATCATCTATATGAGGCAATGGGTACTTATTTTGAATGGTGACCCTATTTAACTGTTGGTAGTCTATGCACATCCTCATGCTACCATCCTTCTTCTTAACAAAAAAGACAGGAGCACCCCATGGGGAAGCACTAAGATAGATGAAACTCTTATCAAGAACTCCTGGATCTGGGTTTTAAGCTATCTTAACCCTGTTGAAGCTATGCGATAAGGAGGGATAAATATTGGGTGAGTTGCCGGCTCCTAGTCAATAAAAAAATCTATATCTCTATTTGGAGGTGTACCAAGTAAATCAGTAGGAAACACTTCCTTAAACTTAGCCACTACATAAATAGACTCAATAGAGGGGGACTCTGCATCGATATCATATATATGATTCAAATATACAAAACAACCCTGCCCCACTAGTTTACTAGCCCGAATGAAAGATATGATCTTAGCTGGCTTAGGCTTCTACAGCCCTTCCCACTCTAACTTTTCCCTACCCGGGATCCCTAAGGTCATAATCTTAGCATTGCAATTAAGCACAACTTAATAGGGGGAAAACTAAGTCATGTATAATACTACATCAAAGTCAATCATATCCAAAATAACAAATTCAGTCCAAGTCTTGAAACCTATAAACAGGACAGAACAAGGACGATCGACATGGGTGACTACGATAGACTCTCCAACCGGGGTAGAAACATGGATAGAGGCATCAAGCACATCACAAATCACATCAAATCCAATGGCAAACTGTACTGATACATAAGAGTAAGTATAACCCGGATCAAACAAAATAGTAGCCATCCGGTCACATACAAGAATAGTACATATGATCCCTACATCAAACGCCTTAACCTTGATCTTTCCCGGAAAGGCATAAAAATGAGCCATGTTATCCTGATGGGCAACCTCTCTGTCTAGTTGAAATGCTTCTCTACCTGCATTACCATTTCCCCAGCCTCCACGACCTCACTGATTTTCTCCTCGCCCACCTTGTGGACTTCCCTTTCCATTATTACCTCCGCCCGCCGGTACACTACACTAGTCTTCTGTTGTACAAGTTCAGTCATGCTCGGGTGGGGACTATCTCTCCTAATTTGTCCTAGTTCTCTATAATTATAACAATAGCGGTCAAGAGATGACCTGTTGCTTTGTGCAAAATAGTAGCCATCCTGAGTATAAATCTATTGCATAGTTCTTGAGTAACCAGCCGTAGAAGAGGGCATATTTGAATGAATTGGCTGAGCTACAATTTCTAGACTACCTAAACCCCTGGAGTAGGAGCCATTAAAGTTACATGTATTCTTGGACCTCTTAGCCAAAGCCTTGGCCTGCCTGTCCCGTCAAAATCCTTCTACCTTCTTCACAAAGTCTGTCACTTCATTAAAGCTTTTACTTGCAAAGGTCATCTCAACAAACAATACATGCAACTCGAGATTCAATACCATGATGAACAAACATATCCTCTCTTCTTCTATAGTCACCAACTACGTTGCATATCTAGACAAGTCATGGAACTTAGCTTCATAAGCAGCTACAGTCATACCTCCTTGCCCCAAAGTCATGAATTAATCCTACTTGCGGTCCCTCAATGTCTAAGGCACATTTTTCTCTAGAAATAAGGCATTGAACTAAACCCAGGTAAGTGGAGGAAAGCTTGCTATCAATATTCCACAAAGGCTCTCAACCACTACTTAGCCTTTTCTTGAAGCTGAAAGGTCACGAACTCAACTCCATGTTGGTGCACAATGCCCAACTTGTGAAGTCTCTCATAGCAATCTAGGATGAAGTTATAGGCATCCTCACTTTCAGAACCATAAAACATTGATGACTTTAACTTCAGAATCTTGGTCAGCATCTCGCGCTCACTACCAGTCATCATAGGGCCCAAAAGTAGAAGGAACAACGTATCACCACCCAACACTCCATCCATCTTAGGGATTGTAGCAACAACAGGACAGATGAATGGAGGTTGAGAAGCTTGCACCAACCCACCGAGAAAAGTTAAAATATGATGAGCTATAGCTAGATCCAAAGGGGGAAGTCCTATAGTCCCAACTTATACATCCTCGTCTTGTTCAGCATCCTCTTCCACTTCAACCTCCACAATCTTTTCTACCTCATCCTAGGGTGCAGGAGGGGCCTCTTCCCTAGGTACATTGTTAGCTTGGGCTTTCTCCCTGGCTGGTGCTACCCTTCCTCGACCTCTGCCCCTTCCTCTTCCTCTACCCCTACCTCAGCCACATTCTCTCGATGCGAGCTCCCCTACTGGCACATTTATGGGAGCTACTAGCCTGGCACCGTTATTTCGCATGTTATCCATTTGTGGATCGAAGGGTTAAAGAGATTAGATACCAATTTGGTTCACCATATGCCAATCGGAATAAAGATATAGCACGTAGGGAGAAGAAGATGGAGAGATTTTCCTAAAGTCTTGTAGCCTCTCAAAGAAAAGTATAGACTTCTTTGTACCATTCTGTAAAACTCTACTAGAATCTTTTTGGAACAACGAGATCAACAAACCTAGGGCTTTGAGTCTATAAGGTTTAAGACCGAAGGAAATGTACTACTATCCTAGACAAAGCCAAGTAGCCTGAACGAACTGGCTCACCCTTGAACTCATCAAGTAAGTGATCTCCTAGCTCAGGTCTCCCAACAGATGCCTGATTATGCCCTAAGGGAAATGCATCTAATTTTCAGTGGATATTGGGTCTTTGATCCCTTTCCCTAAAAAACTTTTAAATCCCAACTTTTTACCATTAAAGTCATTTTAAAAGGTATCAAAAATCCCCAAGAGAAGAAATTGTTTGAAATAAGTCATATAGGAATTAAGATTTATAACTCAATAAGCCAAAAACCATGAAAGTTCACACTAACCAAAAAACATATGAATAATACTAACGAGAAATAATTGACATAAGAAATCTTGGAGAAATGAATACAAACAAAATATACTTAAAAAATAAAACCAGTGTTTAGGTCAGACCTTATATATGTATACCAACATGATGAATTTTTAAAAAATATACGTACTTATAAAATTAGGGTTTAGGTTTCAAAATATTATAAGTTCTAAAAAAATAAGGGTTTAGGTATTATAGACCTAAAACACTAACAAATCAAAACGAACATGAAAAAGTTATACGTACTAATAAAATTAGGGTTTAGGTTTAAAAATATATAATTCTACAATACGATTTATATGTTGCAACTTCGAGACCTAAAAAAGAAATAAAGTGAACTTAAGAATATTAAATATACTGTAATATACTACCAAATTTAAACATATGGTTTAAATTCTGAATCTGGCTCAGATTAAATAAATTTAATATTTCAACTCTTTGAAATGGCTTGAGGAAGCAATTGTCATTCAACACTTTATTCAAAATGTCTTTTGGAATTAAAACATTTCTAATTGTAGTCTTATATACAAATACTCTGTTTCCCAAAATTCCCACTTGCCATATTTTTCCTCTCTCTCTCTCTCTCTATATATATATATATATATATATATATATCATAGGTAGGAGCAATACTTTGACCCTTTGTCTGTTTCTCTAAGATATCGTCAATTCACAACAATGGCTTCTTCACCCTATGATTTCCTCCTACTTGAATTTGGTAATTCAATTTTCATCTTCTTTTAAACTATTTTTATGGAGATTTTGATGTTTTGTTTCTATTAGATGCTTTTATATGCTTTACTTTAGGCTTGCGTAAATTACCTGCGAATTTTACTTGGGGATTATTTCTGTTGAAATTACCTATGAATTTTCATGCGGAAATATGAAATTCCTAAATTATAGACTTTTTTACCTACGAAAAATAGTTTCCCAGAAAAATTGGTGGGTAAATTTGGCACCATTTTCGCAAAATTATTACCTAGGGAATTATTTGTGAAAAATCATTTGTAAGTATTATTTTCAAAGGTAAATTCACAAGTAATAAAAAAATGATTTTTTTAATCTTCTAGCAAGAAAATTCCTAGATAAATTTATTTGCAAATAATTACTTGGAAATTTATCTAGAAATATTTTTTATTTGGTATTACCTGGGGATTCATGTTCTATGAATTTTGTTGGGGATTTACTTAGGAATTTTCTTACTTGAAGAATTTACTTGGGGATTCTATTGTTGTGAATTTGATTTGAGATTTTTTGAGGGACTTACTTGGAAATATGCAAACTTGAATATTTTTCATATAATTTAATTGGAATTTGTTTTTATTGAAATCTAAGGATTTTTGTAAATTAGGAGTCCTCGGGGAATATTTTCTTAAAAATATATTTACCAAAATAAAAAAATATAATAATATAAAAAGGACAAATGATCACTAGAATGAAATTTATTGTTAAATAACTATTCTATTTTTAGGTTCAATAAATTATTATGCAAGAATATCAATTTAATAAGGTGTTGGAACATTATCATAAATTTTAGGATGAATATTTTAAACTCATATATAATTAATATTTAATCTCACTAAAAATCAATGTCATTATTTTTAAATTTTAATTTGAAAGAAACAAAGAATTAAAATTACATGGCAAGTTATTTATCCAATAGAAAAATAATTATCATAAATATTTTAATCTAATACGGTGTTGAAACATTACCATAAAATTTAGGATGCATATTTTTATATAATTAATATTTTATCTCTCTAAAAATCAATGACACCATTTTTTATTTTGTTTTTTGATTTTAAAGATACAACGAATTAAAATTATATGGGTACTTGCTTATCCAATAGAAAAGTAACTATCATAAGTATTTGTCAAATTAATACGGTGTCGGAACATTACCATAAATTTTAGGATAAATATTTTTAACTTATATATAGTTAATATTTCATCTCACTAAAAACCAATAATACCATTTTTTATTTTGTTTTTTTATTTGAAAGATAGAAAGAATTAAAATTTTATGATAGCCATTTATCCAACAGAAAAATAACTATCATACAAGTTTAAATACCCCTTGTTGATAGAATTATATGAAAAGAAAAATAAATAATTTCTACTGGTATATCCAATTGGATAGTCATTTATCCAACAGAAAATAAATAAATTCTCTATAGTAAGTTATTAAATGATATCCAAATATAAAATTAAGTATATTAAAATATAATTAGTAAAAGATAAATTAAAATTATAAATACCAAATTTCCTATTAAGATATACTATCAATTATTGATTTATAACTTCCTTGCACATTAAATTTATAAGTATATTTATATTTTCAAGTATTTATTTACAAGAACATTGTATGCATAATGTAAATTTTGTCTACATTTAATATGCTTCGTTATAGATATTATCTCATAGAAAGTGTGCGCACAAAATTTTCATGATATGTTTGGTGGTAGTAATTTATTTTAATATATATATATATATATATATATATATAAATATATATATATTTATTTACAAGAACATTGTATGCATAATGTAAATTTTGTCTACATTTAATATGCTTCGTTATAGATATTATCTCATAGAAAGTGTGCGCACAAAATTTTCATGATATGTTTGGTGGTAGTAATTTATTTTAATATATATATATATATATATATATATATATGTAGTTGTCATGCTTTATTTTTGAAAAGGTAAATCACATGAACTTTACTCAACATTTTAAGATATATTTTTATCTCATATTAATATGAGATGACTTTATAGTACTCTTTGTGTAATCATTATCTACATTGTATTTTTAATACTCAATTAATTTAATTAAATTTAGCTTTAAATATTAATCAAATTGAAGGAAAACAACAAAGTTTAGTGTAATGCTAGTGGTACTTTTTACCACTTCGGTGGAAGACACATGATCTTTAGCATTTACAATGCTATTAGTTTGAGCATTGGTAGAATAAAGTAATTACATATAGGTTGGGCATTGGGTAGTGGGCTAGGATTAAGTTAGTGCAATTAAGTAGGTGCCTATGTGTATGGGGTGTCCTAAGTATATCGGGTTCAAGAACAAAATAATTAATTAGGAGATACTAATTATTAATTAATATTGTCAATAAAAATTCTTTTTTGTTAATTTTTACAAAAAAAAATTCGGTATTTTTTTTTTTGCAAGAAAATTCCCAAGTAATTTACTTGCGAAATATAAATCCCGAGGTAAATTACTTGGGGATTTTAAAATTCGCAGGAAATAATTACCTAGGAAGGTTTTACCATCGGATTTTTTTTGGTAGGAAAATATGCAGGAAACTTAGTTTCTTGCGAATTTTCATATGTAATCCCTAGGAAAATCCCCATGTAATCCATATTTTTCTTGTAGACCTCATTGAATATGTTCTTGTTGTGTTAAAAGAGTTAAATTTTGCAAAAGTTAATTTTTTTCTATAACCATTTTAGTGTATAATGTTTTTCTGAATCGAGGGTTTATCAGAAATAGTCTCTATACCTCAAAGGTAGGAGAATTAATATTATTCTGATCTAGAGACACTTTTGTCAAAACAACTTTCACAAAAAAGTACTTTTGTCGAAAAATAATTTCTGTTTTGTGTTGTTTTTGGTCAAACACCACAAATGTTAAAAGGAATGCCTTTTTTGTGCTAGCTTTTAGCCTCCAAGAATCCATGTCAATTTTCATGTGCTTTCTGTTTAATTTTTAGTTGAACTGTATATTGTGTTTCGTTTTTCTAGATGACAAACGATAGAAGCAACTACTTTTGTGCTCAATTCAGTAACTTTTGGTGATCTTCCAAGTTTTATTGTTTTGGTGACACTAAATTTTTTCTTTTGTTGCAAGACAAATTTGGAGCCTATGTATATCAGCACAGTCGCAACCTCTCGGCCGAGTGAAATTCTTAGTTATGATGTAACGACTTTGGAAGGACATACATCTAAGGTTTGACCGTATCTTTATAATTTCTCCTGATCCGGCATGATTTCTTTAAAGGAAAAATTATAAATATCATATCTTTTTTTGTCTTCTATATTAACATTACAATTTTTTCTTGTTCCAGGTTTTTGGTTGTGCTTGGAGTCTAGAAGGGACTTTTCTTGCATCTAGGTAAGATTGCTTCCATTTCTTTATTTAATTGCTCTCGTCTATGTATACTCATGTTCATATTCCTACTTCTCTTTCTAATTCTCTTGTTATTTTACATTTGGAAATGACCATCATTAGCACCGGGATTTTATGAAGGTTGAGCGTAGTTTTCGACTCGTCTAAGAAATCATCTCTCTTATAGCTAACCATGTGTAATATAAATTTAGGTGTAAAGACTCTACTGCTAGAATTTGGTCTATTGGAGATGGTACATGTAACTCTACTATCCAAAGTTGAAAAACTGAGAAAAAACAAGAATGTTACGACACTTGACTGGAATTTGAGTTTTCTACTGCCTGTTTTGTGCCGACTTTCGTTGATCTATACTTTTCTCAGGTGAGGTCTGGCAAATAGATGCATCAATTTGAATTTCATTCAGGTGTTTTTTCCCTTGTTCTGTCATAATTTCATAAGTTTGTATATATTCTCACCATTGTTATACAACCCTATTCAACTCCATTGCTTGATGTTGATTGGTGAAACAACAATGCTTTTTCCACCAGCTCCACTTACGGCATAATTTATGTTTGTGAAGTTGGTGAGCATAGACCAGTCAAAAGATTCTCGGGACATTAGGTGTGCTCCATTAATGGCATAATATACATTTTCTCTTTGTCTCTTTGATGTATTACAGATTTTTTGAAGTTGGGGGAACAACGCATTCAGTAACTCCTTAACCAAATTTAAACCCTAGAATAAAAAGGGAGGACCCTTTCTGGAGATAGGGAAGACCTTATTGTTAGGATGGCCCTCTGCATCCACGGTGGAGTTTAAAATGGTTTCAATAAGTGTTTGTTGACGCAAAGTGGCGTGTTTCTTATTTTTCCTTGTTTAGTGGAGACCTACTAAGTGTGTTTCTTATGTTTCTAAAATTAGACTAAGTTAGTGGATTTTTCGGTGGGCTTATCGATTACTATTCAGTTTTGAACACCCCTAAAAGCAAGGAAGGAAATCATGATACCACACAAATTCCTACACCACATCTCCAAATAAGTACATCAATACAAATATTATAATTCCAACACAATAATGAAAAATCTATATTGGTAATTTAAGAGAAACCTATGATAGAATATCAATTTGAAGGTACAAACTTTGTACTTTTCAAAAGGAGATTATTTACATGCATGTAGATTCTTTAGGCAAAAAATGATGAAAAGATATGCATGCACCTAATATTAAAAACAAAAAGAAACTTAAGTAAGATATTTCAAATCCCTATATTATAATTCCCATACAATAATCCAGTATAACTTGTTTCCAAACCAAACGATCTCTTAGGGTTTTGGGCTCAATTTCAAGCAAGGAATTGACAATGTGGGTAAATCGAACACCAGTGACAAATAAAAAAAACTTATCTACAACCTGCAGTTTCTACAAGGTAGTGTTTCTCAAATCATGAAATTTCTGCCTCTATGTTCGCAAGACCTTTTCAAGTTATTCTTCAACCTCTACAATCGAATATCAAACACACAATGCTTATTGTTTGCAAAACAAGTTGCAACCTTATTGCCTTCCTAGTTCCAACACACTTCCAAAATATTTGTCATTATCATTGTAAGTTTTTACAATTTTGGCCTCCTTCACTAACCATATATTCACGCATTTATCAAATAAACAACTTTCCATGTATTCACCATTCCAACTAAATGCAAAAGATTAAAGAAATTCCCTGGATTCAAAATGGAAAAGAACCTACTCAGTAAAAACAAAAACATCGACAACAACGATACAATTAACTTATTCTCACTCCCCTCCCCTCGCATCCCCACCCAAATAAAAGGAATAGGTATATAGGTTATTGATAGTTCAATTGATACGAGTAAACAAACCACATAATACTTGAGCCTGTATTTGACGGTTAAAAAGTTAATTTTATTAAGAGTCCCTATTTTTATCTCTTGTGTCCAAGTAGACATAATGAGTTCACTTCCGTTACCTGTGTCCGTTCAAGCTGTGAAGAAGACTCCCTTGTTCAACATCCCATAGCTTCACAGTAGAGTCAAATGAAGCACTACATAGATACAAAATAAAACAAAACCAATAAGCTAAAAGAAATAAAAGGTTAGGTATAATACATTAAATCAGCACACACCAAAAATCCATTTGCTGGATAGCTATAGTGAAATACATTAAATCAGCACATACCAAAAATCCATTTGCTGGACAGCTAAAGTGAAATAGTATCTCTATGTATTGTTTTACTCGCAGGGGGAATACGGGTGAGAATGAAATCATTCCATATACATTAACAAGTGAACAATGGAAACATTGAAACTACTAGTGATACATGTAAACACAACAAAGACAATTAGCATAAACCTTTGCATCTAAAATTACACTAAGTTCGTAAATGAAAAGTGTACTAACTCTTATATCACTTGTTGAAGGTTGAGAGTATTGCTTATGCTGCTGAGTCCTCAAAGAATGATAGTAGCTCAAAGAAAAACTTAAGTATTGAACCATTAGATGGAATGAATGACTTATGGAAACCATTGAACAAATTGGTAACAAAAGTTGACACCTTAGACAATTCCAAAGTTTGAGTTCCAAAGTTCATCAGTAGTTCTCCACCAATCAATCTTGATGATTATGAAAATGAGGACGACGATGATAATGATGAAGAAGACAATGAGAATGTGACTTCACTGGAAGTTAAGGAACACAAAGTTAGCAAACAAAATGATCTACAAAAAATTAGATGTTGTTCAAGATATATAAGTTCCATCAAGTAGTAATAATAATAATACTGATAAAGGAAAAGGGAAAAAGGGGCGATGTGGAAGAAAGAAAAAAGAAACAAATAATCCTCCTCCTCCTCCTCTTGTTAGCCGTGGTGGTGATGGTGATAGTGGTGGAACAAATATTAATGTCGCACAAGTTCAAGTTTCTACTGAGACAATAAGAGGTACAAGCAGTTGTAGTACAAGAGCAGTGGATGAACTCTTTCATTCACTACTCTTGTACAAGCGCTGCTTGTACCTCCTGCTGTCTTAGTAGTAATTTGAGCTTGTTTCACATTAATAGTTTTTCCACCACCATCACTATCACCACCATGGTCAACAGGAGGTGGATGAGGAGGACTATTTGTTTCTTTTTTATTTCTTCCACATCCTCCCTTTTCCCCTTTTCCTCTATCAATATTTTTATTATTACTACTTGATGGTGCTTCTATAGCTTGAACAACATCTAATTTTTGAACAACATCTAATTTTTGAAGAACATTTTGTTTGCTAACTTTGTGTTCCTTAACTTTTGGTGAAGGCACATCTGCATTTTCTTCTTCTTCATCATCATTGTTGCCTCATTTTCATAATCATCAAGATTGATTATTGGAGTACTATTGATGAACTTTGGAACTAGATATTTGGAATTGTCTAAGGTGTCACCTTTTGTTACCAATTTGTTCAATGGTTCCCATAAGTCATTCATCCCATCCAATGTTTCAATACTTTTGTTTTTCTTTGAGATACCATCATTCTTTGAGGACTCAACAACATAAGCAACACTTTAGTACACTTTTCATTCACGAACTTAGTGTAATTTTAGACGCAAAGGTTTATGCTAATTGTCTTTGTAATGTTTACATGCATCACTAGTAGTCTTCAATGCTTTCGTTGTTCACTTTGTAATGTATATGGAATTATTTCAATCGCAGCTGTAATCCCCCTGCGAGTAAAATAATCCAGAGAGATACAATATCACTTAGCCTTCCAGCAAATGGATTTTTTGGGGTGTGCTGATTTAATGTATTACACCTAATCTTTTAATTTTTTTAGCTTATTGGTTTTGTTTTATTGTCCATATTTGTAGTGCTTCATTTTACTCTATTGTGAAGCTATGGGATGTATAACAAAGGTGTCTTCTTCACAGCTTGAATGTGCACATGTAATGGATGTGAACTCATTATGTCTTCTTGGACACAAGATAAAAATAGGGACTCTTAATGAAATTATACTTTATAACTTTCAAATACAGGCTCAACTATTAAGTGGTTTGTTTACTTGTATTCAATTGAACTATCCATAAACTATATACCTATTCCTTTAATATGGGTGGGGATGTGAGGGGAGGGGAGTGAGAATAAGTTATCTGTACCGTTCTTGTCAAATGTTTTTTTTACTGAGTAGGTTCTCTTTGAATCATGGGAAGTTGTTTACTCTGTTGCATTTAATTCGAATAACGAATACATGAAAAGTGGTTTATTGGATAAATGCATGAATATATGGTCAGTGAAGGAGGCAAAAATTGTAAAAACTTACAATGGCGATGACAGTATTTTTGAAGTGTGTTGGAACAAGGAAGGCAATAAGGTTGCAACTTGTTTTGCAAACAAAAAACTTTGTGTGTTTGATATTCGATTATAGAGGTTGAAGAATAACTTTAAAAGGTCTTGGAACATAGAGGTAGAAATTTCACAATTCAAGAAACTCTGCCTTGTAGAAATGCAGATTGTAGATAAGGTTTTTTTTTTAATTTGTCACTGGTGTTCAATTTACCCACATTGGAAATTTCTTGCTTGAAATAGAGCCCAAAAACCTAAGGGATCATTTGGTTTGCAACCAAGATATACTGGATTCTTGAGCGGGAATTATAATATAGGGATTTAAAATATCTTACTTGAGTTTCTTTTTGTTTTTAATATTAGGTGCATGCATATCTTTTCATCATTTTTTGCCTAAACCATCTGCATATATGTAAATAATCTCCTTTTGAAAAGTAAAAAGTTTGTACCCTCAAGTTGATATTCTACCTTAGGTTTCTCTTAAATTACCAATATCAATTTTTCATTATTGTGTTGAAATTATAATATTTGGATTTATGCTCTTATTTTCACATGTGGTGTTTGAATTTGTTTGGTATCATGCTTTCCTTCCTTAGTTATAGGGTATCTCACTTGTACCACTCATATTTATTGCAGCTAATCACCTCAATTCCTCACCTACTCTATGTCAGGTATTCTAGTTCAAATCTCAAGACTGCATCATCACCCTCATTTTGCCATCTTTTTGTATCAAAACACTCATCTCAAATTCAAGGTTACTGTTTATTATTAATCCTGAATATCAATATGATTACTCACTTACTATACTAACTTACAACTACTGGATGAAAATTTGCAAAACACTCATCCAATAGGACCTTATGACAAGTAGTCAATCCTTAACTCTTAGTATCCATACTCACAAATTACCATCATATTCGACTTCTCAACTTAAGTACTACTTACTTACTTACAGCATATTGTCTCTCAAATAGTTCTATCATCCTCTGAATACCATAGGGTTTCCCCCTTCAAAATTCATAAGCCTAGCTTGGGTTTGCCACCTCATGAATACTCTACTAGATTATTCAAGATATGAATTTAGTCTTCTCTAATACGATGGCACATTGACATCAATTCTAGTCTGGTTAAAAAAATATACTCTATCTCATTATGGCTAGTAACTATTCCTCTTCCTTCTATCTAGAACTCTCTACAACATTATTATTCCTTATTTTACTCATAAGGGAAACTCATCACTTATAACTGACTGGATGCATGATTGCAATCACATAATCTGCCCTATCACTATCTCACTTCCTTCAATTACTGAACCTCTGCATACTTTACTCTAAATCTAGGCACTTTCACTACTTCTGCTCATGATATTCTAATTCATACTATCTTTTAGGGAGAAAATACTACACGGGATCTAAACATACCATCCTCTTAAAGGTCTTAGCTGAATAATGTTTAGGGAAGAGTGCACAACTCTCTATTTTAGCTCAAACGCACGATTCATATGAACATAAGTGCATTCCTCTAAAACTCAACACTTAACTCACTCATGGGTGCCTCTAAAGCCCCTGTGGAGTCTCAAGACTCTTGCTAAGTGAAACTCATCGATAAACGACTTACCTTTCTTTTCCACCACCTCTAGTATGACGGGTAGTCGAATGAATCTGAGAAATGCACGAGTATGAATAACTCTCTGTGACATAGCTCTATTGCACGATTAAGAGTATGAAAGAAGTGAGATAGTTCCTAAATGTTACAGCCTCCTAATTATAGATGTGGCGCGTTTCACATCGATAACTAGGACTCTACAGACACAGATTCATAGACACCCTACTACTTTTGAACTCTTTGCTCTGATACCAAGTTTGTCAGGATCCGAGCCTACACCCTGGACGTGACCGACACTCGAGAACCACTATTGGTCCTCAAGCAAACCCTCATCTTGGCTTACTAGAAGCAGAAGATTAACTCAAGCATACAAAGCTTAAAACTGAATTAAATTTCAATAAACTCCAATAGTAAACATTAAGAAAGTGTGAAAAATACTTAAAAGAAAGTAAATATAGAAAACTCTTCAAATCTGTCTATCTATGAAGCCTCTACTATTACGAAAAGATTTCAGAACAAGACCCACAACATCTCAAAACTACTAATTGTAAGGTAAAGGTAAAGTCCTCTGAAATATAAGAAGGCTCACCAAAGTTGACTGGAACATATATCACATGACTTTAACAAAACACCTGTTGATGATCCTATATACTTGTATCTGCATCATTTCATGATGCAGACCAAATGGCTTAGTACGTGGAATGTACGAGCATGTAAGGGGAATTCTAAAGCATAAACATAGGCTTGAACTTGATCAAAGGGAAACATCTTACCTCTTCTCAACTCACTCAACTCAACTCAACTCAAGAATAAGATACTCAACTCAAAGATGTGATACTCAACTCAAAGGTACTCAACTCAAGATACTCAACTCATGAAACTCAAGGATAAAGCAACAGTAAAAGATGCAATATATATGGAAAGCTTTTAAAAAGTAGATAGCAAATCAATGTATTGAATAATACAATAAAAACTCAGGTTGTATATATAAATATACAGTATAACACTGTGGGAGTTTCTCTAACCGACAACCATGACTATAAGTAATGTGGTGATACAATGTCTTACCCACTCTGCCAAAATTGTCCTATACTTACCCGGGGTTTAGAACCTCTTAACTAAGTGGATCCACTAGTCTATGCTAAAAAGCTTTAAGGAATCATCTAAAATGTATGACCCTTTCTACCCACGTTTGCTACATGGTGTATGGAGACTTGAGTTATCTGAACTCGTCCCCATATCGATGCTCAATACTACTCCCAAAAAAATGCTCAGCTCATATGTTTAAAAACATAACTGTTTTTGTGGTTTGATATTATTACTCAAAATCTTTCTCTTCAAAGAGTAGATACTCAAACTACTCAAAACTCTTTTGGAAATATTAGTTTCCTCTCATCATAAATGTAAAATCATTTACTCTTTGGAATACTTAGTCCCCATATATCATTTTAAAGAAAATTAACTCAGCTCTACTGTTCCTCACCTAAGTGCTCAAGTCTTTAAAACAAGTTTTAAAACAATTTGTAAAAAAAGGACTTCTTAAAATAGGGTTCATGCCAAATTATGGACGCGATTGACTTAATTTAAGGTTTTCAATAACCATGCATAGAACTCAATACTTGGAACTCAACAACTCCAAAACTCAAGGAGTCAATGATACTACTCATCTTAAGAATGCTAGACTCAAAGAGTTCATGCAGAATTATAAGCATGAACTACTTAACTAAAGGACTCAATGATACCTCTCATCTCAAGATTTGTAGACATAGAGTTCATGCGGACTTATGGGAATGACCTACTCAACTCAAGGACCTTCATGGGTAACATGTAATATCCCCATAATTTGGAATGTAATCCCAAAATGATTAGGAACTCAATACTCAAGACTTAGAAGTTGAGATACTATACTTCTTTCAAAGATACTCAACTGATAGAGTTCATGTGGAATTTATGGGCATGAACAACTCGACTCAATGGTCTAAATAACAATATGAAACTCATGTAGACGACTCTTGTCATTCTCATACTTGTTTCCTCAAAACTTAGTTTAAACTCGTGTGTTGGCTTTGAAAAATTTCTCAAGATTTATCACTCAAAATAGGGTTCATGCTGAATTATAGACATGAACAAATCAACTCAACAATCTCAATAAAAATATAGAAACTCAATAATTAGGAATATAATTTTTAAAAGAACCATGAACTCAAGAACTCAAATCAACTTATCTGAAGAATACTCAAATCTAAGGGTAGAATCCTAGATTTCTCTTTTACTGATTTGAAAAGTTGATGTAGGGTGTGAGGACGAACTGGTCCAACACTATGATAGCCTTACATACCTGGAAGAACAAGGTTCTGGGAGAATCTAGAAGAATCTTGAAGAAGAACTTGATTAGAAGCCTTGAAACCCTAGCTTGAAGGTAAATGATCAAGAAAACCTTTCTTGAGATTCTTGAATTAGTTTCATGAAATCTCTATGACCAAGAATTATTATTTTCATTAGTGATTCATCATTGTATGGAGGAATTTGCACTGAAAATAATGGAACTCTTTGAGAAAGACTTACCTTGAAGAAAAATCTTGAAAAAGATTGAAAGGATCTTGAATGGAGTCTCCTACTTTGATTTTTCCTTAGGGTTTTGCCCTACGGTTTGAGAGATAGAAGGGAATGACGGATTAAAAGATGAAAATCTAATTGTTTTAAGCCTTTTATTAGTCAAGAAATTCGTTTAGGGTTTTCTTGGAGGCAAAAAGACAAAAAGACCCTTTTTAATGTTTTCCCGTCAGCTAATTCATAACAACACTGTATCAGGTTATTAAAATAGTCATAACTTTTTACTCATAAATTTGATTGACGCGAAATTGATGGGGTTGGAAAGTAAATTCAAAATGCCTTTAATTTGATAGGTTATGGCCCACGTAACTCTTTATATTCTAAGAGATATGGTCGTTTGAAGTTGACCCAAATAGAATCTTACATCAAAACTTAATCGATAAGGAAACTTCAAGAACACTTATCAAGAACTCATCAAGAAATTAAATTGCTCAATATTTATTGATATATTTGAAAAAGAAACTCATGATTGGCGTGTGGGTGAATGAATCCAACACTATGGAAACTTACATACCTCAAAAAACTAGGTTCTTCGCAAAATCTTGAATTTCTTGAATGAACGATTGAAACTTTGAACTTTTTCTCCTCTTGAATCTTCTCTCTAAAACCCTAAATGCTTTTGGGGATGAATGAAAATAATTATAATCAGTTTATACCCTTAATTGGGTGTAGTTTGCGTTTAGAATAAGTGGGGGTATGGAAATGACTAAAATATCCATCCTATTTTCGGGTAACTTTCTTTAAATGGACAGCCTGCCTTCAAAAGGGCATATCTCCCTCATTCGAACTCGAAAAGTAGCAAACTCGGTGGCATTGGAAAGATAATCTGAAGACCTTTCATTTGATATCTTATGGCACACCTAACTCATCCTGCGATGAGAGTTATGGTCATTTGAATTTGACCCAAAACTTAAAAGAACTAAGGAGCGACTTGAATGAATTCTCTTTAATTCATTTTGGAATTGAAGGTGCTATATCTAGTGATCTTAGTACTTAAGAAATTTTAAATTCCTTGTTAAAATCCTACTCACAACGAAGGATGGTTCGAGTCTTAGTTAAAAAAATTTCCGGGGTGTTACAATATCTCCCCTTTGGGATAATTTGTCCTTGAATGACGGCTGCTTTGTGTATGGAATGGGTTTGCTCTTATCATCTCTAAAATACCAACTAGAATTTTACCCACATTACTATTTAGAGCCCACTATGGGCTCTCATTTAGCTATTTCTTGTAGGAGAACCTCATTCTCTTCTTCCTCCTCATTTATAACCTTAGACAGAATTATCACACCATCATTATCATGATAGGATCATTAACCTTCTCTTTCTAACATTACTCCGTTACTAAAAGGACCTCTGATAAAATACCTAACATAATCTTTTGAACTCATAACTATCTTATCCTCAACACTTGACTTGATTTCGAATCTTATCATCTCCCTCTTAGGTCTAAAGCTCACACTTGAAAGCTATGGACCTAATCCAACATCTCTAACTGGTCTACAACCTCTTTTACTCTAACTCTCAGGAGAAGCTTATATCATGACTACCGAACTCTCCATAAGTAGATACTAAGACTTGTTTCTAGGGTGTTTCTGTTAACCTCTTGTGATTACATACCCTCTTGATACACCTCGTAATGCTCTTTTTACTCTTGCGACTTAGCCATGCTTTACTGCCCTTATCAAGAGTTTTAGGGTATCTCAGTTGTACCACTCATATTTATTGCAACTACTCACCTCAATTTCTCACCTACTCTATGTTAGGTCTTGTAGTTCAAATCTCAAGACAACATCATCACCCTAATGTTTCCATCCTTTTGATCAAAACACTCATCTAAAATTCAAGCTTAACGTTTATTACTAAACTTGAATATTAATATGATTTCTCGCTTACTATACTAACTTACAACTACCGAATGCAAATTTGGAAACACTCGTCCACTATGACCTTATGATAAGTAGTCAATCCTTACCTCTTAGTATCCATACTCACAAATTACCATCATATTCGACTTCTCAACTTAACTACTACTTACTCACTTACTGCGAATTACCTCTCAAATAGTTGTATCATCTTCTAAATACCATGGGGTTTCCCCCTTCAAAATTCATAAGCCTAGCTTGGGTCTACAAAATTATTAATGAATACTCTGCTTTATTATTCAACATATGAATTTAGTCTTCTCTAAGACGATGGAACATTGACATCAACTCTATTCTGGTTAAAAAATATATGCTCTATCTCATTATGACTAGTAACTATTCCTCTTCCTTCTATCTAGAACTCTCTACAACATTATTATTCCTTATTTTACTCATAAGGTAAACTCATCACTTATAACTGACTGGATGCTTGATTGCAATCACATAATCTACCCCATCACTATCTCCTTTACTTAGATTATTGAACCTCTGCATACATTCCTCTAATTCTGGATACTTTCACTATGACTTCTCATGATCTTGTAATTCAGACTATCTATTAGGGAAAAAAATACTACCCAAGCTCTAAACGTACCATCCTCTTAACGGTCTCATCTGAATAAGGTTTAAGGAAGAGTGTACAACTCTCTTTTATCTCAAAGACATGATTCATAAGAACATCAGTGCATTCCTCGGGAACTCAACACTTAAATCAATCATGGGCTTCTCTCAGGCCCCTCTGGAGTCTCATGTAAGAGCAACTCATCGATAAAGGCTGAATTTTCTTTTCAACCACCTCTAGTATGACGGGTAGTTGAATGAATCTAAAAAACGCACGAGTATGAATAGATTTCTATGACATATCTCTATTGCATGATTAAAAATATGAAAGAAGTGAGATAGTTCATAAATATTGCAACCTCTTAATAATAGATGGCGCGCATTTCACACCGATAACTAGGACTCTACAGACACACCTTTATAGACACCCTAGGACTCTTGAAATCTTTTCTCTCATACCAAGTTTGTCACGACCTGAGCCAACACCCACAACGTGGCCGACGCTCAAGAACCAATACTGGTCCCCAACGAACCCTCATCTTGGCTGACTACAAATAGAAGACTAACTCAAGCATACATAGCTTAAAACTGAATTAAATTCAATAAACTCTAATAGTGAACTTTAAGAAAGTCTGAAAAATACTCAAAAGAAAGTAAATATAGAAAACTCTTCAACTCTATCTATCTATGAAGCCTTTACTATTACAGAAAGATATCGGGACAAGACCATGACATCTCAAAACTGCTTACTGTAAGGTAAAGGTAAAGTCCTCTGGAATATAAGAAGGCTCACCAAAGCTGATTGGAATATCACATGACCTCAACGAAACACCTGTTGATGATCCTAAATACTTATATCTTCATCATGAAACGATGAAGGCCAAATGCTCAGTACGTGGAATGTACGAGCATGTCAGGGGAATTCTAAAGCATAAACATAGGCTTGAACTTGATAAAAAGGAAACATAATTACCTCTTATCAACTCTCAACTCAACTAGTTGTCATCATTTAACATATTTTGTGTTAGTTATTACTCTAGAAGCCCAAATATATGTAAAGAAAGAAATGAAAAGGCCAAGAAGTCCAGCCTAAACCCACCATTCCAGCTCACATTTTACTAAAATATGTCCAAAAATAGCCTAAACAAAGGCCCAAACCCGTGTCTTATTTATCAGCAAAATGCCAAAACGAATTAGGTCATTTTTCTTTCATCAATTCATCACTCTTTCCCCTTCAAATGTCTAAAGCTGCAGGTCTCTTTCACCTAGGATAGCGACTCCTCTCCATTTTCGTTCAAGCTTCAATAACTCCATCAACTCTCCTCAGTTCTCTCTTTGTGACAAATTCAGTCAAGAAGTGGCCAAAAGATTTCTGATTTTTTGATTTACTAAAGAGTAGATGCTTGATTCAAAATTCAAACGACTATTTATTCCTTTGAATCCCACTCAAATTGCAATAAGAGGAACCCTAATTCATCACTAAAAATAACAGCTCTTACATCCATTTTGAACCAATATTTTCTTTCCTAGATATCACCTTGAACCACTGCTTTCTTTTCTAAAAAATTATCTTTTGTACTCTTTCAATCTCGGCTAAAAAGTATGGTTTTGAACTTATTCGAGTGTGTCGTTATTCGCATGTAGGCCTATGCCAAAGCACCTCTGTTCACTACCCAGCAAAAAGTAACACTCGCCCCTTTCTTCCTCTATTTTGTCACTGCGGTTAAAGTGTTATGTATACCTTAAGAGATTTATATGTCAAGATTAAATTTTTCTTATTTTGTATACACTGAAAATAGTGTTAAAATGTGATTGCATTTCTCTCCCATATATTTAGAAATATTATGTAGGTGCTCATTTTCTTGTTTATTTTTAATTAAAAAATGAGATTAAATATTAATATAAAAAGCATCACAGTGTATAAAATATGTTACGATAGGAGGGTTAGAAAAGAAACCGTAGCTAAGAAATGTGATTCAAATAATCTGTCTAGTGGAAGAGTTTATTAATTAATATTCAAAGTCCATTTTGGGCATTTAGGGGCCAATTTACATGGATTAGGTAATTTTTAGCCCATGAGAATTTTGGTAATATTGCTTTCAGACGATTTCTTTGCGAACCTTTAAGGAACCCTCCCTAGGGCGTTAGGGGAGCAATACATACACTCTTACAATTTTTAAAGTCCATTTTGGGCATTTAAGCCTCATTTACAGTAATCAGATGATTTTCTTAGTATTTCATATGTGTTCGCCCATAAATATTTAGATGATACGTTTTTTGGACATTACAAAACCTTTATGGAACCCTCCCTTGAAAGTTGGGGAGTAGCACATACAATCTCATAATTTTTTTCATTCCATTTACAATATTTAGGAGCCAATTTATAGGAATTAGGTAATTTTTTTAGTTTTTCGTGTCTGTTAGCCCGTGAATAGTTTGGTGATATGACTTTTAGACAATATTTTTAGCAAAACCTTTATGAAACCCTTTGAAAGGATTTGGGGAAGCAGTACGTATAGTCTCACAATTTTGAGAGTTTATTTTATTCATTTAGGGGATAATTTACAAGAGTTAGGCGATTTTTCTTAGGTGTTTGTGTATTAGCCATGAATAGTTTTCCGATATGGCTTCTGAATGTTTCCTTTATGAAAATCTCTGTAGGGAGTTAGAGGAGCAGTACATACAATCTCATAATTTTTAGATTCCATTTTTGGTATTTAAGGCTAATTTACATGAATTAAACAATTTGCTCAATTTTTTTTGTGTGTATTAGACCATGAATATTTTGGTGATATGACTTCCGGACGAATTTTTTGCAAAACATTTAAGGAACTCTCCATAGGGATTTGGCGGAGCAGTACGTATAGTCTTTTATATTTCAAATCCATTTTGAATATTTAGGAGACCTTATAGAAATTAGGTGATTTTCTTAGTTTTTTGTGTTAGGCCATGAATATTTTTGTGGTATGTATTTTACAGGATTTCTATACACTCTCCGTAGAGAGTTGGAGGAGTAGTACATACAGTTAATAATTTTTAGAGCAAATTTTGGGCATTTAAGGACCAATGTAGAGGAATTAAGCAAATTGCTTAGTTTTTCGTGTGTGTTAGACCATGAATATTTTGGTGATATGACTTTCAGACAAGTACTTTTCAAAACATTTATGGAACTATCCATAGGAAGTTGGGGGAGCAGTATGTACATTCTCACATTTTAAAATCAATTTTGGACATTTAGGAGGCCAATTATAGGAATCAAATGATATTTTTTTTAGCTTTTCGTGTGTGCTAGCCCATAAATATTTTGGAGATATGGCTTTCGGATGATTTATTTGTGACACCTTTATAGAACCCTCTGTAGGGAATTAAGGGAGCAATACATAAAATCTCACAATATTTAGAGTCTATTTTGGGCAATTAGGGGCTAATTTAAAAGAATTAGGGGATTTTCTCAGTTTTCCATGTGTGCTAACCCATGGTTATTTTGGTGATATTTCTTTTGTAGAATTTCTTTGTGAAACCTTTACACAACTCTTTGTAAGGTTTTGGGGGAGTAATACGTAATGTCTCACAAATTTTAGAGTCTATTTTGGACATTTAGGGGCTAATTTACAAGAATTAAGTGGTTTTCTTAGGTTTTGGTGGGTGCTAGCCCAAAAATAGTTTTCTCTTAAATAAAAGGATTAATACCAACTGTTTAAGCAAGTAAAAATATTATATTTAAATATTCAAATTAAGCATGGTCAATTGAAACACAACGTAGATTGAATGTCTTAATGGAATATTTTGACAAGTTTAACAGGTTAATTATGTATTAAGCCAAAAAGAGCCTCTATATAATTGATAAAGCAATGAAAGAAAATGTGTTACCAAGCAAATTCTTACACCAGATGTCCAAATAAGTGCCCCAATACCAATATTTTAAAATTACACAACAATGAAAAATTGATATTGGTAATTTATGAGAAATCAAAGTAAGAATATCAACTTGAAGGTAAAAACTTTTACAGAATCCTCCGAGGGAGTGGGGGAAGTAATAAGTACAGTAGCATAGTTTTTAGAGTCCATTGTGGGCATTTGGGGCCAATTAAAATAAATAAGCAAATGTTATCAATTTTTCGTATGTGTTAGGCAATGAATATTTTTGTGATATGATTCCATATGATTTCTTTATGTAAACTTTATAGAATCCTTTTTAGGTGTTAGGGGAGCAGTACGTAATGTCTATCAAGTTTTAGAGTCCGTTTTGACCTTTTAGAGGCCAATTTATAGGACTTAGGTGATTTTCTCAATTTTTCGTGTGTGATAGCCATGAAAATTTTTGTGAGATGGCTTCTGGAGGATGTCTTTACAAAAACTTTATGGAACTCTTCATAGGGAGTTGTAGGAGTAATATGTATAGTCTCACAATTCTTACATTCCATTTTGGGCATTTAGGGGCAAGTTTACAAGAATTAGGTGATTTTTTTCAGTTTTTCGTATGTGTTATCTGATCAATATTTTTGTGATATGGCTTCTGGATGATTTCTTAGTAAAAACTTTATGTAATCCTCCATAGGTATTTTGGAGAGCATACGTACAGTCTCACAATTTTTAGAGTTCATCTTGCACATTTAGGGGCCATTTTACATGAATTAGGAGATTCTTAGTTTTTCATGTGTATTAGCCCGTGACTATTTTGGTGATATGGCTTCCTGATTTTTGTGAAAACTTTATGGAACCCTCCATAGGGTTTGGTGGAGTAGTACGTACAGTCTTACAATTTTGAGAGTCCATTTTTGGCATTTAGGGGCAAATTTACAAGAACTAGACGATTTTCTCAGTTTTTCGTGTGTGTTAGCCCATGAATATTTTTGTGATATGGCTTCCAGATAACTTCTTTGTGAAACCTTTACTAATACTACAGAGGGAGTTGGGTGAGAAGTACACACATTATCACAAGTTTGAGACTCCATTTTGGGCATTTAGGACCCAATATATAGGATCTAAGTGATTTTCTCAGTTTTCGTGCTTGTTGGCTATAAATATTTTGATGATATGGCTTCCGGATGAATTCTTTTTGAAACCTTTATAGAACCCTTAATAAGCAGTTGGAGGTGCAGTACGTATAGTCTAACAATTTTAGAATGACTTTTGGTCCTTTAGGGGCGAATTTATAAGAATTGGTCGATTTTCTCATTTTTTTTTCAAGTTTGTTAGTAAGCCCATTAATATTTTTTCATTAAATAACTTGCTTGATACCAACTTTTTAAATAAGTCAAAATATTCTATTTGGATATTCAAATTAGGCTTGTTCAATTGAAAAATGACTTAGATCGAATGTCTAAATGTAATATTTTGGCAAGCTTAACAAGTTAATTATGTATTAAGCCAAAAAAGAACCTCTATATTGATAAAGCAATTAGGATTGTTTATCGAATGGATTGGGCATATAATTTCGCTTAACGATTTGGCCTTTTGGATATCTGTTTTTAAATTTATTAATCTGCTAGTCCATCTATAAGATATTGGTTGGTTTGGTAATGGATTAGCAATCATTGGACGGTTATCGGGCGGTGTATTGGTTAACCTTTAATTTCTATGATATATTTTTTTCGATAAATACACCTTACAAAAAGGATGTCTTTTAACCAGTAACAAGATAAAATGGATAAATTGATCCAAAATTTCAACTTGTTGTCACATTTTCATTGTCCATTTGAAAAATCTTTATAAATGACTTGATAAATTATTGCATACATTTCATGTACATATCCTCAATGCTTTTATGAGTTTTCTGACTTGCGCTCTATTCTTTAAAGAAAAATAGATAGCAATAGAAAAGTAAATAGGTTTTCATGGCTTTATGGCTTTAGCCTTTAAGATTTAGTACTAAGAAAAGAAAAATATATAATTACTGTTATATATTATGGTAAAATATTAAATGAAGCTACTATACCTAGAATAAAAGGAATAAGTATAATGGTTATGGATAGTTCAATTCAATACGAGTAAACAAAGCACATAATACTTGAGCCTGTATTTGACAGTTATAAAGTATAATTTTATTAAGAGTCCCTATTTTTATCTCCTGTGTTCAAGTTGACATAATGAGTTCACATCCGTTACCTTTGTCCATTCAAGCTGTGAAGAAGACACCTTTGTTCAACATCCCATAGCTTCACAGTAGAGTCAAATGAAGCACTACACATATACACAATAAAACAAAACCAATAAGCTAAAAGAAATAAAAGGTTAGATGTAATATATTAAATCAACACACCCCAAAAGTCTATTTGCTAGATGGCTAAAGTGAAATTATATCTCTCTGGATTATATTACTCGTAGGGGTATTACAGGTGAGATTGAAATCATTCCATATACATTAAAAAGTGACAACATAAGCATTGAACACTACTAGTGATACATGTAAACTCAACAAAGACAATTAGCATAAACCTTTGTGTCTAAAATTACACTAAGTTCGTTAATGAAAAGTGTACTAACTTTTATGATCACTTGTTGAAGGTTGAGAGTGTTTCTTATGCTACTGAGTCCTCAAAAAATAACAGTATCTCAAATAAAAACAAAAGTGTTGAACCATTGAATGGGATGAATGACTTATGGGAACCATTGAACAAATTTGTAACAAAAGGTGACACCTTAGACAATTCCAAAGATCCAGTTCCAAAATTCATCAGTAGTACTCCACTAATCAATCTTGATGATTATGAAAATGAGGAGACAATGATGATGAAGAAGAAGACAATGCGTATGTGCCTTCGCCAAAAGCTAAGGAACACAAAGCTAGCAAACAAAATGTTCTTCAAAAATTAGATGTTGTTAAAGCTAGAGAAGCGCCATCAAGTACTAATAATAAGAATATTGATAAAGGAAAAGGGAAAAAGGGGCAATGCGGAAGAAAGAAAAAAGAAACATAGTCCTCCTCATCCACCTCCTGTTGGGCGCGGTGGTGATAGTGATGGTTGTGGTGGTGGAGAAAATATTAATGTGGAATAGGTTCAAATTACTACTGAGACAGTAGGAGGTACAAGCAGTGGTAGTACAGGAGTAGTGAATGAAAGAGTTCATCCACTGCTCTTGTACTACAACTGCTTCTATCTCTTGTTGTCTCTGTAGTAACTTCAACTTGTGCCACATTAATATTTGTTACAACACTATCACCATCACCACCACGGACAACAAGAGGAGGAGGAGGAGGATTATTTGCTTCTTTTTTCTTTCTTCCACCTCGTACATTTTTCCCCTTTCCTTTATCAGTATAATTATTATTACTACTTGATGATGCTTCTATATTTTGAACAACATCTAATTTCTTGTAGAATCTTTTGTTTGCTAACTTTGTGTTCTTTAACTTCTGGCGAAGTCACATTCTCATCGTCTTCTTCTTCATTATCATAGTCATCCTCATTTTCATAATCATAAAGATTGATTAGTAGAGAACTACTAATGAACTTTGGAACTGTCTAAGGTGTCAACTTTTGTTACCAATTTGTTCAATGGTTTCCATAAGTCATTCATTCCATCCAATGGTTTAATACTTTTTTTTTCTTTGAGATATTATCATTCTTTGAGGACTCAACAGCATAATCAATACTCTCAACCTTCAACAAGTGATCATACAAGTTAGTACACTTTTCATTTACGAACTTTGTGTAATTTTAGATGCAAAGGTTTTTGCTAATTGTCTTGGTTTTGTTTACATGTATCACTAGTAGTCTTCAATGCTTCCATTGTTCACTTTATAATGTATATGGAATGATTTCAATCTCATGCGTAATCCCCATGCTAGTAAAACAATCCATAGAGATACAATTTCACTTTAGCCGTCCAGTAAATAGATTTTTGGTGTGTGTTGATTTAATGTATTATACCAAACCTTTTATTTCTTTCAGCTCATTGGTTTTGTTTTATTGTCTTTCTATGTAGTGCTTCATTTGACTCTACTGTGAAGCTATGGTATGCTGAACAAGGGAGTCTTCTATACATCTTGAATGGACACAGGTAACGGATGTTAACTCATTATGTCTACTTGGACTCAAAAGATAAAAATAGGGACTCTTAATAAAATTATACTTTTTAACCGTCAAATACAGGATCAAGTATTATGTGGTTTGCTTACTCGTATTCAATTGAACTATTGATAACCTATATACCTATTCCTTTTATTTAGGTGGGGATGTGAGGGGAGGAGAATGAGAATAAGTTAACTATATTGTTCTTGTCGAATGTTTTAATTTTTTACTGAGTAGGTTTTCCTCCATTTTGAATCCAGGGAAGTTGTTTACTCTGTTGCATTTAGTCGGAATGGTGAATACATGGAAAGTGCTTTATTGGATAAATGCATGAATATATGGTCAGGGAAGGAGGCCAAAATTGTTAAAACTTACAATGGCGATGACAACATTTTTGAAGTGTGTTGGAACTAGGAAGGCAACAAGGTTGCAACTTGTTTTGCAAACAAAAAGCTTTGTGTATTTGATATTCGATTGTAGAGGTTGAAGAATAACTTTAAAAGGTCTTGGGAACATAGAGGCAGGAATTTCACAATTCGAGAAACTCTACCCTATAGAAATGAAGATTGTAGATAAGTTTTTTTTATTTGTCACCGGTGTTCGATTTACCCAAATTGTCAATTTCTTGCTTGAAATTCAGCCCAAAATCCTAAGGGATCGTTTAGTTTGCAAACAAGTTATACTGGATTATTGTGTGGAAATTATAACGTAGGGATTTAAAATATCTTACTTAAGTTTCTTTTTGTTTTTAATATTAGGTGCATGCATATCTTTTCATCATTTTTTGCCTAAAGCATCTACATGCATGTAAATAATCTCGTTTTGAAGTACAAAGTTTGTACCTTCAAGTTGATATTCTACCTTAAGTTTATCTTAAATTACCAATATCAAATTTTCATTATTGTGTTGGAATTATAATATTTGGATGTATGCACTTATTTGGACATGTGGTGTAAGAATTTGTTTTGTATCATGCTTTCCTCCATGATTTTAGGGGTGTTCAAAACCGAATAGTAACCAATAAGCCGACTGAAAAATTCACTAACTTAGTGTAATTTTAGAAAAAGAAGAAACACACTTAGTAGATCGCCACTAAACAAGGAAAAATAAGAAACACACTACTTTGCACCAACAAACACTTATTTTAACCTTCTTAAACTCCACCGTGGATGGGGAAGGCCATCCTAAAATAAGGTCTTCCCTGTCTCGGGAAAGGGTCCGCCCGTTTTCTTCCATGGTTTAAATTTGGTTAAGAAGTTATTGAATGCATTGTTCCACCAACTCCAGAAAATTTGTAATACATCAAAGAGACAAAGAGAAAATGTATATTATGCCATCAGTGGAGCACACGTGGTGTCCTGAGAATCTTTTGACTGTTCTATGCGCACCAACTTTACAAACGTAGATTATGCCATCAGTGGAGCTGGTAGAAAAGGCAATCTTGTTTCTCCAATCAACATCAAGCAATGGACCTAAATAGGGTTGTATAACAATGGTGAGAATATATACAAACTTATGAAATTAAGACAGAACAAGGGAAAAAAACATCTGAATGAAATTCAAATTGATGCATCCATTCACCGGACCTCACCTCAGAAAAGTATAGATCAACGGAAGACAGCCCAAAATAGGCAGTAGAAAACTCACCTTCCAATCAAGTGTCATAACATTCTTGTTTTTTCTCAGTTTTTTGACTTTGGATAGTAGAGTTACATGGACCATCTCCAATAGACCAAATTCTAGTAGTAGAGTCTTCATACCTAAATTGATATTGCACATGGTTAGCTATAAGAGAGATGATTTCTTAGACGAGTCCAAAACTACTCTCAACCTTCATAATTCCCGAGCTAGTGATGGTCATTTCCAAACGTAAAATAACAAGAGAATTAGAAACAGAAATAGGAATACGAACATGAGTATACATAGATGAGAGTAATAAAATGAAGAAATGGAAGTAATGCATACCCAGATGCAACAAAAGACCCTTCTGGACTCCAAGCACAACCAAAAACCTGGAACAAGAAAAAATTGTAATGTTAATATATAATTTATTGCTTTTCCTATAAAGAAATCATGTCAGATCAGGAGAAATTTATAAAGATGCGGTCAAACCTTAGATGTATGTCCTGCAAAAGTCGTTACATCATAAATAAGAATTTCACCCAGCAAAGAGGTTGTGACTGTACTGATATACATAGGCTCCAAATCTGTCTTTCAGCAAAAGAAAAACTTTAGTGACACAAAAAAAAAACAAACTTGGAAGATCACTAAAAGTTTAACCTCTCACAATTTGAAATATATAGGAAGAAGCTAAGAATTTGAAATAGTCACTTTTGGAAAGAATGAGAATCTGGAAATTTACTCAAGTTAGGGAAAAAGGTGAGTTTTTGGTCAACTTTAAATGGTCATAACTCCTAGCTCATGATGAGTTAGGTGTACTTATAGATATGGTTAGAAAGCTCTTGGAATGATCTTTCCAACGCCACTAAGTTTGCATGATTCCGAGTTTGTATGAGTGAGTTATGCCCATTGGAAGTTAGGCTGTTCAAATAAGAAAATGTCCAATCCGGATTTTTGAATGGTATTTCAGTCTTTTGCTTATCCAATTAATTTAATTCATTTTAGTGAATTAATTAAGGGTCAAATCAGAATGAGATCAGTTTAGTCAATTGGAAATTCACGCTAGGGTTTGGAGAAAAGAGAAAAGAGGAGAAAGGAGAAGAAAAGCTCAAGGTTCGCCAAGAACGATCTATTTTGGTTGTGGATTCGCCAAGTAATTCATCTTACAAGGTATGTGAGTCTCTCATAGCGTTAGGTTCATTCACCCACTCACCGAACATGTTTAGTTCCACGAAATTCGTCCTAAAAGAGTTTGAAAGTTGATGTTCTTGACATGTATTCTTGAATTTGAATGTTGTTCTTGAATTGCCATGAATTGAGGAGTTTATGAGATCTTTATGTTAAGTTTTAGGGTTGTATGGAGTTAGGTTCTTGAATACATATGTTGGGTATCGGAATCTAAAATGAATTTGAGTTTTATAATCGAGTTTAGGCAATTTGGGGCTGGAAAAATGAAGAAGGAAAAATTGAGCAGGTTCTGGCGCACAGGTTCGCGTCGCAGACTTGCACCACCAATGAAGAAAAATTGTCTCTGCGTCATGGTTAGGAAGCGGACTCCTCTGTCTCAAAAATTAATTTCAAGAACATCTATTCAGAAACGTCTCCGCGTTGCGGACTTGTTCCAAGACGGTGATTTTGTAACTTTTCGTAATGTTGAAGTTGTTTTCTTCAAAGAAACATATGGGGACTAAGTATTTCCCAAAGAGATTTAAAATGTTTTTTACATTTAAATAAGAACGAAAACTGAGATTTCCAAAGGGCCTTCGGACTAGTTTTCAGAAAAGATTAATAGCTTTCTAAATGAAGCAAGCAGGGAAACTGAGATTTCCAAGATAGCCTTTGAGCTAAGTTTTTGAGCACTAATCTCAAATCACAGAAGAAGTATGTTTTTAAACATAAGAGCTAATATTATATTTTTGGGAGTAGTATTGAGCAACAATATGGGGATGCGAGTTCACATTAACTCAAGTCTCCATAAACCATGTAGCCATCATAGGTAGAAAAGGGTCATACTTTTTTAGATGAATCCTTTTCACATAGACTAGTAGATCCACTTAGTAGTTCAGGTCCTATACCACGGCAAAGTATAGGATGGCCCGGGCAGCGTGAGGCTAATAACAGTGTATCATCACTATAGTTCTTAAGTGATGGTTGTCGGTTAGAGAAACTCCCACAACAGTAATTGCATGGTTTCTCAAGTGGTTCTGCTTAGTATGGATGGGGTGTATGGGACTTCATTCATGCATTGCACAAGTAGCATTTGAGAGGGATCATTATATGTCTTTTATGATTTTATGATTATGAGTAGACATCATGTTTTAAACAATTTTCTTTTTTCTTTATATTGCACTTGTTTTAAATTGCTTTATAATAAAATGAGTTTAGTTAAGTATTCACGAGTTGAGAAGAGCCAAGGCAAATGTTTCTTTCAGATCCTTTTCAAGCCTATGCTATGTTTAGCATTCCAACTCGCATACTCGTACATTCAATGTACTGATGCCAATTGGCCTGCATCGTCTTATGATGCAAACGCAGGTAACTAGGATTGGCATTCCGGCGCATTGTTGATCCAGTGAGAAGTTCAAAATCTATTGGTGAGCCTCCTTGCATTCCAGAGGATCCATTTCATTATTTTCTAGTTTAGTTCATTAGGATGTTGTGGGGTTTGTCCCAACATCCATCTCAGTTGTTATTAGAGGCTTCATAGACAGTCAAATGTTAGTTCTTTAGTCTTTTCATTGCCATTATTCCATGTTGAGACTTGATTTTTCCTTAATGGCTAGTTGAATGTTCCTTTTTAGCATTCATGTTTATTATATAAACTTATCTTTGTTGAGTTTAAGTCTTCCGTTGAGTTAAGTAAGACAGGACAAGGGTTCTCTTGGGGCCAGCAATGGTCTTTGAGTGCCGGCCATGTCAAGGGTGTAGGCTCGGGGCGTGACAAAAAGTTACTGAATTGAGCACGAAAATAGAAGCTTCTATCATTTGTCATCTATAAAAAAGAAACACAATATAAAGTTCTATTGAAAATGAAACATAAAGCACATGACAATTGACATGGATTCCCGAAGGCTAAAAGCTAGCACAAAAAAGGAACTCCTTTTTACATTTGTGGTGTATGACCAAAAGCAACACATGACGCAAATTATTTTTCTACAAAAGTACTTTTTTGTAAAAGTTGTTTTGACAAAAGTGTTTCTAGATCAGAATAATAATTATTCTCCTAACTTTGTGGTATAGAGACTGTTTCTGATAAACCCTTGATTCATAAAAAGATTATACACTAAAATGCTTATAGAAAAAAATTAAGTTTCGCAAAATTTAACTCTTTTAACACAACAACAACAACATAATATCCAATGAGGTCTGAAGAGGGTGGTGTATACACACACCTCAAGTAAAGCATATCAAAGCATCTAATAGAACAAAACATCAAAATCTCCATAAAAAATAGTTCAAAAGAAGATGAAAATTGAATTACCGAATTCAAGTTGGAGGAAATCATAGGGTGAAAAGCCATTGCTGTGAATTGACGACAGATTTAAGAAACAGATAAAGGGTCAAAGGATTGCTCCTACCAATGATATGGCAAGTGAATTTTGGGAAACAAAGTATTTATATATAAGACTAGAATTAGAAATAATTTAATTCCAAAAGAAATTTTGAATAAAGTGTTGAATGACAATTGTATCCTCAAGCCATTTCAAAGAGTTGAAAGATTAAATTTATTTAATCTGAACCAGATTCAGAATTTAAAATAGATGTTTAACTTTGGTATTATATTACAATATATTTTATATTTTAAAGTTCACTTTATTGGTTTTTTTAGGTCTCGTATTGTAGAATTATATATTTTTAAATCTAAACCCTAAATTTATTAGTACGTATAATTTTTTCATGTTCGTTTTGATTTGTTAGTGTTTTAGGTCTTTAAGTTGTAACAATACCTAAACCCTTGTTTTTTAGAAGTTATAATATTTCGAAACCTAAACCCTAATTTTTTAAGTACGTATATTTTAAAAAAAATCATCTTGTTGGTATACATATATAAGGTCTGACCTAAACACTGGTTTTGTTTTTTAAGTGTATTTTGTTTGTATTCATTTCTCAAAGATTTCTTTTGTCAATTATTTCTCGTTCATATTATTCATATGTTTTTTGGTTATTTTTAACTTTGAAGTGTTTTTACTTATTGAGTTATAGATCTTAGTTACAAGGTATGACTTATTTAAAACTATTTATTCTCTAGGGGATTTTTGAGACCTTGTAAAAAAGCTTTAATGGTAAAAAGTTGGGATTTTAAAGTTTTTTTTTTTTAAGGGAAAGGGATCAAAGACCCAATATCCACTGAAAAATTGATGCATTTACCTTTAGGGCATATTCAGGTGGCTGTTGGGAGACCTCAGCTAGGAGATCACTTACTTGTCGAGTTCAAGGGTGAGCCAGTTCTTTCCGGCTACTATGGATTCATCTAGGATCTTAGTCCATTTCCTTCTGACTTAGACCTTATAGATGCTTTACTTTATGTGTAGTTGTTTTGGGGATTGCATCCCCTTATATTACATCATTTATTTATAAGTTTTGGTACAATGACTTTTAGGTTCTAGGGGTTGAATTTCCACTTGTTTATGTTTGTTTTTGATAAATTACTGAGTTTATGTGAACTCGGCTTTTAAATCGATTATTTAAACATGTTTCTACATATTTAAATGCTTGCATTTTGGTTAGCATTGTTTAGTGGGGTTGTAGTAATGGTTCTCCCACCGGAGGGTTTAGTGTGGGTGCTAATCACGACAGTTTGGGTTGTGACAAAGTTGGTATCAGAGCCCTAGGTTTGTTGATCTTGTTGTACCAAAATGATTCTAGTAGAGTTTTGTAGAATGGTACAAAACGTCTACACTTTTCTTCTAGAGGCTACATGACTTTAGGAAAATCTGTCCATTTTCTTCTCCCTACGTGCTATAACTTGATTCCGATTGGTATATGGTGATCCAAATTGGTATCTAACCTCTTTAACTCTTCCATCCACAGATGGTTAACATACAAAACAACGGTGCTAGGCCAGCAGCTCCCATCAATGAGCCAACAAGGGAGCCTGCATCGAAAGTATATGGCTAATGTAGGAATAGAGGAAGAGGAAGAGAGCAGAGGACGATGAAGGGTAGTACCTACCAGGGATGAAGCCCAAGATGAGAATGTACCTAGGGAAGAGACCCCTCCCGCACCTTAGGATGAGGTAGAAAATAATGTTGAAATTGAGGTAGAAGAGGATGCTGAACAAGACGAGGATGCATAAGCTGGGACTGCGGGACTTCCCCCTTTGTATGTTGCAATAGCTCATCAAATTTTGACTTTTGTAGGTGGGTTGGTGCAAGCTACTCAACCTCCAATCATCTGTCCCGTTGTTTCTACAGTCCCTTAGATGGATGGATTGTTGGGTGCTAATGCCTTCTTCCATCCACTTTTGGGCCCTGTAATGAATAGAAGTGAGCCTGAGATTCTCACCAAGTATCTGAAGTTAAAGCCTTCAGTGTTCCATGGTTCTGAAAGTGAGGATGCCTATTACTTCATCCTAGATTGCTATGAGAGACTTCACAAATTAGGCATTCTAAGGTTTTTTCTAAGAGGCCCAAGAATAACTTTAGTGGCTCCTACTCCAGAGGTTAAGGTAGGCCAACAATTGTAGCTTGGCCAATTCATAAAAATATTCCCTTTTATACTGGTGGTTACTCAAGAACTACACAACAGATTCCTACTCAAGATGGATACTATTTTTCCCAAGCAACATGTCATCTCTTGATGTTGTTGTTACAATTATGGAGAACTAGGACACATTAGGAGAGATAGTCCCCACCCGTGCATGACTGAACCTGTATAGTAGTAGACCAGAGTAGTGTACCAGCGGGTGGAGGTAATATTGGAAGAGGACGTCCACAAGATGGGCAAGGAGAAAATTAGAGAGGCTGTGGAGGCTGGGGAAATCTGCAGGTAGGGAAGCATTGCAACCAGACAAAGAGTTTGTCTGCTAGGATAACATGGCTCAATTTATGCCTTTCTGGGTATGACAAGGGCTAAGGCGTCTAATGTAGGGATCACATGTACTATTCTTGTCTGTGACTTTTGTTTGATACAGGTTCTACTTACTCTTATGTATCAGTACATTTTGCCTTTAGATTTGATGTGATTTGTGATGTGCTTGATGCCCTATCAACGTTTCTACCCCGGTTAGAGAGTTTGTCGTGGTCACCCATGTCGATAGTTCTTGTTCTTTGTTATTTATAGGTTTTCAGACTTGACTGAATTTTTTATTTTGGATATGACTAACGTTGATGTAATATTAGGCATTCCTTGGTTGTCCCCCTATTATGTTGTGCTTAATTGTAATGCTAAGATTGTGACTCTAGAGATCCCGGGTAGGGAAAAGTTAGATTTGGAAAGGGTGTAAAAGCCTAAGTCAGCTAAGATCATATCTTTCATTTGGGCTAGGAAACTAGTGTGGCAGGGTTGTTTGGTATGTTTGGATCATATCCTTGATGTTGATGTAGAGTCCCCCCCCCCCCCTCCTCTATTGAATCTATTTATGTAGTGTTTGAGTTTAAGAAAGTGTTTCGTACTGATTTAACTGGTACGCCTCCAAATAGAGATACATATTTTTGTATTAAATTGGAGCTGGGCATTTGCCCAATCTATATCCTTCCTTATTGCATGGCTCTAACAGAGTTAAGAGAGCTTAAGACCTATATCCAAGAGCTCCTTGATAAGAGTATCATCCGTCTTAGTGCTTCCCCATTGGGTGTTTCTGTCTTGTTTGTTAAAAAGAATAATGGTAGTATGAGGATGTGCATAGACTACAGACAGTTAAATATGGTCACCATTCAAAATAAGTAATTGCCTCGTATAGATGATCACTTTAACCAGTTGCATGGTGCATCAGTATTCTCATAAATTTATTTAAGGTATGGGTACCATCAGTTAAATATTAGGCCCAAGGATGTACCTAAGACGGTGTTGAGGACTCGATATGGGCACTATGAGTTCTTTGTGATGTCATTTCAGGTGACTAATGCACCTGCAAACTTCATGAGTTTGATGAATGGTGTGTTCAAACCATTCCTCCATTACTTTGTAATGTCTTTATTGATGACATTTTGGTCTATTCAAAGAGTGAGGAAAAACATGTAGACCATCTTCATAATTTTTAAGGTGTCCTTGGGAAACAGAAATTGTATGCAAAATTTTCTATGTGTGAATTACGGTTATCCTTTGTTGCCTTTTTGGGGCATGTAGTTTCAAAAGAAGGGGTAATGGTAGATCTCCAAAAGATTGAAACGGTCAAGAACAAGGTCTGGCCTAGTTCTGTCACTGAGGTTAGGAGTTTTGTGGGGGCTTTCCCGCTACTATCGACAGTTTTGAAGAATTTTGTCTCTACTGCCACGCACTTGACAAGGATGACTCAAAAGGAGGTGCCTTTTGAGTGGACTAGCAAATGTGAATAGAGCTTCCAAAAGCTCAAGACTCTTCTGACCACAACACCTATTCAGACATTGCTACTGGGAAGGTAAGGAATTCATTGTTTATTATGATGCTTCACATTCGGGCTTCGATGCTATGTTGATGCAGGATAAGAATGTTATATCTTATGCCTCATGATAGTTGAAGATTCATTAGAGGAACTACCCGACACATAATTTTGAGTTGGCAGCAGTATTGTTTGCTCTCAAGATTTGGCGACATTATCTCTATGGAGGCATTTGTGAAGTGTTCATTGATCGATCATCATAGTTTACAACACGTGTTCATTCAGAAAGACATGAACCTGAGACAACGAAGATGGATAGAGTTACTTAAAGATTATGATGTCACCATTCAATACCATCCAGGTAAGGCTAATGTGGTGGCAGATGCATTAAGCCGGAAGATAGTGAGTATGGGTGGTTTATGTTGCTTGGGTGTGTCCAGGCAATTACTGACTTGTTGAGTTCAAGGGTGAGTCAGTTCCTTTAGGCTACCATGGATTCACCTAGGGTCTTAGTCCATTTCCTTCGGACTTAGACCTATTAGACTCTTTACTTTATGTTTAGTTGTTTTGGGGATTGCATCCCCTTAACTTAAACTGCTAAGTTAGAAGTTTTAGTACAATGACTTTCAGGTTCTAGGGGTTGTTGACACCCAATTATACTCTCCTTTCTTCAAATTCACTATTGTCGAGATTCTAAATTAATAACATGTCAAATTATCCTTTTTTCACAACTATTTTTACTACTACGACTATTTATCATTACTATTGTTATTGTTATGTCACAATTTTATAATTACTACTAAATTTGTATGCTTTACTCTTAAAATTATACTATCACCTTTTATGCCTTTTTTTAAAAATTAATTGTTATCGCTTTATTTCAAGTTTCGTACTTATTAAATTAATTATAAGTCCATATTTTGTAAATTGGTAATATTGATATATTTTTATTATGTAAATTATTAGTTGTCATCTTTTAACATATTTTGTATTAGTTATTAAGCTTGAAGCCCAAATTTATATAAAGAAAGAAAGGAAAAGAGGAAATGACACCTATATACAACTGATAGTTATAAATAGCAATAAATAGCCCAACAATATTAGCATTTAATAGACAAATTAAAAATAAGCACAAAATGGCCCAAATTAATAGATGACATTTTAATAGTTTTTTTTTTTTTGTTTTCCTCGTATAACCAATCATCACTAAACAACAAAAATAATGGAAACATCAAAAATTATATATACAATATGTAACCGCCTAAAAACGTAAATTATGTATTTTCATATGTTTTTTTATTCGTAACTTGATAAAAAATTTCCAATTGTATACTTGATGATTGTATATAGGTAAAACAATGGTGTATTCATTCACTTAGTATTAGTATACATTTATAGCTAGGTTATCCCCTCCAGTGTATACATATTAAAAACTCAATGGATACATATTAAAAAATCAAACACTTTATGTATTCATTCACTTATAATATGTATAAACTACATTGAATATTTTTTTTAATCATGAACTTCATGTATGCATTGCATTCATGTATACATATCCGTGTATTCATTTACTCAAAATTTGTATACATTCCATATTCTTTCTTCAATGTGTAAATGAGGATTGCAAATGAAATTTAAAATGCTCAATAGCAAACACACAAGTTGAATCGGATAACGAGAAGAACTTACATGGCTAAAATTTAAAGTTGTGGATGGAGAATTGACAAAATTAGAATCAGAATCCTTTTTTTTTTTTTTTATGAATAATCCTTAGGGATAACATTCCTAAGCATGACAATTGATACCTACAATCAATTATTGTTATGTAAGTTTTTGCCTAAATTAGATATAACCTTAAATTTCAAAAATTAAAACCCCCAAAAAATTGAACGACAATACTAGAGGGGGATCAAACATAGGCTAACTGTTAGAGAAATTGACGAGTAGACATCAACAAACCATAAAAAATTTAAAAGCGGAAGAGAAAAATTAGACACTATGGACAAATATTTTTATAGAACTCAAATATGTAAAACTAATAAATAGAAAGTAAATCATCTTTTATTCAAAGTAGTGAAGTATAAGAAGAAGAACAAGAAATAATTAATAAAAAAAAACACAATTCAAATGTGTGTGTGGAAAAAAAGAGAAAAAAAAGGAAGAGAAAAACCACTTCCCAATAAAAAAGGACACCATGCTGCCACTTTCTAAAATTATTTAATTTAATTAAAAATTAACTTCCCAATACGTGGGCTATTAATTGCAAAATTTAATTTTCAAAAACTTTTTTTTGTCAAAAAAATAAAAGAGGGCTATATGTTGCCAATTAGTAAAATGGGATGTCATTTTGTGCCATTTTTTCAAAGGAAAAGGCCAAGAAGTGCAGCCTAAACGCACCATTCCGGCCCACATTACTAAAATCTGTCCAAAAATTGCCCAAACAAAGGCCCAAACTCGTGTCCTATTCATCGGCAAAATGCCAAAACGAATTAGGTCATTTTTCTTTCATCAATTCATCCCTCCTTGCCCTTCAAATGGCTAATGATCCAGGTCTCTTTCACCTTGGACAGAGGTTCCTCTCAATTTTCATACAAGCTTTAATAAATCCATCAGTGCTCCTCAGTTCTCTCTCTTTGTGAAAGATTCAGTCAAGAAGAGGCCAAAAGATTTCTGATTTTTTTTATTTGCTAATGAGTAGAGGTTTCATTCAAAATTCAGATGACTATTTGCTCCTTTGAATCCCACCCGAATTGCAATAAGAAAACCCTAGTTCGTCACTATAAATAACAACTCTTACATCCATTTTGAACCAAGCTTTTCTTCCCCCGATATCACCTTGAACCACTACTTTCTGCTCTCTAAAATTATCTTTTGTACTCTTTCGATCTCGGCTAAAAACTCTGGTTTCAAGCTTACTCAAGTTTGTTGTTATTCGAATGTAGGCCTTCGACCAAAGCACCTCTTTTCACTGCCCGGCAACAGGTAACACTCGCCCCTTTCTTCCTCTATTTTGTCACTGCGGTTAAAGTGCTATGTATACCTGAAGAGATTTATATGTCAAGATTAAATTTTGCTTCGTTTGGATACATTGAAAGTAGTGTTAAAAATGTGAATGCATTTCTCTCCCATATATTTAGAAATATTATGTAGGTGCTCATTTTCTTGTGTATTTTTAATTAAAAAATGAGATTAAATGTTAATATAAAAAGCATCTCAGTGTATAAAATATTTTTTGATAGGAGGGTTAGAAAAGAAACAGTAGCTAAGAAATGTGATCAAATAATTTATGTAGTGTAAGAGTTGATTAATTAATATTCAAAGTCCATATTGGCCATGTAGGGGCCAATTTACATGAATTAGGTGATTTTTCAGCCCATGAGAATTTTGGTGATATAGCTTTCGGATGATTTCTTTGTGAACCTTTAAGGAACCCTCACTAAGGAGTTAGGGGGAGCAATACATACACTCTTACAATTTTTAAAGTGCATTTTGGGAATTTAAGCCTCAATTACAGGAATCAAATGATTTTCATAGTTTTTCATGTGTATTAGCGCATAAATATTTTGATGATATGGCTTTCGAACATTGCGAAATCTTTATGGAACCTTCCCTAGGGAGTTGTGGAGTAGTACATACAGTCTCACAATTTTTCAATCCATTTATAGCATTTAGGTGCCAATTTATAGGAATAAGACATTTTTATTTTCAGTTTTTCATGTGTGTTAGCCCATGAATATTTTGGTGATATCACTTTCAGACAATATTTTTAGCGAAACCTTTATGGAACCTTCCGTAGGGATTTGGGGAAGCAGTACGTATAGGATCACAATTTTGAGAGTCCATTTTATGCATTTAGGGGCTAGTTTACAAGAATTAGGCAATTTTTCTTAGGTTTTCGTGTATTATCCATGAATATTTTTCTGATATGGCTTATGGATGATTTCTTTACGAAACCCTCTGTAGGGATTTAGAGGAGCAGTTTATACAGTCTCATAATTTTCATAGTATATTTTTGGTATTTAAGGCTAATTTACATGAACTAAGCGATTTGCTCAATTTTTTTTGTGTCTTAGACCATGAATATTTTGATGATATAGCTTCCGGACAATTTCTTTGCAAAACATTTAATGAACTCTCCATAGGGAGTTTGGGGAGCAATATGTACAGTCTTATATATTTCAAATCCATTTTGAATATTTAGGAGACTAGTTATGGAAATTACGCAATTCTCTTAGGTTTTTGTGTGTTAGCCCATGAATATTTTGGTGGTATGTTTTCTGGAGGATTTCTATACGAAATCCTTCGTAGATAGTTGGAGGAGCAGTAGGTACAGTCTAATAATTTTTAGAGTCAATTTTGGGCATTTAAGGACCAATGTAGAGGAATTAAGCAAATTTCTTAGTTTTTCGTGTGTGTTAGACCATGAATATTTTGATGATATGACTTTTAGACAAGTACTTTTCAAAACCTTTATGGAACTCTCCATAGGGAGTTGGTAGAGTAGTACATACATTCTCGCATTTTTAAATAAATTTTAGACATTTAGGAGGCCAATTTTAGGAATCAGACGACTTTTTTTTTAGCTTTTCGTGTGTGTTAGCCCATAAATATTTTGGAGATATGGCTTCCAGACTATTTCTTTACGACAGCTTTACAGAACCCTCTGTAGGAAGTTGGGGGAGCAGTATGTACAATCTCACAATTTTTAGAGTCTATTTTGGGCATTTAAAGAATTAGGCGATTTTCTCAGTTTTTCATGTCTGTTAACCCATGGATATTTTGGTGATATTGCTTTCATACAATTTCTTTGAGAAACATTTACGCAACTCTTTTCAAGGTTTTGGGTGAGCAATACGTGTTGTCTCACAAATTTTAGAGTCTACTTTGGACATTTAGGGGCTAATTTACAAGAGTTAAGCAGTTTTCTTAGTTTTTGCTGTGTGTAGCCCAAAAATATTTTTTCTTAAATAAAAGGCTTGATATCAAATGTTTAAACAAGTCAAAATATTCGATTTAAATATTCACAATTCTATTTAACATGTTAATTATGTTTTAAGCCAAAAAGAGCCTCTATATAATTGATAAAGCAATGAAAGAAAGTATGTTACCAAAAAAAGTCTTAAACCAAATTTTCAAATAAGCACCCCAATACCAATATTTTAAAATTACACAAAAATGAAACTTTGATATTGGTAATTTTTGAGAAATTGAAGTAAGAATATCAACTTGAAGGAAAAAACTTTTACAAAATCCTCCGTAGGGAGTTGGGGAAGTAATAAGTACAGTAGCATTGTTTTTAGAGTCCATTTTGGGCATTTGAAGCCAATTAAAAGGAATTAGCAAATTTTATCAATTTTTCATGTAAGTTTGGCAATGAATATTTTGGTGATATAACTTCTAAATGATTTCTTTACGAAAACTTTACAGAATCCTTTGTAGGGTGTTAGGGGAGCAGTACGTAATGTCTATCAAGTTTTAGATTCCGTTTTGGCCTTTTAGAGGCCAATTTATAGGAATTAAGTGATTTTCTCAATCTTTTGTGTGTGATAGCCATGAATATTTTGGTGATATGGAACACTTTGTAGGAATTTGTCGGAGTAGTATGTATATGCTCAAAATTCATAGATTCCATTTTTGGGCATTTAGGGGCAAGTTTACACAATTAGGTGATTTTTTTTAGGTTCTCGTATGTGTTATCCGATGTATATTTTTATGATATGAATTCCGGATGATTTCTTTGTGAAACCTTTACTAAATGCTACATAGGAAGTTGGGTGAGAAGTATGCACATCATCACAATTTTGAGAGTCCATTTTGGACATTTAGCGGCCAATTTATAGGATCTAGGTGATTTTCTCAGTTTTTGTGTTTGTTAGCCATATATACTTTAATGATATGGCTTCCAAATGATTTCTTTTTGAAACGTTTACAGAACCCTCAGTAAGGAGTTGGGGGAGCAGTACGTATAGTCTCATAATTTTAGAGTGCATTTTGGTCATTTAGGGGCCAATTTATATGAATTAGGCGATCATCTCATAATTTTTTTCATGTCTGTTAGTAAGCTCATGAATATTTTGTCATTAAATAACAGGCTTGATACCAACTTTTTAAACAAGTCAAAATATTCTATTTAGATATTCAAGTTAGGCCTGTTCAATTTAAAAATGACTTACATCGATTGTCTAAATATAATATTTTGACAAGTTTAACAAGTTAATTACATATTAAGTTGAAAAAGAACCTCTATATATTTGATAAAGCAATTAGGGTTATTTATGGGACGGATCGGGCAAATAATTTCGCTTAACAGTTTGGCTTTTCGGATATTGGTTTTTAAATTTATTAAACTGCTATTCCGTCTATGTGATATTGGTTGGTTTGGGAATGGATTAGCAATTATCGGACGGTTATTGGGCGGTGTATTGGTTAATCTCTAATTTCTATGATATCTTTTTTTCGATAAACGCACCTTACAAAAAGGATGGCTTTTAACCAGTAACAGGATGAAATGGATAAATTGATCCAAAACTTCAACTGGTTATCACATTTTCATTGTCCATTTGAAGCATATTTGTAAATGACTATAAATTTTTGCATACATTTCATGCACATATCCTTAGTGCTTTTATGAGTTTTCTGACTTGTGCTCTATTCTTTAAAGAAAAATAGATAGCAATAGAAAAGTAAATAGGTTTTCATGGCTTTATGGCTTTAGCCTTTAAGATTTAGGACTAAGAAAAGAAAAATATACAATTATTGTTATATATTATGGTAAAATATTAAATGAGGCTACTATACCTAGAATAAAAATGTAAGTATGGTAATTTTTAACGGGTTAACTATTTACCCAATAAGGAAATTGAATAATCCGTCCGTGCATCGATAAACCATTAATTATAAAAATTTTAATCCATTCCCAGACCATTTATTTTATAAGCCAATACCAATAATCCATAAGCCAATTTTGTGGTTATCTTATCGATTACTATTCGGTTTTGAACACCCCTAAAATCAAGAATGGAAAGCATGATACCAAACAAATTCTTACACCACATGTCCAAATAAGTGCATAAATCCAAATATTATAATTCCAACACAATAATGAAAAATTGATATTGGTAATTTAAGAGAAACCTAAGGTAAAATATCAACTTGAAGGTACAAACTTTGTACTTTTCAAAAGGATATAATTTACATGCATGTAGATGCTTTAGGCAAAAAATGATAACAAGATATGCATGCACCTAATATTAAAAACAAAAAGAAATTCAAGTAAGACATTTGAAATCCCTATACTATAATTCCCACACAATAATCCAGTATAACTTGTTTGCAAACCAAACGATCCCTTAGGTTTTTGGGCTCAATTTCAAGAAAGGAATTGACAATGTGGGTAGATCGAACACCGATGACAGTTAAAAAATATAATTTTATTAAGAGTCCCTATTTTTATCTCATGTGTTCAAGTAGACATAATGAGTTTACATCCATTACCTATGTCCGTTCAGGCTATGAAGAAGACATTGTTGTTCAACATCCCATAGCTTCACAATAGAGTCAAATGAAGAACTATACAGATAGACACTAAAACAAAACCAATAAGCTAAACGAAATAAAAGGTTAGGTGTAATACATTAAATCAGCACACACCAAAAATCCATTTGTTGGATGACTAAAGTGAAATTATATCTCTCTAGATAATTTTACTCGTAAGGGCATTACGGGTGAGATTGAAATCATTCCATATACATTATAAAGTGAACAAAGGAAGCATTGAAGACTACTAGTGATACATGCAAACACAACTAAGATAATTAGCATAAACCTTTGCATCTAAAATTACACTAATTCGTGAATGAAAAGTTTACTAACTCTTATGATCACTTGTTGAAGGTTGAGAGAATTGCATATGTTGTTGAGTCCTCAAAGAATGATAGTCTCTCAATGAAAAACTAAAGTATTGAACCATTTGATGAAATGAATGACTTATGGGAACCGTTGAACAAATTGGTAACAAAAGGTGACTCCTTAGATAATTCCAAAGATCTAGTTCCAAAGTTCATCAGTAGTACTCCACTAATAAATCTTGATGATTATGAAAATGAGGTGATAATGATGATGAAGAATAAGACAATGTGTATGTGCCTTCCCCAAAACTTAAGGAACACAAAGTTAGCAAACTGTTCTTCAAAAAATAAATGTTGTTCAAGCAATAGAAGCATCATCAAGTAGTAATATAAATAATATTGATAAAGGAAAAAGGAAAAAGGGATGATGTGGAAGAAAGAAAAAAAGAAAGAAATTGTCCTGCTCATCCACCTCTTGTTTGCCGCGGTGGTGATAGTGAAGGTGGTAGTGGTCGAACAAGTTCAAATTACTACTGAGACAATAGGAGGTACAAGCAGTGGTAGTACAAGAGTAGTGAATGAAAGAGTTCATCCACTGCTCTTATACTACCAATGCTTGTAAATCCTGTTGTCTCAGTAATAACTTGAAGTTGTGCCACATTAATAATTTTACCCCCACCATTACTATCACCATCACCACCATGGCCAACAAGAGGAGGAGGAGGATTATTTGTTTCTTTTTTCTTTCTTCCACGCCATCCCTTTTGCCCTTTTCCTTTAACAGTATTATTATTATTACTACTTGATGGTGCTTCTATAGCTTGAACAATGTCTAATTTTTTGTAGAAAATTTTGTTTGCTAACTTTGTGTTCCTTAATTTCTGGTGAATTCACACTCTAATTGTCTTCTTCTTCATTATCATCAAGATTGATTAGTGGAGAACTACTGATGAACTTTGGAAGTGGAACTTTTGAATTGTCTAAGGTGTCAACTTTTGTTACCAATTTTTCAATGCTTTCCATAAGAAGTTTATTCCATCCAATGGCTCAAATCTTTTTGTTTTTCTTTTAGACACTATCATTCTTTGAGGACTCAACAACATAAGCAAGACTCTCAAGCTTCAACACGTGATCACAAGAGTTAGTACACATTTCATTCACTAACTTAGTGTAATTTTAGGGGGAAAAAAAAGAAACACACTTAGTAGATCTCCACTAAAAAAAGAAAAAGAAGAAACGCACTACTTTGCATCAACAGACACTTATTTAGACCTTCTTAAACTCCAAAGAGTCGACTGACTCTTAGTTGTTTCCACCATGGATGCGGAAGGCTATCCTAACAATAAGGTCTTCCCTGTCTCGGGAAAGGGTCCTCCCCTTTTCTTCCAGGGTTTAAATTTTTTTAAAGAGTTGTTGAATGTGTTGTTCCACCAACTCCGGAAAAATAGAGGGCATGCTCTAAAAAAACATGAAGCGTTTGCTGAAGTTTGTGCCTTTCATTTTCAACATCTAGAATTCTTTGATTAACTTGAGAAAGTCTTCGAAACTCAAATGTTGGGGCTTTAAATTCGTTGGGGCTTTAAGTGCTCCTTTAACAATAGTGTAGCAGAAAAAACTTCAGAGATAAGTCATCCCAACTAGTGAGCAATAAAGTGAGTGAAGATTATAGAGACTAGAGTTTATATCCTATAAAGGACAAAAACCTTTTGGTAATTTCTTCCTATCTACCTAAACCTTGATTTGCAGAGGAAAGGTTTTGGCCGAGTGGAAGGGAATTCAGTAAGGTGAGGAAGGAAAGTATTGCGAAAGATGAGATGGGGGAGCGAACAACTAGTAAGTTATATAAAGGGGAGGCAGTTGTGGGGCTATGGAAAGGAGTGTCATGGAACCATGGAGAGGACAATGAAGAACGAAGGGGGTGTCTGGCAAAATATAGAAACTTTATTGCTTATCTATGAACAATGATCCAACCATAATCTACGACACTGATGTGTAATATACATGTAACCGAGAACCTAGTGCTACCACCACATGTGAAAGAAAATTATGATAGAAAGAATACTATAAACATGACTGGTACCAATAGATATAATACCTTGCCAGAAACAACTGTTGATTTGTATTGCTTGTACCAGCACCAATTAGACTACATTTGATGGTAGATATCTCCTAAAATACATAATAGTCATCATCTGATGTCTGATTTGATTAAATGATTCAACAAAGAAAAAGAAATAACAAAATAGATACTTTGCGATGTTCACTGAAATCATGCAACCAGGCATCTTATTTCATTCTCCATATCTGCACTGAAACAATGAATTATTGACCAATTTATTTTAAATGGCACAATAGATATTCAAAGTCTTAGCTCAGGAAAAGGTGAAGCTAAGATGCATTAACACAACTAATACATAAATTAACAACTGAAATAGATATTCAAGGGTACTTATGTATGATATTTATCATTTTTTCTATAAAGAAATCATGTCGTATTAGGAGAAATTTACAGAGATGCGGTCAAACCTTAGAGGTATGTCCTTCCAAAGTGGTTACATCATAACTAGGAATTTCACTCAGCAGAGAGGTTGCGACTGTGTTGATATACTTAGGCTCCAAATCTGTCTTGCAACAAAAGAAAAATTTTAGTGTAACAAGACATACAAAACTTGGAAGATCACTAAAATTTACTAAATTGAGCACGAAAATGGAAGCTTCTATCGTTTTGCATCTAGAAAAAAGAAATGCAATATGAAGTTCAACTGAAAATGAAACAGAGAGCACATGATAATTGACATGGATTCTTGGAGGCTAAAAGCTAGCACAAAAAAGGCACTCCTTTTTACATTTTTGGTGTGACCAAAAACAACACAAAACACAATTTTTTTCCTATAAAAGTACTTCTTGTAAAAGTTGTTTTGACAAAAGTGTATGTCAGAATAATATTAATTCTCCTGCCTTTGAGGTATAGAGATTGTTTCTTATAAACCCTCAATTCAGAAAAAGATTATACACTAAAATGGTTATTGAAAAATATTAACTTTCAAAAAATTTAACTCTTTTAACAACAACATATCCAATGAGGTCTGAAGAGGTAGTGTATACGCAAGCCTCAGGTAAAGCATATCAAAGCATCTAATAAAAACAAAACATCAAAATCTCCATAAAAAATAGTTCAAAAGAAGATGAAAATTGAATTACCGAATTCAAGTAGGAGGAAATCATAGGGCGAAGAAGCCATTGCTATGAATTGACTACAACTTAAAGAAACAGACAAAAGGTCAAAGGATTGCTCCTACCTATGATATCTATATAGATGAAAAATATGGGAAGTCGTAATTTTGGGAAACATAGTATTTATTTATAAGACTAGAATTATAAATGTTTTAATTCAAAAAGACGTTTTGAATAAAGTGTTGAATGACAATTGTATCCTCAAGCCATTTCAAAGAGTTGAAAGATTAAATTTATTTAATCTGTGAGACATACTCAGAATTTAAACCAAATGTTTAAATTTGATAATATATCACAATATATTTAATAATCTTAAGTTCACTTTATTTGTTTTTTATGTCTCAATGATACAAGATCTAAATCGTATTGTAGATTATATTTTTTTAAACCTAAACACTAATTTTATTAGTACGTATAATTTTTTCTAGTTCGTTTTGATTTGTTAATGTTTTAGGTCTTTAAGTTGTTACAATACCTAAAACCTTATTTTTTAGAAGTTATAATTTTTTGAAACCTAAACCCTAGTTTTATAAGTACGTTTATTTTTTAAAAAATTCATCATGTTGGTATACATATATAAGGTCTGACCTAAACACTGTTTTTATTTAAGTGTTTTTTGTTTGTATTCATTTCTCAAATATTTCTTTTGTCAATTATTTCTCTTTAGTATTATTCATTTGTTTTTTGGTTAGTTTGAACATTGAAGTTATTTTGCGTATTGAGTTATGAATCTTAATTCCTATATGCTGTATTTCAAACAATTTCTTCTCTGGGGGGATTATTGAGACCTTTTAAAATGACTTTAATGGTAAAAAGTTGGGATTTTAATTTTTTTTTAGGGAAAGGGATCATAGACCCAAAGTCCACTGAAAATTAGATGTATTTACCTTTAGGGAATATTCAAGCGGTTTTTGGGAGACCTGAGCTAGGAGATCACTGACTTGTCGAGTTTAAGGGTGAGTTAGTTCGTTCAGGCTACTATGGATTCATCTTGGATCTTACTCCATTTCCTTCGGACATAGACCTTATAGATTGTTTACTTTATGTTTAGTTGTTTTGGGGATTGCATCCCTTTATATTACACATTTAGTTAGAAGTTTGGTACAACGACTTTCAGATTCTAGGAGTTGAATTTCCACTTGGTTATGTTTGTTTTTGATAAATTGATTTTATGGGAACTCAGGTTTTAAATTGGTTATTTATACAAGTTTCTACATCATTAAATGCTTGTCTTTCCCACCGGAGGGTTAGTGTGGGTGTCAATCACGGCGGTTTGGGTCATGACAAAGTTGTTATCAGAGCCCTAGGTTTGTTGATCTCGTTGTACCAAAACGATTCTAGTAGATTTTTGCAGAATGGTACATAAACGTCTATAGTTTTCTTCAAGAGGCTACATGAATTTAGGAAAATCTCTCCATATTCTTCTCTTTAACTCTTCGATCCGTAGATATTTAATATGTGAAACAACGGTTCCAGACCAGTAGCTCCCATCAATGAGCAAGGAGGAGGTAGTGGTAGAGAAAGAGAAAGAGGCAGAGGCCGAGGAAGGGTAGCACTCACCAAGGATGAAGTCAAACCAAATAATGTACCTAGGGAAGAGGCCCCTCCCGCTTCCCAGGATAAGGTAGAAAAGAATTTGGAGATTGAGGTGGAAGAAGATGTTGAACAAGACAATGATGCATAAGATAGACTGTAGGACTTCCCCCTTTGGATCTAGCTATATCTCATCAGATTTTACCTTTTTTGGGTGGGTTGGTGCAAGCTACTCAACCTCTGGTCATCCGTCCTTTGGTTGCTATAGTCCCTAAGATGGATGGAGTGTTGGGTGCTGATACTTTCTTTCGTTCACTTTTGGGCCCTGTGATGACTGGTAGTGAGGACGAGATGCTAACCAAGTTTTTGAAGTAAAAGTCGTAAGTGTTCTATGGTTCTGAAAGTGAGGATGCCTATGACTTCATCCTAGATTGCTATGAGAGACTTCACAAGTTGGGTATTGTGCACCAACATGGAGTTGAGTTCGTGACCTTTCAACTTCAAGATAAGACTAAGCAGCATTGGAGAGCATTTGTGGAATGCTGATCGCAAGTCTTGCCTCCACTTACCTAGGTTTAGTTCAATGTCTTGTTTCTAGAGAAGTATGTGCCTTGGACATTGAGAAACCACAAGTAGGATGAATTTATGGCTTTGGGGGCAGGGTGGTATAAGTGTAGTTGCTTATGAAGCTATGTTCCATGCATTGTTCACATATGCGATGCAATTGGTGAATATAGAAGAAGAGAGGGTCCGTTTGTTCATCAAGGTATTAAATCTCGAGTTACAGGTATTATCTGTTCACATGACCTCTGCAACTAAAAGCTTTAATGAAGTGACAGACTTTGTGAAGGAGGTAGAAGGAATTCTACGGGACAGGCAGGCTAAGGCTTTTGCTAAGAGGCCCAAGTATACATTTAACTTAAATAGATCCTGCTCCAGAGGTTTAGGTACACCGGCAATTGTAGCTCGGCCAATTCATTCTAATATGTCCTCTTATATGGGTGGTTACTCAAGAACCATGAAAAAAATTCGTACTCAGGATGGCTACCTTTTTGAACCAAGCAACAAGTAGTCTCTTGACGTTGTTATTACAGTTGTGGAGAACTAGGACACATTAGGACAGATAGTCCCTACCCGTGCATGACTGAACTTGTACAATAGCATACCAGAGTAGTGTACCGATGGGCGGAGGTAATAATGGCAAAGGAAGTCCACAAGGTGGGCAAGGAGAAAATCAAAGAGGCTGTGAAGGCAATTGAAATGGTGATATAGGTAGGGGAGAATTGCAACGGAGCAAAGAGGTTGCCCGCTAAGATGACACAACACCATTTTATGCCTTTACGGGCAAGACCGAGGCTGAGACGTCTGATGTAGAGATAACATATACTGTTCTTATATGTGACCGGATGGCTAATGTTTTGATTGATCTGAGTTCTACTTATTCTAATGTATCAGTACAGTTTGCCTTTAGATTAGATGCAATTTTTGATGTGCTTGATGCCCCTATCTATGTTTCTACCCCGGTTGGAGAGTATGTCGTAGTCACCCATATCGATCATGCTTGTTCTGTCCTATTTATAGGTTTTTAGACTTGGACTGAATTGGTTATTTTGGATATGACTGACTTTGATGTAATATTAGGCATTACTTAGTTGTCCCCCTATTATGTTGTGCTTAATTATAATGCTAAGATTGTGACTCTAGAGATCCCGGGTAGGGAAAAGTTAGAGTGGGAAGGGATGTAGTAGCCTAAGCCAGCTAAGATCATATCTCTCATTTGGGCTAGGAAACTAGTGGGGCACGGTTGTTTGGTATGTTTGGCTCATATCTGTGATGTCGATGCAGAGTCCCCCCTCTATTGCATCTATTGATGTAGTGTCTGAGTTTAAGGAAGTGTTTCCTACTGATTTACCTGGTATGCCTCCGGATAGAGATATAGATTTTTCTATTGACTTGGAGCGAGGCACTCACCCAATCTCTATCCCTCCTTATCGCATGGCTCTAATATAGTTAAGAGAACTTAAGACCGAGATACAAGAGCTCCTTGATAAGAGTTTCATCCGTCTTAGTGCTTCCCTATATGGTGCTTATGTCTTGTTTGTTAATAAGAAAGATGGTAGTATAAGGATGTGCATAGACTATCCATAGGTAAATAGGGTTACCATTCAAAATAGGTACCCATTGCCTCATATATATGATCTCTTGACCAGTTGCAGGGTGCATCTTTATTCTCAAAAATTGATTTAACGTCTGGGTACCATTAGTTGTAGATTAGGCCTGAGGATGTACCTAATACAATGTTGAGGACATGGTATGGGCACTATGAGTTCTTTGTGATGTCGTTTGGGTTGACTAATGCACCTGCAACCGTCATGAGTTTAATGAATGGTGTGTTCAAACCATTCCTAGATTCCTTCGTAATGTCATTATTAATGACATTTTTGTCTATTCAAAGAGTGAGGAAGAGCACATAGACCATCTTTGTAATTTTTTGGGTGTCTTTGGGAAACTAAAATTGTATGCAAAATTTTCTAAGTGTGAATTTTGGTTGTCCTCTATTTCCTTTTTGGGGCATGTAGTTTCAAAAGAAGGGGTAATGGTAGATCCCCAAAATGTAGAAGCAGTAAAGAAATGGGTCTAGCCTAGTTCTCTCACTAAGGTTAGGAATTTTGTGGAGCTTTACAGCTACTATCAGAAGTTTGTGAAGAATTTTTCCTCTACTGCCACGCACTTGACAAGGATGACTGAGAAGGAGGTGCCTTTTGAATGGACTGACAAATATGAAGAGAGCTTCCATAATATCCAGACTCTTCTAACCACAACACTTATTCTGACATTGTTAGTGGAAGGTAAGTATTTCATTGTTTATTGTGATGCTTCACATTCGGGCTTGTGTGTTGTGTTGATGCAGGATAAGAATGTTATAGCTTATGGCTTACGACAATTGAGGAGTCATCAAAGGAACTACCCAACGCATGATTTGGAGTTGGCAGCGGTAGTGTTTGCTCTCAAGATTTGGCGACATTATCTCTATGGAGTCAAGTGTGAAATGTTCATTGACCATCACAGTCTACAACATGTGTTCACTCAGAAAGACTTGAACATGAGACAGTGAAGATGTATGGAGTTACTTAAAGATTAAGATGCCACCATTCAATACTATCCGAGTAAGGCTAATATGGTGGGAGACGCATTGAGCCAAAAGATAGTGAGTATGGGTAGTTTAAGTTCTTTGGGTGTATCCGGGTGATCACTCACTTGTCGAGTTCAAGGGTTAGCCAGTGCCTTTAGGCTACCATGGATTCATCTAGGATCTTAGTCCATTTCCTTCGGACTTAGTCCTTTCAGACTATTTACTTTATGTTTAGTTGTTTTTGGGATTGCATCCCCTTATGTTAGACCATTAAGTTAGAAGTTTTGGTACTATGACGTTTAGGTTATAGGGGTTGTTGACACCCAATTTTGACCCTCCTTTCTTCCAATTCATTATTGTCGAGCTTCTAAATTATTAACGTGTCAAATTATCCATTTTTCACAGCTATTTTTACTACTACGACTATTTATCATTACTATTGTTATCGTTATGTCACAATTCTATAATTACTACTAAATTTGTACGATTTACACTTAAAATTATAGTATCTCCTTTTAAACATTCTTGATGAGTCCGAGATTTCGACTCATTTGGGCTTTGTTTTGATAGCATTTGTGTCCTCAAATTCCTATTTTATTCTCTAAACTGATGTTTAAGTGTAAATTTGCAACTATAGAGGCTAAAGAGCAAGGCAAGGACATGACCAAACAAAAAGGAACTAAAAAACTGAAATAGTGAAGAAAAAACAATCCTGGCAATCGCCAAGACCACTCGGCGCACCGCCAGTGTCTTTTTAGCTCGCCCAAAGTTCCAACATACCATCCCTAGGGAAGAATCAAATTGCCGACAAAAATGGGCAGTCATCGGATCGCCGATCAGTTCCCCAAGAACAAATTGGATCGCCCAAAGTTACAGGACCTGAGATGCTGAAGCCCATGCAATATAGCGATGGAATAGGACAATTTTCGGATCGCCGATCCACTCAGCGAGGCGCGACTTAATCCACCGAGTGGACTCTCATTCTAAATTTTAGGAAACTATAAATTGGATTTTAAATGGAATTTTGAAGATTTCTCTCCCAGATATTAAATTTCTCATTCTAGAATTAGCGTTTTCTCTTACTTTTGGAGTTCTAATTGTAAAATTTTGAGGATTTGAAAGTGGGTCTTTGAATTTAATCCTTGGAATGCATTGTAAAGGCTTGGAGACTCTTACCTAGCTGATGGCTAATTGAGTTGGTAATTATTTTTACCTTTTTATGATGTTTAGCTAAAACCCCAATTCTTGGGGTGTGATCATTTTATTATGGGTTGGATGAGGTTATGGGTATTGTTATTTACTGATTTTAATGTTTAATTGAAGTGGGTTTAATTGATAGTTGTGTTTTAATCTAAGAATTGTTGTTTCAAATGCAATTCGAACTTAGAATTATGGGCTTGTTTGAAAAAGATGTTTTAAAATCAAAGCTTTCAATGGATGATTATAGTTATCGGGTTGATATAATTTTAGCTCTAAAGAATAAATCCTAATCTCCATTCTACCTATATAGCTCGAGAGAGTAGATGAATTAAGGTGTGGTTTGTTCTTATTTTCTAAGCTTGTTGATGTTCGAAGGAAATCACTTGAATTGAAGTAGTTGTTCGAGAGAAAGCTATTTCACTCATAGCCTAGCCTACCCATTAAAATTTAGCTATCTATTAGTAAATTCAATTACCCATATACTGAAATTCGCCTATAATTGATCACATCACGAGAATTCCTCTAGATTGTTATTTCCCTGTTTTGCTTGTGCTGTAGTTGTTAGTTAACAATCCAACCCCCCCCCCCCCACACATCTGACATTTGTTGTCACCCCTTTAGATTTAATTATATGATTTCGATAATTTTTATTCCTGTAAGTGATTAGACCACGTTTGTACTTCATAACTGAATTTTAGACACGTACCTTGTGGGTTCAACCCCAACTCTTTGTTGGGTTTTATACTGATTAACGATCGTTTACACCTAGAATTGGATGAGGTGTACTTGAGATGTTTTCTATCAAAGTGGTGCTGCTGTCAGGAAGTGGTGTTGTTTAAAATTTTATTATTGAAGTTGAATTGTGTTCTTTTAATGTTATAGTTGAATCGACTTACATTGGTTTATGTTTGTGTTGTTTGTTTTGAGTAGAGGAAGATATGAGTGTATACAGGAGTAACGGCTACCAAGGGGGCCAATAAGATGATATTGGAAACCTAAATGATGTAAATGACCCAATTCAATTGGGTAGTGTTGGTGCAATACGTCTACCTCCGGCTGAAGGCAACGATGTTTTCCACATCACTAGCACAATGCTTCAACTCTTACAATTGAAAGGATTATATGAAGGGCTGGCTCATAAGGATCCCCATGAGCAGATTCGGAACTATGTGGATGTTTGTTGTCCATTCTCATTCAAGAACATATCACAAGAATCAGTCGGTCTCAGGTTGTTTCGATTTTCCTTGATGGGTGAAGCTACTAAATGATTGGCTGATTTACCGAGAGATTGTATCACCTCTTGAAATGAGCTTACCACAGCGTTCCAAGTGAGATTCTTTCCTCCATCGAATATGCTGACGCTTGATGAGTCTGAGATTTGGACTCATTTAGGGCTTTTTTTATATATAGATTAAGTGTCCTCAAATGCTTAATTTGTGCCATAAACTGATATTAAAGCCTTGATTTTCAGGTATATGGATTGAGGAGAAAAGCAAGGACACTAACAGGCACAAAGGCACAAAACAAATTGAAGAAGTGAAGAAAGGCGAGCCTGAGGATCGCAAAGAGCACTTGGCATGTCACTGAGTGGCTACTTTGACCGCTTGAAGTTCCAATGTACCAGCCTTGAAGGAATAAACCAAGTTGGCAATATAAATGGGCAGTCGGCCTACGCCGAGCCGTTCTGTGATGCAAAGAGAGATCGCCCAAAGTTCCAGGACTTGAGGATGCTGAGAGCCAAGACAAAAAGGCGATAGGAGAGAGCAATGGGTGGTTCGCAAGTGGTTCCGTGAACCCAACTTACCTCGCTTAATGTCCCTTCATGGATTACTTTTGACAACTATAAATTAGATTTTTAACAGTTAATTTAGGGAGCTGACTTGGAGGGTTAGTCTAAAACAATTTTCTCTTTTGTTTTTGATAGTTTTTAGTAGACTTGAAGACTTTTTGAGACTCAATTTGGAGATATTGGAAGTGGGTTTCAAATTTTCTGTAAATTGAAGCATTGTAAATACTAAATTACTCTTACCCAGTTGATGACTAATCTATTTGGTAACCGTTTTGACACTTTTATGATTTTTTCCTAAACCCTCAACTCTTGGGGTGTAATCATGTGCTTATGGGTTGAATTAGTTTATGGGTATTGTTAATTACTAGTTTAAATGCTATATTGAAGTGGGTTAAACATTAATTGTCATTTAATTTAGTAATTGTAGTTGCAAATGCAGTTCTAACCTTGTGTTCTTAGCTTGCTCGAGAGAGTTGTTTCAGAATTAAGATTATTGATTAATGATTTGTAGGTATTGGGTTGATTTGGGTTTAGCTCGAGAGAGTGAATCCTAAACCCAATCCTACGCATCTTGCGAGAGAGAGAAGATGTATTAATGTTATGGGTTGTTCTTAATTGCTATGCTTGTTGATATTCGAGAGAAATCACTTGAAGCGAAATAGTTGTTCAAGAGAAAGCTATTTCAATTATAGTCTAGCCTACCCACTGATGTTTAGCTAATTAATAGTAGTTTCAATCACCCATATATCAAAATTTGCCTATAATCTATCACATCCCGAGAATTTCTCTCCTTATTGTTATTTCAAATTGTTTGTGACTGCATGGTAGTTGGTAATTACAAACCAAAACCCCCAATCTGACATTTGTGTCACCCCTTTTGATTTGTTTCATGTCTTTTTCTATAATTTCTATTCCTATAACTAGTTAGATCACTTTCGTATTTCTTAACTGAATTTGAACACGTACCGTTCCTTGTGGGATTTTACCTAACTCATTTGTTGGGTTATATATTGCTTAATGATCGTTTACACCTAGAATTGGATGAGGTGTGCTTGAAACGTTATTCATCAAAATGGCGCCACTACCGGGGAGTGGTGTTGTTTAAAATTCTTTTATTGAAGTTGAATTGTGATCTTTGTAGTTATAGTTTAATCTACTTATTTTTTGTTTTTGGTTTTGTGTTGCTTGTGTTAAACAAAGGAGGAGATGAGCGTTAATAGAAGTAATGGTTGCCAAGTGGGCCACCAAGATGACATTGGGAACCTAAATGAGGTTAATGACCCAAACCAAGTGGGTGGTGCTGGTGCAAAGAGTGTCAATGTTGTGGGTGTTGGTGGAGTGAACCCCGATGAAGTAAGGTTTCAAGTGCTGTATAATGAGGAAGTGAACTTCCTAGCCAATCAATGAGGAGGTTATCGTACAAACTACCCAAGACCAGGTGGAAATCAAGGATGGAATAGAGATGAGGATTGTAGAGACCGTGGTAGAGAATGGCGTGATCGGAACGCCACTTAGAAAGAAAGAGAAGGGGAGAAGGATAAGTATGTTCCTCCCCATGAGCGTTAAAAGTCCAAGGAATATGAGGGTGGCCAGACAGAAGATATGCTCTCACGCATTCTCAACAAAGTTGAAGGGTCTGACAAAGTGTTGAAGGTGATGAAAGAGGATGTCTCGACTATCAATCAGACAGTGACCTCTCACTCAGTCTCTATTAAGCAGCTAAAGACCCAAATTGGTCAAATATCTTCACATTTAAATTCAAGACCACAAGGGGGCTTTCCTAGTGACACGATGGCAAACCCAAAAAATGAAGCTTGATTTGGTACTTTCATCGTGGCACAACGTTAACTAAGGTGCTTCTTGGGAGGCAACCCAAGTGTTTAATGATTTAGTTTTGATTTTGCCTAATGGGTGTTGATTGTGCAGGTTGAAAAGTGAAGTATGTTTGAAAATAGGAAATTTCGCCAGCCAAAGGTCTAGTCGGCGACTCACCAAAGAGGTCGGCGACCCAGACTTGGACCGACGTTGGACCCAAAAAATCTAAAGTTGAAGTCTCTAAAACTCGGTGGGCTAATTGCTTAATCAACGACTGGATGAACATGTTGTCGAGCCCGAAATCTTTTTCGCTACTTGAACCCCCAAAATTCCCTGGAGTTCCTGTAAAACTCGATGAGGTAAAGTACCACTCGGCGCAGTGTCGAGAGGTTCAAAATGGATGACTTACTCCACCAAAAGGGCCGCGAACTGAATAGTTTTAAAGGTCAAACGGTTTTAAATTTCAAAATCTTTCATATTCTCTCATTTCTAACCCTGTTCACTCTCACCCGCAATTTAGATATTCCATATTTTTGCTATTATATTTTCTTGTTGCATGTGATCTCGTGCTCAAATTTGGAATACTTTGACGCCTATCTTTTCAATTTCTCTATTCGGCATACAAGTTGGCTTCCCGAACCCCGTAACCTAGTTTATTGGTTAAACTCAAATGCAATTGGTAATTGGGTATTGATATGTGTTGAATAATTGTTAAAATGGTGTTTTATGTGCCGTATTGCCTGTATTATGTTCGAAATTGTGCCTAAAGATGATTTCTCGTGTTTTGTGTGAATATATTGGTCTTAAATTTTTGGGTTGTGGTTATTTTGTGTCGGGTCTAGTTGAGTGAAGTCTGAGTAACCCCAGATTGTACCAAATGGCATATTTTGCCTAATGATGGAGTGTTTGATGCAATTCTTAAGGGCTAAAGTCGTCAAATGGCCAGTATTGACCAAATCAGGGGAAGTGTTAGTACCCCAAAGACATGGGCCATATGGGTCTAGTAATAATTACATGGTGGGTGCCTTTGATTTTGATTTTGCTGGCTGCGGGCTTGATTTTTGGAAATGGGGTTGAAATTTGGAACGTTGGGCCATTTGGCGAGCTGTGTTGAGCTTACCGAATGGTTCGGCGATTCGCCAACATCCCCCTTTAATCACCCTTATTTTCTTGATTTGGCATAAGTGAGTCTGTAACTTTTGGTGAGAAGCCTGAGCTCCCCGAGTTCACTCGGTGACTAACTGAAAAGTTCCTTTGATCACCTTTTCTGCACCCCTAACCCCTAAAATGCACTATAATATTCGGCAAGCTAGTCTAAGCTCGCCGATTGGTGTTGGAGATTCACCGAAGGGCCCTGAACATTACCGACATACCTTAATTTTGGAAATTTTTAGAGCTTGTCTTTTCGGCTAGCCTGATCTGGTTCGCCTAAGTGACTCGATGACTCACCGACTGGTTCGATGAGCATTCCTGTAATTTGATTTCTGCCATTTTCTTGAATTATTTCTAACACTTTTTGATATGTTTTGCAGATATGGATAGACCCAAAGGGTCAGGACAAGATATGTCGCCCCGAAAGCGAGCAAAAGGGATCATCATAAATGAAGATGCAGCGGCATCCAATACAAAGGCAACCAAACTTCCTACCATGGGTGGGAAAGACAAAGGAAAGGGCAAGTCGCCCGCAGTTGAGTTACCGGAGGTCATCTCTGAAAGTGAGGGAGTCTACGCGACTCACCTTACTGCATCAGAGAGCAAGGGAGAACACCAAGATTCTCAGGCTACCATCTCTGATCCTGAGGATGACCAGCTTCTACTGGCCTGGAGAGCAGAAATGCCTTCCAAGAAGATGCATGATCCATCTAGGATTCGGGTGCCTCCGGCTCATCTTTCCCCTCCTATTTCAGTTCAGACTGTGGTCCCAGCACCACCTGTACAGGGTCCTCCTCCTTGGTCTCTCAACATATTAAAGGCTGAGGGACTGAGGACTATCATTAAGGAAAAGAGGTTGTCCACAAATGGTGTGGTGGACAAATATCTGGAAATATGGCGTACCCTAAAGTCCCACAAGTTTGAGATCTTCACTAAGCCCCGGGGTCCCTACATTCCTAATTGGGTCCAGGAGTTCTACTCCACCTACAGAGAGTTAGCACTACAAGGGAAGAGGAAACTTAGCGCCTTCAAACCAGTGGAATCACTTATTGTCTGGGGGAAGAAGGTAAAGTATGATAGCGATGACATAAATGCCATCTTGGGATGCATTCACGTCATTGTTGATGGCTGCCAGAGTATGATCAAAAGAACAACATTGGAGGAAATGAAAAGTTGGCTGGCTCCTCTCCTTTCTAACGGTACTCCTAGGTGGATTGAGGCTGGAGTGTCCATAGAGAAGAAAGATCTAACTATGGCAGCGAGGTACTTATTTGGGTTTATTAATAGCACAATAATGCAATCTCAGAATGAGTCTATCCTCTGCCACACAAAGGCAGCTTGTCTTGGCTCTATCAATTCTAGGAAGAGCCTCAATTTAGGTATGATCATTGGATAAGAGATGGCCATAAGGGCCAAACAGCATCAAACATCTCTTCTATTTCTGGTGTTGATCACCAAGTTGTGCTGACGGCCCGTGTTCCACATGATGAGAAGGTGGATATGGAGGTGACTACTACCTCCACTACTGAAAACTGATGTATTGAGGCCAAGTACCGAAAGGACGAGGCTGAGAGAAGAAAGGCAGCTTCGGTGGATACTTCCCTGGCTATTGAAATTGAGAGATTACCTGCAGAGGTAGTATTGTCTACTTCGGCCACTGGGTTTTCAGGTATTTCTAGCTCTGCCCCCTCTGTGACTTTGAGTTCTTCTACTGCTCCCCCATCTCCTAGAGTTATTGCTAGCACTAGTGCATCCCGACCTCTGCTCACCCAGGCTATGCTCATACGGATGGGGAATCTAACCCATTCTGCTGATATGCGTGCCTCCAAGCTCGAGGCCATGGTTCCTGGGATGATTGAGAGAGCTCTCACTACTGCATTGACACCTCTTAGAGTTTCTATTGATGCCCTCATGACAAGGATCGAGGTGTTTGAGAGAGATCAGGGAGCCACTCATGAGGTGCCGGCCTTACACTACAACAAAGATGATATTCTGCTACGAAATTATTGACTACACTACAACATTCATCACTATTTGTTCATTTTTTGTGACAAAAATGAGATTTTGTCTCTACATATATGAGTCCCACACTGTTAGTGACAAATCACAAAAGTTCGTGGTAAAATTTTGTCCCTTAAACTTTCCCACCAAAAAAAAAAAAAAAAAAAATTGGCGCCATTTAGTAAGTATTATTAATGACGAATTTTAAGTTATTAGTGACATATTTTTTTGTCTTTAATAATTTTGCTAATTTGTGATAAACTATATTTTTTCCTTAAATTAGTTTTGTTTTGGGAACAAAAAAGTTTCGTCACAAATAAGATGTTGCTACAATAGCGACAAATTAGCGTTTGTAGTCAAACATTATATGTTTTAGCGACAAAATATATATTTATTTGTGACCCTAATTTTGGTCACTAATGTGATACATAATTAGTGATATTTACTTTATTGTCTTTAATCAGTCAATGATTTAGATACAATAAAATTCGTCACAAAATAAGTTATGTGTTAAAACAATTTTCTTAAACAACACAATGAATTTGATCTTCTTGATTCTCTCAAATACATCCTACTCTTTTAGTATTAATTTGCATAGAGTTTCTCATGTCTTTTTTAAGCTATGAGGAAATATATTTATACTACTTCATTCATTTTGATTTGTTTAATCTATTTTGACTTGATACATAGTTTAAGAAAGTAAAAAGGACCTTTGAATCTTGTGGCTAAAAAATATAGATATGTCAAATGTATCAAAATGTCTTTTAATCTTATAATCTCAAAAATGTCATTTTTATCTTATTTTGTTTATAAAAAAAAGGTTCTATTCTACAAAATATGTTGAATTAAAAAAAAAAAAAAAAGGCATGGCAAATACGGCGCCAGTAAGTAATATAAGCTTAGATTCTAATAGCAACTGTCATTTAAAAATTAGCATAAGACTAATACACTAGAAGTAGCAACAAGAACAAAATGAAGTAGAAACCATGTCAAGAATGCAATAACGAGCAACAACCATTGTCAATAATGCAAAAGGCAACAACGTAGCTAAAACTCCAACAAGAAGGATCCATAGCTATGAATTCAACCACCACCAGCAGCCATTGCATAGAATACACCAACCAACAACCATGGTCAAGAATGCAATAATCAACAACTATTGTCAAGAACAAAACAAGCATCATTCACAACTATGAATGCAACAACGAGCAGTAACCATTGATAGGAGTGTAACAACCACGGGCAAGAATGAAAGGAAGAGCAACAACCACTGCCAAAAAAATAAGAATACGAATTGGATGCAGATTTCATAGTTTAACTCTGCAATAGCGGCCTATTACAACAATAGTTACCACTATAGCATCCAGATGACTCCTTATGAAGATCTTTATAGGAGAAGATGCATATCTCATATTGGATGGTTTGAAGTTGGTGAAGCAGGGTTGATAGGACTAAATTTAGTTCATCAAGCTATGGCGAAAGTGAAAGTGGATCAAGAGAGGTTGAAGACGGCGCAGAGTCATCAGAAATCCTACACTGATATTAGGTGAAAGGAGTTAGAGTTTGAAGTAGATGATTGGGTATATTTGAAAGTTTCACCCATGAAGGGTGTTATGAAGTTTGGTAAGAAGGGAAAGCTTAGTCCCCAGTATATTGGCCCTTACAGAATATCCAAAAGGGTTAGCAATGTAGCTTATGAGTTAGAGCTACACCAAGACTTAGCAATGTTTCATTCGATATTTCATATTTCAATGTTTAAGAAGTGCATGGGAGATCCTTCACTTATCATACCAATTGAAGATATTGGTATCAAGGATAACTTATCTTATGAGGAGATTCCGATGCAGATTATAGATCGTCAAGTTCGCAAGTTGAGGACTAAGGAAGTAGCATCAATCAAAGTACTTTGGAGGAACCAGTTTGTTGAGGAAGCTACTTGGGAAGCTGAAGAAGATATGAAGAAGAGGTATCCATATCTCTTTGAAACCAGAGAAATTCCATATCAAGGTACTAATTCTCTTCTTAGTACTATTTAATTTATAAGTTGGCATGTTGTATTTGCATTTTTTGTTGGGTGTTTGAGCTGAATGTTAGATGTTACACCCTTAGCTTAATAAGAGTAATCTCATTCAAGGACGAATGATCCCAAGGGGAAGATATTGTAACATCTCGCTAATTGAAAGAACTAGAAAGAGTTAAAATTGAAATTCATGCTAGGGCTTGGAGAAAAGAGAAAAGAGGAGAAAGGAGAAGAAAGTCCAAAATTCATCGATTTCTTAGAGATTTGCATGTGGATTTCATTAAGGGATGATCCCTATGAGGTATGTGAGACTTTCATGGCGTTAGGTTCGTTCACCCTCACGCCAATCATGTTTAGTTCAGCGAAATTCATTCTAAAAAGGGTTGAAAGTTGATGTTCTTGATATGTGTTCTTGAATTTGATTTCATTCTTGAATTGGGCTGAATTGAGGAGTTCTTGAGGTTATCGCGTCGAGTTTTAGAGTTGTTTTGAGTTAGGTTCTTGGGTACATTTGCTGGGTATCTGAATGTAAAGTGAATTTGAGAAACATAGTCGGGTTTAGGCGATTTGGGGTTGGAAAAATGAAGAAGGAAAAGTTGGGCCCTTTCCTAAAAAATTTCTCCATGTCACGGAGTTGTCACAGACCATTCTACCTAAAAAATAAATTTTGCAATCAAATATTTAAATGCATCTCCGCGTCACAGACTTGCTTCTAGACAGTGATTTCTTGATCTTTTCTTATGTTTAACTATCTGAAAACGCTCTTAAATATCATGAGATCTTTCCTATCACAAATCACAATCCTTGAATCCATAATTCAATTCAAGGAAAGTTAAGAATCAAGTCAACAGAAGTTAAGAGTCAAGTTAAGAGAAGTTCATAAAGTTTTCAAACGTCTTTTAAAAATGTTTTAACTTTGCTTTAAGACTTAAGCTCTGAGTTAAGTAAAGAGTAAGAGTAAAAGTTCATTTCTTCAAATATTATATGGGAATTAAGTATTCCCGAGAGTTAAAAATGTTTTCACATTTGAGCAAGAAAGGGAACATCGATTCCAAGAGAGTTTTTAAGCAAAGGTTTGAGCAATTATCACAAACCAAAGAAAGAAGTTTTGTTTTAAAAACATATGAGCTAAGTATATTTTTGGGAGTAGTATTGAGCACCAATATGGGGATGCGAGTTCATAATAACTCAAGTCTCCATAAACCATGTAGCCATAATGGGTAGTAAAGGATCATACTTTTTAGATAACTCCTTAAGTATTTTTTAGCATAGACTAGTGGATCCACTTAGTTAAGGCATTCTATGTGATAGCAAAGTATAGGACAGTTCTCGCAGTGTGGGCAAGATGTTGTATCACCACTAAGGCTCATAGTGGTGGTTGTCGGTTACAGAAACTCCCATAAAAACTATGTTACTTTATTATATGAGTAAATTGAGGTGTTATTGCATTTCATTAACAAATTGAATTGCAACATACTGTTTTAAATTCTTTGTACATCTGCACCTTATTTACTGTTGAGTACTTCACATTTGAGTTAAGTTGTTCATGAGTTGAGTAAGCCAAGGTAAGTGTTTCTTTCAGATTCCTTTCAAGCTTATGTTATGTTTAGCCTGCATTTTTTTATTATGCAGACACAAGTAAGCAGGATCAGCATCCAACGCCTCATTGATCCAGTTGAACACTCAGAGTCAGTTGGTGAGCCTCCTTGCATTTTGGATGACTCCTTTTACTTTGATTTCTAGTATTTCAGTTATTAGGATGATTATGGGTTTTCTCCTGACATCCCTCATTGTTTAGAGGCTTCATAGATGGATAGTTATAGTTCTTTAGTCATATTAATTTCATATGTTGTTTAAAGACTTGAGTTTGCCTTATTGGCTAGTTGAATTTTTTTTATTAACATTCTTGAGTTATATAGGTTTATTTCTATTAAGTTAAGTCTTCCACTGAGTAAGAAAGCTAGGCCAAGGGTTCTCTTGGGGCCAACAATGGTTCTCGAGTTCTAGTCCCGCCCAGGGTGTAGGCTCAGGGCGTGACACATTATCTCTCCTTATCGCACGTCTCCAATAGAGTTAAAAGATCTTAAGACCCAGATCCAAGAGCTCCTTGATAAGAGTTTCATCTGTCTTTGTGCTTCCCCATGGGGTGCTCCTTCTCGTTTGTTAAGAACAAGGATGGTAGTATGAGGATGTGCATAGACTACCGACAATTAAATAGAGTCACAATTCAAAATAAGTACCAATTGCCTAGTATTGATGATCTGATGGACTAGTTGCAAGGTGCATCAGTATTCTCAAAAATTTATTTAAGGTCTGGGTACCATCAGTTAAAGATTAGGCCCGAGGATGTACACGTAAGACTGTGTTGAGGACTTGGTATGGGCACTCTATGAGTTCTTTCTGATGTCGTTTGGGTTTACTAATGCACTTTCAACCTTCATGAGTTTGATGAATGGTGTGTTCAAACCATTCCTGGTTTCCTTTGTAATGTCTTTATTGATGAGATTTTGGTTTATTCAAAGAGTGAGGAAAAGCATGTACACCATCTTCATAATTTTTTAGGTGTCCTTAAGAAACAGAAATTTTATGCAAAATTTTCTAAATGTGAATTATGGTTGTCCTCTGCTTTTTGGGCATGTAGTCTCAAAATAAAGGGTAATGGTAGATCCCCAAAAGATTGAAGCAGGGTCTGGCCTAGTTATGTCACTGAGATTAGGAGGTTTATGGGGCTTTCCATCTACTATTGGCAGTTTGTGAAGAATTTTGCCTCTAATGCCACGCACTTGACAAGGATAACTCAAAAGGAGGTGCCTTTTGAGTGGACTGCCAAATGTGAAGAAAACTTCCAAAAGCTCAAGACTCTTCTAACCACAACACCTATTCTGACATTACTAGTGGAAGGTCAGAATTTCATTGTTTATTGTGATGCTTCATATTCAGGCATGGTTGTTATGTTCATGTAGGATGAGAACGTTATAGCTTAGGCCTCACCACAGTTGAAGATTCATCAAAGGAACTACCCGACGCATGATTTGGAGTTGGCAGTGGTAGTGTTTGCTCCCAAGATTTGGAGACAGTATCTCTATGGAGTCAAGCGTGAAATGTTCATTGATCATTGCCGTCTACAACATGTGTTTACTCAGAAAGACTTGAACCTGAGACAACATAGATAGATGGAGTTACTTAAAGATTATGATGTCACCATGCAATACCATCCGTGTAAGGCTAATGTGGTGGCAAACGCATTAAGCTGGAAGATAGTGAGTATGGGTAGTTTAAGTTGCTTGGGTATGTGTTGGAGATCACTGACTTGTCGAGTTCAATGGTGAGCCTGTTCCTTAGGCTACTATGGATTCATCTAGGATCTTAGTCCATTTCCTTCGAACTTGGACCTTTCAGACTCTTTACTTTATGTTTAATTTTTTTGGGGATTGCATTCCTTTATCTTAGACCGTTCAGTTAGAAGTTTTGGTACAATAACTTTCAGGTTCTAGGGGTTATTAACACCCAAATTTGACCATCCTTTCATCTAATTCATTATTGTCGAGCTTCATAATTAGTAACTTGTCGAATTATCCCTTTTCACAACTATTTTTACTACTACGACTATTTATCATTACTATTGTTATCATTATGTCACAATTCTATAATTACTACAAAATTTTTACATTTTACTCTTAAAATTATACTATCACCTTTTACACCTTTTTTTCTTAAAATTTAATTATCATCGCTTTATTTAAAGTTTCGTACTTATTTTGTAAATTTGTAATATTGATATTTTTATTATGTAAATTATTAGTTGTCACCTTTTAACATATTTTGTATTAGCTATTAGCTAGAAGCCCAAAATTTATATAAAGAAAGAAAGTAAAAGGCGAAGAAGTCCAGCCTAATCCCACCATTCCAACCCATATTTTATACTAAAATATGTCCAAAAATAGCCCAAACAAAGGCCCAAACCCGTGTCTTATTCATCAGCAAAATGACAAAATGAATTAGGTCATTTTTCTTTCATCAATTTGTTGCTCCTTCCCCTTCTAATGGCTAAACCTTCAGGTCTCTTTCACCTTGGACAGAGGCTCTTCTCCATTTTCATACAAGCTTCAATAACTCCATCAACTCTCCTCAGTTCTCTCTCTTTGTGACAGATTCAATCAAGAAGAGGCCAAAAGATTTCTGATTATTTGATTTGCTAAAGAGCAGAGGTTTGATTCAAAATTCAAACGACTATTTAGTCCTTTGAATCCCACCAGAATTGCAATAAGAGGAACCATATGTCTCTGTAAATACCAGATCTTACATCCATTTTTAATCAAGCTTTTCTTCCTCGGATATCACCTTGAACTACTGCTTTCTTCTCTCAAAAATTATCTTTTGTACTCTTTCGATCTCGGCTAAAAACTCTGGTTTTGAGCTTACTCAAGTTTGTCGTTATTCGAACGTAGGGCTTCGACCAAAGCACCTCTTTTCACTGCCCAGTAACAGGTAACACTCGCTCCTTTCTTCCTCTATGTTGTCACTGCGGTTAAAGTGCTATGTATACCTTAAGAGATTTATAAGTCAAGATTAAATTTTGCTTATTTTGGATACACCGAAAGTAGAGTTAAAAATGTGATTGCGTTTCTCTCCCATTTATTTACAAATATTATGTAGGTGCTCATTTTCTTGTTTATTTTAATTAAAAAATGAGATTAAATATTAATATACAAAGCATCTCAGTGTATAAAATATTTTATGATAGGATGGTTAGAAAAGAAACCGTAGCTAAGAAATGTGATTCAAATAATCTATCTAGTGTAAGAGTTGATTAATTAATAATCAAAGTCCATTTTGGGCATTTAGGGGCCAATTTACATGAATTAGGTGATTTTCAGCCCATGAGAATTTTGGTGATATAGCTTAAGGATGATTTCTTTGTGAACCTTTAAGGAACCCTCCCTAGGGAGTTAGGGGAGCAATACATACACTCTTACAATTTTTAAAGTTCATTTTGGGCATTTAAGCCTCAATTACAAGAATTAGATGATTTTCTTAGTTTTTCATTGTGTTAACCCATAAATATTTCAATGATATGCCTTTCAAACATTGTGAAATATTTATGGAACCTTCGCTAGAGAGTTGGGGAGTAGTACATATAGTCTCACAATTTTTCAATCCATTTATTGCATTTAGGAGCATATTTATAGGAATTAGGCAATTTTTTAAATTTTTTTCATGTGATTTAGCCCATGAATATTTTGGTGATATCACATGCACACAATATTTTTAGCAAAACCTTTAAGGAACCCTCCGTTAGGGGTTGGGAAGAAGTACATATAGTCTCACAATTTTGACAGTCCATTTTATGCATTTAAGGGCTAATTTACAAGAATTAGGCAATTTTTCTTAGGTTTTTGTGTATTAGCCATGAATGTTTTTCTGGATGCTTTCTTTACGACACCTTCTGTAGGGAGTTTGAGGAGTAATACATACGGTCTCATAATTTTCAGAGTCCATTTTTGGTATTTATGGCTAATTTACATGAATTAAGTTATTCGCTCTATTTTTTGTGTCTGTTAGACCATAAATATTTTGGTGATATGGCTTCCGGATGATTTCTTTGCAAAACATTTAAGGAACTCTCCATATGGATTTGGGGGAGCAGTACATATAGTCTTATATATTTTAAAGAGAAAAAGGATAAATATACCCCGAACTATTGTAAATGGTAGCAAATACCCTCCGTCATACTTTTGGGACATTGGTGCCCTGTCGTCCAAAAATTAGAGCATATATACCCTTTATACTTATGTATTTACATGCGTCATAATCTTATCCACCGACCAACATTTATTAAATATTGGATCGATGGATAAGATTGTGCTATGTGTCCCTATTTAATCTTCCATTTGAGTGAAGGGAATATATGCTCTAGTTTTTGGATGGCAGGGGCACCAATGTCCCAAAAGTATGACGGAGGGTATCTACATACCATTTACGATAGTTCTGTGGTACATTTGTCCTTTTTCCCTATTTTAAATCTATTTTGAATATTTAGGAGACCAATTATAAAATTAGGAGATTTTTTTAGTTTTTTGTGTGTTAGCCCATGAATATTTTGGTGGTATGTCTTCTGGAGGATTTCTATACAAAACTATCCGTAGAGAGGTGGAGGAGCAGTACGTACAATATAACAATTTTTAGAATCAATTTTGGGCATTTAAGGACCGATATAGAGGAATTAAGCAAATTTCTTAGTTTTTCGTGTGTGTTAAACCATAAATATTTTGGTGATATGACTTTGAGATAAGTACTTTTCAAAATCTTTATGGAACGCTCCATAGGGAGTTGGGGAGCAGTACGCACATTCTCAAATTTTTAAATCAATTTTGGACATTTAGGAGGCCAAATATAGGAATCAGATGATTTTTTTGTAGCTTTTCATGTGTGTTAGCCCATAAATGTTTTGGATATATGGCTTCCGGACAATTTCTTTTTGACACCTTTACAGAACCCTCTGTAGGTGGTTGGGGGAACAATACGTACAATCTAACAATTTTTAGAGTCTATTTTGGGCATTTAGGGGCTAATTTAAAAGAACTAGGCGATTTTCTCATTGTTTTCATGTGTTATAACCCATGGATATTTTGATGATATTGCTTTCGTACAATTTCTTTGTGAAACCTTTACGCAACTCTTTGCAAGGTTTTGGGGGAGCAATACGTATTGTCACACAAATTTTAGAGTCTATTTTGGACATTTAGGGGCTAATTTACAGGAATTAAGCGGTTTTCTTAGTTTTTTGTGTTTGATACCAACTGTTTAAACAAGTCAAAATATTCTATTTAAATATTTAAATTAGGCATGGTCACTTGAAACATGGAATAGTTTGACAAGTTTAACAAGTTAATTGTGTATTGAGCCAAAAAGAGCCTCTATATAATTGATAAAGCAATAAAAGAAAGCATGTTACCAAACAAAGTCTTACACCATATGTCCAAATAAGCGCCCCAATACCAATATTTTAAAATTACACAACAATGAAACATTGATATTTGTAATTTATGAGAAATCGAAGTAAGAATATCACCTTGAAGGTAAAAACTTTTACAGAATCCTCCGTAGGGAGTTGGGGAAGTAATAAGTACAGTAGCATAGTTTTTAGAGTCCATTTTGGGCATTTGGGGCCAATTAAAAGGAATTAGAAAATTCTATCAATTTTTCGTGTGTTACGCAATGAATATTTTGGTATTATGACTTCCACATGATTTCTTTACAAAAAATTTATTGAATCCTTTGTAGGCAGTTACGGGAGCAGTACGTAATGTCTATCAAGTTTTAGAGTCCGTTTTGGCCTTTTAGAGGCCAATTTTTAGGAATTAGGTGTTTTTATCAATCTTTTTGTGTGTGATAGCCATGAATATTTTGGTGATATAGCTTCCAGATGATGTCTTTGCGAAAACTTTATGAAACTATTCGTAGGAAGTTGTGGGAGTAATACGTATAGTCCCAAAATTATTAGATTCCATTTTGGGCATTTAGGGGAAAGTTTACACGAATTAGGTGATTTTTTCAGTTTTTTGTATGTGTTACCGATGAATATTTTTATGATATGACTTCGGGTTGATTTCTTAGTAAAAGCTTTATGTAAGCCTCCATAGGGATTTGGAAGAGCATACGTACAGTCTCATAATTTTTAGAGTTCATCTTGCACATTTAGGGTCCAATTTACATGAATTAGGAGATTTTCTTAGTTTTTCATGTGTGTTAGCCCATAACTATTTTGGTGATATGGCTTCCGGACGATTTTTTTGTGAAACCTTTACGGAACCCTCCATATGGAGTTTGTGGAGCCGTACGTATAGTCTCACAATTTTTAGAGTCTATTTTTGGCATTTAGGGGCAAATTTACAAGAATTAGACAATTTTCTCAATTTTTCGTATGTGTTAGCCCATGAATATTTTTGTGATGTGGCTTCCGGATGATTTCATTGTGAAACCATTACTAAATGCTACATAGGGAGTTGAGTGAGAAGTATGCACACTATCACAATAATGAGAGTCCATTTGGGGCATTTAGGGGCCAATTTATAGGATCTAGGTGATTTTCTCAGTTTTCATGTTGGTTAGCCTTAAATATTTTGATGATATAGCTTCCAGATGATTTCTTTTCGAAACCTTTACCAAACCCTTAATAAGGAGTTGGGGGAACAGTACTTACAGTCTCACAATTTTAGAGTGCATTTTGGTCATTTAGGGGCCAATTTATAAGAATTAGGCGATTTTCTCTTTTTTTTTTACATGTGTGTTAGTAAGCCCATGAATATTTTGTCATTAAATAACATGCTTGATACCAACTTTTTAAACAAGTCAAAATATTCTATTTATATATTTAAAGTAGGCCTGTTCAATTGAATCATGAGTTAGAACAAATGTCTAAATGTAATATTTTGACAAGTTTAACAAGTTAATTACGTATTAAGTCGAAAAAGAACTTGTATATATTTGATAAAGAAATTAGGGTTGTTTATCGGATGGATTGGTCAGATAATTTCTCTTAACGGTTTGGCTTTTCGGATATCGGTTTTTAAATTTATTAATCTTCTAGTCAATCTATAAGATATTGGTTGGTTTGGTAGCGGATTAGCAATTATCAGACGATTATTAGGAGTTGTATTGGTTAACCTCTAATTTCTATGATATCTTTTTTTCTGATCAACGCACCTTACAAAAAGGATGACTTTTAACCAGTAACAAGATAAAATGGATAAATTGATCCAAAATTGCAACTGGTTGTCATATTTTCATTCTCCAATTGAAGCATCATTGTAAATGACTCGATAAATTGTTGCACACATTTCATGTACATATCCTCAGTGCTTTTATGAGTTTTCTTACTTGCGCTCTATTCTTTAAAGAAAAATAGATAGCAATAGAAATGTAAATAGGTTTTCATGGCTTTATGGCTTTAACCTTTAAGATTTAGGACTAAGAAAAGAAAAATATATAATTATTGTTATATATTATGGTAAAATATTAAATGGGGCTACTATACCTAGAATAAAAATGTAAGTATGGTAATTCTTAATGGGTTAACAGTTTACCCAATAAGGAAATTGAATAATCTGTCCCCACATCGATAAGCCATTAATTATAAAATTTTAATCCATTCCTCAACCATTTATTCAATAACCCAATACCAATATGCCATAAGCCAATTTTGTGTTTGGCTTATCGGATAGTATTAGGTTTTGAACATCCCTAAAAGCAAGGAAGGAAAGCATGACACTAAACAAATTCTTACACCATATGTCCAAATAAGTGCATAAATCTAAATATTATAATTCCAACACAATAATGAAAAATTGATATTGGTAATTAAAGAGAAACCTAAGGTAGAATATCAACTTGAAGGTACAAACTTTGTACTTTTCAAAAGGAGATTATTTACATGCATGTAGATACTTTAGGCAAAAAATCATGCAAGATATGCATGCACCTAATATTAAAAACAAAAAGAAACTCAAGTTTAAATCCCTATATTATAATTCCCACACTATAATCCAGTATAACTGATTGCAAACCAAATGATCCCTTAGGTTTTTGGGCTCAATTTCAAGCAAGGAATTAACAATGTGGGTAAATCGAACACCGGTGACAAATAAAAAAAAAAACTTATCTACAATTTGTATTTCTACAAGGTAGAGTTTCTCGAATTGTGAAATCATGTCTCTATGTTCCCAAGACCTTTTAAAGTTATTCTTCAACTTCTAAAATCGAATATCAAACACACAAAGCTTTTTGTTTGCAAAACATGTTGCAACCTTGTTGTCTTCCTTGTTCCAACACACTTCAAAAATACCATCATCGTCATGTTAAGTTTTTACAATTTTGGCCTCCTTCACTGACCATATATTCATGCATTTATCCAATTAACCACTTTCCATATATTCACCATTCAGACTAAATGCAACATAGTAAAAAACTTCCCTGGATTCAAAATGGTAGAGAACCTACTCAGTAAAAAATAAAAACATTTGACAAGAACGATACAGTTAATTTATTCTCACTCCCCTCCCCTCACATCCCCACCCAAATAAGAGGAATAGGTATATTTGTTATCGATAGTTCAATTGAATACGAGTAAACAAAACACATAATACATGAGCCTGTACTTGACAATTAAAAAGTATAATTTTATAAGAGTCCCTATTTTTATCTCTTGTGTCCAAGCAGACATAATGAGTTCATGTCTGTTATCTGTGTCCGTTCAAGCTGTGAAGAACACGCCCTTGTTTAACATCCCATAGCTTCACAGTAGAGTCAAATGAAGCACTACAAATATAAAAAAAAAATCAATAAGCTAAAAGAAATAAAAGGTTAGATGTGATACATTAAATCAGCACACACCAAAATTCCATTTGTTGGACGGCTAAAGTGAAATTATATCTCTCTGGATTATTTTACTCGCGGGGGGGATTACGGGTGATATTGAATTCATTCCATATACATTACAAATTGAACAACAGAAGCATTGTAGACTACTAGTGATACATGTAAACACAACAAAGACAATTTGCATAAACCTTTGCGTCTAAAATTACACTAAGTTCGTGAATGAAAAGTGTACTAACTCTTATGATTACTTGTTGAATGTTGAGAGTATTGTTTATGCTGATGAGTCCTCAAAGAATGATAGTATCTCAAAGAAAAACAAAAGTGTTGAACCATTGGATGGGATGAATGACTTGTGGGAACCATTGAACAAATTAGTAACAAAAGCTGACACCTTGGACAATTCCAAAGATCCAGTTCCAAAGTTCATCAGTAGTACTCCACTAATCAATCTTGATGATTATGAAAATGAGGCGACAATGATGATGAAGAAGAAGAAGATAATGCGTATGTGCCTTCGTCAAAAGTTAAGGAACACAAAGTTAGCAAACAAAATTTCTTCAAAAATTAGATGTTGTTCAAGCTATAGAAGTGCCATCAAGTAGTAATAATAAGAATATTGATAAAGAAAAAGGGAAAAAGGGACGATGTGGAAGAAAGAAAAAAGAAACAAATAGTCCTCCTCATCCACCTCCTGTTGGCCGTGGTGGTGATAGTTATGGTGGTGGTGGTGGAACAAATATTTATGTGGAACAAGTTCATATTACTACTGACACGGCAAGAGGTACAAGCAGTGGTAGTACAAGAGTAATGAATGAAAGAGTTCATCCACTACTCTTGTACTACCACTGCTTGTACCTCCTGTTGTCTCAGTAGTAACTTAAACTTGTGCCACATCAATATTTGCTCCACCACCACCACTAACACTATCACCACCATGGCCAACAAGTGGAGTAGGATCAGGAGGATTATTATTTTCTTTTTTCTTTCTTCCACGTCATGCCTTTTTCGATTTTCCTTTATCAGTATTATTATTATTATTAATACTTGATGGCGCTTCTATAGCTTGAACAACATCTAATTTTTTGTAGAATATTTTGTTTTCTCACTTTGTGTTCCTTAACTTCTAGCAAAGTCACATTCTCATTGTCTTCTTCTTCATTATCATCATCGTCCTCATTTTCATAATCATCAAGATTGATTAGTGGAGAACTACTGATGAACTTTGGAACAAGAACTTTAGAATCGTCTAAGGTGTCAATTTTTGTTACCAATTTGTTCAATGGTTTCCATAAGTCATTCATTCAATCCAATGGTTCAATCATTACTTAAGGACTCAACATCATAAGCAATACTCTCAACCTTCAACAAGTGATCACTAGAGTTAGTACACATTTCATTCACAAACTTAGTGTTATTTTAGAAAAAGAAGAAACACACTTAGTAGATCTCCACTAAACAAAGAAAAAGAAGGAACAGACTACTTTACATCAACAGATACTTATTTAAACCTTCTTAAATTCAACAGAGTCGACTGACTCTTAGTTATTTCAGTCACGGACGCGGAAGGCCATCTTAACAATAAGGTCTTTGCTATCTCGGGAAAGGGTCCTTCCCTTTTCTTCCAGGGTTTAAATTTGGTTAAAGAGTTATTGAATGCGTTATTCCACCAACTCCGGAAAAACATGAGGCACATGCTCTAAGAAAGCAGAAGCATTTGCTGACATTCGTACCTTTCATTTTCAACATCTAGAATTCTTTGATTAACTTGAGAAAGTGTTTGGAACTGAAATCTTGGGGCTTTAAATTCGTTGGGGTTTTAAGTGTGCCTTTTACAATAGTGTGCCAGAAAAAACTTCAGAGGTAAGTCAGCCCCAACGCACCCAAGGTTGTTAACTAGTGAGCAATAAAGTGAGTGAAGATCATGGAGGCTAGAGTTTATATCCTAAATAAGACAAAAAGTTTTTGGTAATTTCTTCCTATCTACCTAAACCTTGATAGGCAGAGTAAAGGTTTTGGCCCAGTGGAAGGAAAATCAGTAAGGTGAGGAAGGAATGTAATGTGAAAGATGAGATGGGGGAGCAAACCACTGGTGAGTTATATAAAGGGGAGGAAGTTGTGTGGCCGTGGAAGGGGATGTCATTGAACCATTGAGAGGATGATGAAGAACGAAGGGGGTGTCTAGCAAAATATAGAAACTTTGTTGTTTAGCTATGAACAATGAACCAACAATAAACTATGACACTGATGTCTAGTATACATGTAACCGAGAACCTAGTGCTACCACCACATGTGAGTGAAAATTATGATAGAAGGAATACTATAAACATGATTGGTACCAATAGATAGAATACCTTGCTAGCAACAACTGTTGATATGTATTGCTTGTACCAGCACCAGTTGGACTCCATTTGATGGTAGATATCTCCTAAAAAAAACATAGTAGTCAGCAGTTGATGTCTGATTTGATTAAATGAATCAACAAAGAAAAAGAAAGAACAAAAATAGATACTTTACAATGTCCTCACACTTCAATCAAGTGTCGTAACGTTCTTGTTTTTCTCAGTTTTTCGACTTTGGATAGTAGAGTTACATGGACCATCTCCAATGGACCAAATTCTAGTAGTAGAATCTTCAGACCTAAATTGATATTACACATGATTAGCTATAAGAGAGATGATTCCTTAGATGAGTCTTAAACTACTCACAACATTCATAAAATCTTGATGCTAATGATTGTCATTTCCAAAGTCATAAAATCACATGAGAATTAGAAACATAAGTAGGAATATGAACATGAGTATACATAGATGAGAGCAATAAAATGAAGAAATGGAAGTAATGCTTACCGAGATGCAAGAAAAGACCCTTCTGGACTCCAAGCACAATCAAAAACATAGAACAAGAAAAAATTGTAATTTTAATATAGAAGACAGAAAAGATATGATATTTATCGTTTTTCCTACTAAGAAATCATGTCGGATTAGGAGAACTTTATAAAGATGCAGTCAAACCTTAGATGTATATCCTTCCAAAGTCGTTACATCAGAACTAGGAATTTCACTCGGCAGAGAGGTTGCGACTGTGATGATATCCATAGGCTCCAATTCTGCCTTGCAACAAAACAAAAACTTTAGTGTCACAAGACCAACAAAACTTGGAAGATCACTAAAATTTATTGAATTGAGCACGAAAATAGAAGCTTCTATCGTTTGTCATCTAGAAAAAAGAAACGCACTATGCAGTTCAACTGAATATGAAAGAGAAAGCTCATGACAATTGACATGGATTCTTGGAGGTTAAAAGCTAGCACAAAAAAGGGACCCCTTTTTACATTTGTGGTGTTTGACCAAAAGCAAATCAAAAACACAAATTATTTTTCTACAAAAGTTCTTTTTTGTAAAAGTTGTTTTGACAAAAGTGTCTCTAGATCTGAATAATATTAATTCTCCTACCTTTGAGGTACATAGATGTTTCTGATAAACCCTTGATTCAGAAAAAGATTATACACTATAATGGTTACACAAAAATATTAACTTTCACAAAATTTAACTCTTTTAACAACAACAACAACAACATATCCAATAAGGTCTGAAGAGGGTGGTGTATACGCAAGCCTCAAGTAAAGCATATCAAAGCATCTAATAGAAACAAAACATCAAAATCTCCATAAAAAATAATTCAAAAATAGATCAAAATTGAATTACCAAATTCAAGTAGGAGGAAATCATAGGGTGGAGAAGCTATTGCTATGAATTGACGGCAGCTTAAGGAAGCAGACAAATGGTCAATGGATTGCTCCTACCTGTGATATATATAGAGGAAAAATATGGTAAGTGCGAATTTTGTGAAACAGAGCATTTATATATAAGACTAGAATTAGAAAAGTTTTCATTCCAAAAGACATTTTGAATCATGTGTTGAATGACAATTGTATCCTCAAGCCATTTCAAAGAGTTGAAAGATTAAATTTATTTAAATCGAGATGGATTCAAAATTTAAACCAGATGTTTAAATTTGATAGTATATCACAACACATTTAATATTCTTAAGTTCACTATATTGGTTCTTTAGGTCTCGAAGTTACAAGATCAAAATCGTATTGTAGAATTATATTTTTTAAACCTAAACGCTAATTTTATTAGTACGTATCATCTTTTCATGTTCATTTTGATTTGTTAATGTTTTAGGTCTTTAAGTCGTTACAATACCTAAACCCTTATATTTTTTTAGAAGTTATTATTTTTTGAAACCTAAACCCTAATTTTATAAGTACGTATATTTTTTTAAAATTCATCATGTTGGTATGCATATATAAGGTCTGACCTAAACAACAGTTTTATTCTTTAAGTGTATTTTGTTTGTATTCATTTCTCAAAGATGTGTTTTGTCAATTATTTCTCGTTAGTATTATTCATATGGTTTTTGGCTAGTTTGAACTTTGAAGTTGGGTATTGGTTTTTCTATGATTTTTTTCATATGTATTTAAGATTATCATATGAATCTAATGCATCTAAACAACTGAAAACACTATCTGTAATAATATGCACATTATAAATAACTTTAAAGTCTTTACCGACATTAGTTAATTGTCGTTGAATTCATTATCTCTATAGAAATTTAGGGACATTTATAAAGAACACTAAATTATCTCTAAAAATATATATTTAACGACAATTAATTAATTGTCGCTAAAAATGAATTTTAGTATAGTACAAGTTGATAAAGGTAATATAATTAAGCATTTCTATTTAAAGCTGATTAATTAATAGTATATGGTCGGGGCCAAACCTTTTATCACCACCGAATATAAAAGCCTGGATGAATGGATTTTATAAAAAAAAAATTAGTGAGTTGGCTAAAGTAGTTTGGGGTCATTTGTGTTACAATAAGAGTATATTTTTATTTAGAGAATATACCCTTTTCATTTCTCTTTAATTTTTTGACTTTTATTAGATCAAAAGAGTATATTTGGGTCATTTATTTTACAAAAAGGGTAAATGGGAGCTACTTTTGATACAAGGGGTATACCAACTTTAGATCGAAAAGTTGGAGGGTATATCATACCGTTTTCTCTTTATTTAATTTTAATTTATTTTAGTAAGCTAAAATTCTTTTAAAGTGTTCCAAAGTTGTTATATTAAGATTGATAGTTTGAAATAGTAATAAATGTTATATATTAGGAGTTTGGATGCAATAAATAGTTTTGTATTTATACAAAAATTAATATTTAACTATTAAAATTTGTGATTCAAATAAGAAAATACAAAATTAAATTAAAACCCATGATACCCGCACAGCACAACATCAGCTTTTTAAAAGACTACTTCAATCTGCCCCTCACCACATCAGCTTTGACCCGTTGCCATCTCTAATATCTGGGACAAATCTAATATATCATTAAGGTGAAATTATATTTTTATATAATGTTTACGCATAATGAACGCGTGATACATGTCTTCTTTTACAATTTATAACCAAATGTAGTTAATTGATTCAGATTATCACCTTACCTTATAGGGATAAGACACAAGTACCCCCTAGACTATGGCCGAAATCCAAAAGACACACCTTAACTAAACTAAGGTCCTATTGCCTCCCCTCCTCCCCCCCCCCCCCCCACCCCACCAAAACTCATTTCTTTTGTAATTTTGTACACCTTTGGGCTTACATGGCACACTCCGTGACTCCATGTAGTTGAGGCCTGTGGGAGATGTTTCGATGCCACGTAAGCCAAAAAGGTGTAAAAATTACAAAAAAAAAAAAAAAAAAATTGGGCTAGGGGGGGTCATAGGACCTTAGTTTAGTTAAGGTGTGTCTCTGAAATTCCGGTCATAGTCTAGGGGGTACTTGTGCCTTATTCCTAATTTATAACTTTACTATAGTTAACTAGTATAATTTTTTGTGTAAATATCAAATATACAGACCACTTTTCCTGTTTAATTATCTATTTTCTGCATTAAATAGTTTCATTGGATTTGTTCACTAAAATAGTAGTATTAATTTTAAATTTTGAATCCAATAAAGTAAATATGTCGTGATAGACTCTCAAATTTAAATTTTGATTCTATATCTTCATTTTTAGATAGGATTAAATAGGGATGTCAAATGAGCAAGTTGAGTTGACATTGGAGATAGTAAAAGGGAAACTTTCAAAGATACAAAATATTAGGCACTCTATACCTATAGTTTGCTTAATGGGTTGATATAGAAATCGAATTGGGTCATAACCCGCCCAAATTTACTTTGGGCCTCAAATGAGTTAAAATTGGTTGGGTTATGACCCATCCAATTTGACCCTCTTAATCTCAATAAGTTTATTTAACTTTTATAACCACAATTTGAATTTTAACTCAAGAAAACAAATAAAAAAAAGTTACAAATACAAAGTTTAAACGGGTTGAAATTTGAGATTAAATTGCGTTTATTAAAGATTCTTTTAAAATGGATTAAGACTTGAATTGATTAATATTGATCTCAATTCAAATTATCTTGAGCCCAACCCATAAATTCTAGATAGATTAGGTGGGTTACCTTAATTTGGGCTCATTTGGACACCCCTAGGAGAAATTTTGCAAATAACCACTAAAATAAACTTAATAAGGCTCCAAAGCTATAGTAATTTGCTAATTACAAATCATAGCTACATGTTAGAGGTAGGAGAGAGGGAAGCAAGATTTGCAGATGTTGGAGAGAGGTGATTGAGATTTGAGAAGGAGGATAGAGACAAATGAGAGAGGGGAGCGAGAGAGGGCAAAGAGTGTAGAGAGGTGAACTGTATTTGTATATCTGTCAAATAATTGTATATATCTAACTGGTATACATATGTATCAATGATTGTATTTATATATTTGCAATTTTATATATATAATTAGTATGTATATATTTCAATTAATAAAATAGTATGAACGAAATTCAATTTGAATCAATGAATAAATTATATACAATCACATCAATTTGTAATTGTATATGTATAATTTACTGTTATTATAAGTAACAATGTTTGTATCAAAGAATACATGTGTATTTGTATTTGTATCACTAAAAATATATGTACAGTTGACACTAATAATTTGTATTTGTATAAGCTACTGTTAACATTTGTATTTGTATAAGTTTGTTTGTATAAGTCAGAGGGACACAACAGAAAGGAGCGAGAGAGAGATTGAGAAAATAGTTTGTATCCGTATAATTGATTGTGATCGTTTGTGTTTGTACAAACGAATATTAACATTTGTACTTGTAAAATTTGTATTTGTATAAGCGTATGGGCGAAGCCACCTTAGGTAAATGGTGATCTAGTGCACACCCTTTGCAGAAAATTATGTGGTTTACTGAAGTTAAATATATTGCTATTATGAGTGTATATTTAATTTTGCACTCTTAATGCAACTAAGAATAAAATTGGCACACCATTCCTGAATTCTCTGCTCCACCACTATAAAAGTGAGAGAGACTAGACATAAAGAAATGAGAGAGAGACTGGGAAGGGTGAGGAGAAAGGCGAGGGAGAGATGACTAAAAAAGAGGAGTGAGGTGAGCGAGATTCTAGAGAGAGGAGAGAGGCAAGAGAAAAGAAGAGGGAGATGTAAATACGGTTAAAGTTTAGTCACGAATGATAACTAGTACAAATTGTAGCTATTTTAAGTAATTAATGTTAACAAGTCCCACATCGGTAGATGGATGAGAAAGTGGTCTTCTTAAATGGACTTGGAAAAACCTCCCTCATGAGCTAGCTTTTGGGGTTGAGCTAGGCCCAGGTGCCATATCTTCACATAGTATCATAGCCAGAACCATCCCAATTTGTTGTTCACTGATGTTGGACCCCATTTAGAAGTGTTCATGCTCCAGTTAAGGTCTGGGCATGCGAAGGAGTGTTAAGAAGTCCTACAATGGGAATTTGGTCTCCTTATGTGGACTTCGACAAACTTCCGTCATGTGCTAGCTTTTGGGGTTGAGTTAGGCTCAAGTGCCATATCTTCACAATTAACAAATATGTGTTTTCTTATATGCGTAATTTCTCCTTAAACAAATTTAAAGCATCATACATTTTTTTATAACCACACTTTTTTTTGCTGGAGTGTGGAGGGTATCTTAGTCATTCAACAACCAATACTTGATTTGAATTGCCTTTTGGAACGAAAACAAATCCAATTCTAACCTCATATATAAATACCCTCTCTCTCCCATTTCCCTCTTTACGTTATCCCCCCCCATATGACTATTTACTTAACTCTACCCGGTAATTCACAAAAAATGGTGTTGATTGCCTCAGATGAACTGAATTGCATTGTTTACCGTTACCTTGATGGATCAGGTACTTCAATTTTTTCTTTTGGAACCTGTTCCTTTGTATATTATCTTTTAGGTTCTACTTCTGATCACTAATTGTTGATTTGTTGTTTGAAATTTGAATCACTATTTAGAAGTGTATTTTTTAATTGATTTGATATGTTTTACTTGAGGTGAGAGTGTGCTTGGAAATAGTTGCTCTATTAGAGGTAAGGCTCGTGTACACAATGGTTATGTTGTTGTTATTAAATTCTGCAAAGTAAACATTTTCCTGTAATAATCTCCAATGAGACAAAAAAATTAAGACTAGTGGATGAATTGTGGCCGTTAGACCAAAGTGTGATTAACAGTACCCATGATCGTTGTTGGGTCACATCTCTAATTGTGGTGCCTGGGATAGTCTAATGGTTGTTTGACAGACTCTTTAAAACTTTTTTTTTTTGCTATTTTGGTATTACCCAGCTCTGATTTTCAAAGCTAAGCAAGGCTCCCATGGCAGCTGGGCTCAAAGCTACAATAATAACTAGAAATCTTATCTAACAGTTGAACTTATAGAATTTATAAAAGGGAAAAGGGTATGATATAATCTTACTTTGCGATTACGAGCTAATATATCCTAGTTATAAAAGTGGTTCACATATATTTTAACAATTGCTAAAAAAGTTCTAGTGCATAAGCATTTTCTTAGATAAGGATCTATCGGAAACAACCTCTCTATCTCAATAGTAGGTGTTAGGGATGCAAATAACTTGTTATCATTTAGTGTATAAGGGGTTCATCTAAATTAAATAACAAATTTTGGATTCAGTAAATTGAGTGTGTTGTGGTATATTACAAAAATTTTAAGCATTTTATTAAAATTCTGAATCTGTCTCTCTATTTTTGGATAGGATTATTTTAACTATTCAACTCTTGTTAGCATATTATTTCTTTTAACCAAGTGTTTTTGTTTTAAAAAATATTTTTTTTCGGAGCTTGGAGGGTACATTAGTCATTCAACAATCAACACTTCATTCGAAATGCCTTTTGGAACGAAAACAATTCTAATATCTCATATATAAATGTTGTATCTCCAAAAATTCTACTTTCCATTTTTTTTCCTCTCTCTTTATATCATAGGTAGTAGTACCCTAGCCTATATCTCTATTTACTTAACTCCGCCACTGATTCACAAACAATGGCCTCTTTAACCTCCGACTTCTTGAATTACATTGTTTTCTAATACCTCTAGGAATCAGGCAATTCAAATTTTATCTTCAGAACATGTACAATCTTTTAAAGTTCAATAATAATTTATGTTATTCTGAGTCCTAGTTATCAGTGTGAAGCTTGCCACATCTATAATTAGGAGGCTTCAACATTTAGGAACTATCTCACTTATTTCATAATCTTTACATGCGATAGAGTTCATCTCTATAAATATCTCTTTCTAATTGGTGTTGCGCATATCTTTTAGATGATGCCTCCACAAAGAGCTATATGAGGTTGTCCTACTAGGAGGAATGTTGAGGATTCAGGGGTACCCAATGCACCAAAAGTGCAACCCTAAGGAGAGGTCATTAATGTTGAGTTCCGGGATGCTATCCAGATGTTGAGTCAAGTTTTGACCAACCAAGCTAGGAAATAGGGAGAGGTTCAACAGGATATGGCTGATACGTCTAGGATCCAGTAGTTCTTAAGAATGAATACTCCAGACTTCATAGGTTCAAGTGTCAATGATGATCCAAAAAACTTTGTGGAAGAGCTGCAGAATGTTTTTGAGATTATGCATGTTGTTGATGTCGAGAAAGTGAAACTAGTTGCACACCAATTGAAGGGTGTCGCTAGAATCTAGTTTGACCAATGGAAGAATAATAAGTTGAAGGTGCACCAATTGTGAGCAGGACGGTGTTTGAGGAGGCCTTCTTGGGGCGTTTCTTTCCCTGTCAGCCAAGAGAGGCCAAGGGAAGGGAATTCCTCACTCTTAAACAGGAATCTATGAGCGTATATGAGTACAGCCTTAAGTTCACCCAATTGTCCCGTTATGCCTTGAAGATGGTTGCTGACATGAGGAGCAGGATGAGTTTATTCGTTGTTCGGTTGTCTCGTCTGTCACGTAAAGAGGGCAAGGCAGCTATGCTGATATAAGATATGGATATAGCAAGACTTATGATCCATGCGCAATAGGTTGAGGAAGATAAGCTGAGGAATATAGAAGAGTTCTGAAATAAAAAGGAAAAGACATCAGGAAATGAGTCCGGGCAACAAAAAAGTAATGCAAACTGGTCTTCTTTTCAACAGAAGATAAATGGACCTACTTCATCATCTGCTAGTGCACCTACACCAAGGAACAAAGGTGAGTTCAAGAATCCAAATTCACAGAACTTTAGAGCTACACTTGTACAGTCTCAAGGTAGTTTGGCACAAGGAGGTAGTGGAACTCTTGTATGTACTAAGCGTGGTAGGCAAATGCTTAATTTGTGCTATTAATTGATATAAAATCCTTGATTTTCAGGTGTATGGATTAAGGAACAAATCAAGGACACTAAGATGCAAATAGGAACAAAACAAACTGAATAAATGAAGAAAGGCAAGCCGGTGATCACCAAGGACATTCAGCAAATCGCTGAGTGACTATCTGACCACCTAAAGTTCCAGTGTGCCAAGCCCTGAAGGAAAGAACCAAGTCGGCGATGAAAAAGAGCAGTAGGCGAATTGTCGAGTAGTTTCACGAAGCCAAAACAGATCGCCCAAAGTTACAAACCTTGAGGATGATGATTGTTAAGGCGAAAAGGTGATGGAAGAGATCAAAGGGCAGCTCACCGAGTGGTTGCTGTGGGTGTTGGGGGTGTAAATACCGATGAGGTCAAGTTTGAAGCATTGTACAAAGAGGAAGTAAACTTCCTAGCCAACCAAGGAGGAGGTTATCGTGCAAACTACCCAAGGCCAGGTGGTAACCAAGGTTGGAATAGAGATGAGGGTTGGAGAAACCATGAGTGAGATTGGTGTGATTGTAACGCCACTTGGAAGGAAAAAATATGGGAGACAGATAGATATGTGCCTCTTAATGAGTGTTAAAATCCCAAAGAGTCTAAGTGTTGTCGTACGGAAGAGATGTTTTGACGTATTCTTAACAAGGTTGAAGGGTCCGATAAAGTGTTGAATGAAATGAATGAGGATGTATAGACTCTGAATCAGACTGTGACCTCTCATTCCGTCTCTATCAAGCAGTTGGAAACCCAAATGGGTTAAATTTCTTCGCATCTTAACCCAAGACAACAAGGGGGTTGCCTAGTGATACTATGGCAAACCCCAAGAATGAAGCTTGAATGGGTATTTATGTCACGTCATGACGTTAACTACGGAACTTCTTAGGAGGCAACCCGAGTTTTTAATGCTTTGTGTTTACTTTTTAATAACGGTTGTTGATTGTGCAGGTTGAAGAGTGGAATGTGTTTGAAAAATGCAAGTTGGCAAGCCAAGACTCTAGTCGGTGACTCCCTGAAGATGTCGGCAATCTCGACTTGGACCGCCTTTAGACCCATAAAGGAAGTTGTAAAACTCAGCGGGCCAATTGATGAATAGGCGACCTGTCGAATAGGTCGGCGAGTCCGATTTTGTTCGCCATTTGGACCCCCAAATTAACTGGAGGTCCTGTAAAACTCGATGAGGTAATTCACCACTTGACACATCATTGAGTGGTTCGACGTGGTCGACTAACACTACTGAAAGGGCCGCGAACTGAAAGGTTTTAAAATACCAAACGGTTTAAAAATTCAAAATCTTTTAGATTCCCTCATTTCAAACCTTGTACTCTATCACCCGCACCTTAGATATTTTATATTTCCCTATTTTTATTGCTATTTTGTTGGATCTCGTGTTTGGATTTGGATTACATTAACGCCTAGCATTTCAAAATCTTCATTTGGCTTAAAGGTTGGTTTTCCGAACCCCAAACTCTAGTTTAGAAGTTGAACTCAAATATATTTGATAATTTTGTCTGGATGTGTGCAGGGCTTGTGTTGAATCATAATTGATGTGTTGTTGTACCTATTTTCTGTTTCAAAATTGTGCCTATTCTCTAAAATGTTGATTTCCCGAGTTTTGTGTGTTAAAATTGATCTTAAATTATTAGGTTGCGGTAAACTTATGTTGAGTCTAGTTGGGTGAAGTATGAGTAACCCCTCCGCTAAATGCCATACATTGCCCAACGATGGAGCAGTTGACATCATTCTTAAGGGCAAAAGTTGTCAAATGGCCAATTTTGGCAAAACCGAGGGCAGTCTGAGTACCCTGGAGGCATGGGGGTTTGGGCTTAATTGCATAAGTGTGTGGTTTGATTTTTTTTTGGGCTTACAGGCTTGAATTTGGAATTTAGAGTTGAAATTTGGCATGTTGGGCAATTCGGTGAGCTACGTCGAGCTCGCTGAACTGTTCGGCGGTTCGCCAACATCCCCCTTGATCGCCTTTAATTTCGTGATTTGTCTAGATTAGAGTCTGTAACTTTCGGAGGGAAGCCTGAGCTAGCCGAGTCCACTCGGAGACTTGCTGAAAGGTTCCTTTGATCGCCCTTTCTATGCCCCTAACCCCTAAAACACAGTTAATTTCAGCAGGCTAGTCTGAGCTCGCCGAGTGATGTCGGCTAGTCTGAGCTCACCGAGTGATGCCGAAAGGCCCTACATATCGCCGACCTACCATTTTTTTGGGAAATTTTCAAGCCAATCCTTTCGCCAAGCCCAATTTGGCTCACCAAGGTGACTCGGCGACTGGTTTGGCGAATCTTTCTGCAACTTAGATTCTGCAACCTTTATTGAAATTTTTCTAACTCTTTTTTATGTGTTTTGCAGATATGGCTAGACCTAAGGTACCTGGACCAGACATGCCGCCCCGCTTGGGAATCATAATAAATGAGGATGCAGTTGCATCCAAAGCAAAGGCGACCAAACTTCCTACCACAGGTGAGAAGGGCAAAGGAAAGGGCAAGGATCCCGCAGCTGCATCACCGGAGGTCAGCTCCGACAGTGAGGGAGTCTATACGACTCACCTTACCACTTATGAAAGTGATGGAGAACAACAGGATCCTTAGGCTATCATCTTTGAGCCTGAGGACGATCAATTGCTATTGGCCCGGAGAACTAAAATGCGCTCCAAGAGGATGCATGATCCGTCTAAGATCCGGGTGCCTCAGACCACTACTCCTCCTCCAGTTCCAGATCAGGTTGTTGTCACGACGCAGACTATTGTGATTGGCACCTACACTAACCATCCGTTGGGAGAACTATTACTACAACCCAATCTAGACAACTTAATCAAGAACTATGCATTTAAAGATACGAAAGCAAGTTTAAAAAATTAACTAACCAAACTAATGTGGAAGAACAACCCCTAGAACCTGAAAGTCATTGTACCCAAACTCTACTAACGACAAGTCTAAGAACAAAGGGTATAAGCCCGAAACTAAACAACTTAAACAAAAGTCCGAGTACGAAAAGATTGGACTTAAACAATAAAGATCCATGGCAGCCTGAAAGAACTGGCTCACCCTTGAATCCGGTCACGCTCAATAATCATCTAGATAAGGTCTATCAATAGGCACCTGAAGATTCCCTGTACTCAACAAAGAAAGATTATTGGTAGGATCACGCGGCTATCCAATAAGTGAAACTTATGCAAGTAACCAGAACATCATAAAATAGACATATACAAAACATATACAATATTAGTCATCTTTTCAGGATCAATATAGCATCACACATTCTCAATAATACACATTGGTTATCAATTTAGAGCAACATATAGTCTTCCAATATTAATCATCATTAGATATGAGCGTAATCATTACATGTAGATACACAACACAATTCAATGGTTCTTTCACGGAATCCAATTCAATGGTTCTCTCATGGAACCCACACCCAAACTGTTAGCATACTGGGACGTGGTACCCGATCCAATGTTTATGCCGGAATGTGGATACCGATCCCATGTTTATGCCGGAACGTGGCAACCGATCCAATGTCTTAGTCGGAATGTGTCAACCAATCCAATATTTATGTCGGAATGGGGAAATCAATCCAATCAATAAGCCACAATCACAATCACAATGTATATTCTAACAATCATACAACAAGAGGTGATTCATGGCATACAATTATTCAATTATCCTCATTTACGATTAGGGTGATCAGTAATGCAACATTTGCATACATATATGCATTAAAATGAGCAATTACAAACATATATCACATCAACGTGAAATCAGAACCATCACCTACCTCAAATCCAAGCTTGAATCCCTTAAGGCACTTGAATCTTCCTTTTCGGATTCTTCTCACTTGTTCATGGTCTAAACATATATAATTAACACAAGGATCAACAATCAAAGGTCTTATTATCCGGATTATAACAAACCCAATAACCCTAGACCAAACCCAAGATCCTAATACCCAATTTAGGACTATTTCCACCATAATTCCCAGATCAAAACACTCCCCTATCGATAATTACCCATTTTATTACGTTCTACGAATACAAAAATGGATTTGGGGAGTGAAAAGCTTACCTTTAGCCTCAAGAATTGTGGAAAACTGTCAAGAGTCACCTGGGGTTCCTTCCTTAGCTCTAAAAATTGAAAAGTGTAGAATAAAGTCATTTTGGGTTTTATTTACGACTTTAAGTCGCGTCTGGCCTACCACAGCGGCCCTCTCCCGCTTCAGTGGCACCGCCAGAGCGACCAAAACCTCCGCCATAGTGATTTGCACGAAATAGTGAGCTATTTTAATAATTCCAAGACCCCCATTTCTCAACACATATTTAACCAACGATGCTAAGAAAATACCCATTCATGCTAAGTTGAGTTTCGAGAGTTCTACTCACCCGAATTCAATTCAATAAAGTCCTATGGTTTCCTTAACATCTTAGTTATCCATTCATGTAATCAAATTCATTAATCAATCTCTCATTTGTTACAAGATTTCTCTAGAGCTCACTGACTGCGTGTTCGTCCAAATTTGGACTAGGCTAGGAAATCCTAAGTTACTACTTAAAATTTTTCTAGCCTCAATTCTTTCCCCGTTGGGTTTTCCCTAATGATAGAACCAGGCTGTTACAATAGATACCAATTTACCTATCACTCGTCCCCTAGTGATCAACTAGGGAAGACTTGCTAAAGTAAGGTAAAGTAGTATCTGAAACGCCGAATTACTGGGGATACTTGTCTCGCATGTCCTTAGCTTCCGGACATCGTGATCAAGAATTTCAACTGGTTCTTCCTCACATCGAAGGTCTTGTTTAATAACACTGACTCTCACTTTATGATATAATCCTCATCCCCAGCCAACCAATTGAATACCTATACATCCTCTCATACAATGCCTAAATGAAGTCATCACAATACTCAAGTGATAATTATTATTGTATGTACACTTAGCTAACCACAAAGCTATTCCCAATAACCACCAAAGTTGATCGTACACTTGTCTGCAACATGTTATCAAGGACTTTGACACAAACATCAGGACGAGTCCTTTCTCACATAACCATGATAAAATCCTAAATCAAAACTCTCCAAAATTAGAGGTGAACCTCAATCAACCAACACACAATCATAATACCCAACCAATCATAGTTCTTATCAACATCTCCATCTCACTACCCAATTTCACATGAGCTTAAGTTATAAACATTTGATCTTTAAACATCAGATACTCATCTAGGGATATGTCCAAGCATACAAGCCCTCTAACCATACTATCAAATGCTAGATTTAGCAATTGTAGATTACCTCTTAAGAACAATAGAATTGGACCTGATGATCCCCACATTCAACCACACACAATCAATACATGACCTCGACGATTATATGAAGGTTAAGATTGTCGGACAACCATAGATTACGCAGGGTAACTCTTCTATGGATTCTTATAAGCAAGGTGATATACATAAAACCACTGAAATACTTTAACAACTCCAATACAACATCACATAAGTCATCTGAAATAACCACGTCTTTCCAAATCATCTCACTGAACCAAAAAAACATTGCAGGATCGGTACACCCGATCCACCTCTAGGGATCCACCCACAAAGTGAAAACACACGAGAGCATAACTAGTGAATCATACTCACAATACTAACAACCATCATAACACTCCGACCATTTACCTTATTATGACCCAATACTTTTTAAATGAAACCTTTCTTAGGTAATTAACAATCAATAGTAATAGACTTTACGACTCAACCCATGTGTAAGTCCTTTAAAATACTCAATACCGAATACAATTGATCATTTCTCATCTTGCCAATTCACACCTTGACAACATATCTCACCACAAATGTGGACTTACAGTGAAAAACATGAATTCTAAATTCAATTGTATAGCACAATCCCCTTATCCATCAACATTAGCTTGTACCTTGAAGATTTTTATGAATTCATGGATCTTCACTTATCATTGATCACATCTCCATCGATCTTACAATATCCTTTGCTAAAATTCTATCGTACTCATTACTTAACTCAAAAATAAAACCAAAACACTTATCATCACACTTGAGCTAATGTCTGTACACTCATTTCTCAAGTCATTTCCAATAGTTTTTAACCAAATCTAACGGACTTGTGACACTATTACCATAGCCATAGCAAAACGAATGAAATCACGTGTCCCTGAACCCAATTATCTGCCCCTCTAAAGATATCTATTTAGCCTTTGCAATCAAATAAAATATTCTTGCTCTCGCCTCTCTCTAAAGGTTGTACTACATCCCACTATGTTTCTTCATTATGACTCTAGCACTTTAATTTCTATTCGAATGGTGTCCCACCATCTCTTAAAACATTCCATACAACCATGTTACTCACCAAATATTTGAAAACCACAACCTTAGATACTCACAAGTCGTAATTACTAAACAAAAATTCGCTTAACCAACAATTTTATTATATAGTTGCATCCCGTCACAATCCATCACAAACTCTTATTACCATTACGCTCAGTCAACCTTGACTATCACTATGAAGCTAACATTTCATCAGCACGACACCTCAATCTCAGGTAAACTAATCAAAATCAAAAGACTAACCCTATTTTATATGCACCTTCTTGCTAAATACTTCAATTCCCTTCACCCAAGTATACTCAATGAAACTCTCTGTATACATAAGCTTGTCATTCCGGTATTAATTCACTCCCTTATGGATTAAGATAAAATCATTAGTCCTCATACTACCCTCCTCCTTCTTCTTAACAAACAAGACAGGAGCACCCCACTTGGAAACACTAGGACGGATGAACCCTTTATCAAGAGGCTCTTTGATTTGAGCCTTAAGCTCTCTTAATTTTGCTGGAGCCATACGATACGGAGGGATAGAAATGAGGTGAGTGCCAGTTTCCAAGTCAATGCAAAAATCTATATCTCTATCTGGAGGAATACCAGGCAAATCCGTAGGAAACACTTTCTTAAACTCAGAAACCGCAGGAATAGACTCAATAGAGGGAGACTCAACCTCAACATCCCAAACATGAGCCACATAAGCCAAACAACCCTTCCCTACCAGTTTCCTAGCGGAAATAGAGGATATGAACTTAGCTAGCTTAGGCTTGTACACCCTTCCCACTCTAATATTTCCCAATCGGGGATCTCTAGAGTTACCGACTTAGCATTAAAATTAAGTTGATATAATAAGGGGACAACCAAGTCATGCCTAAGATTATATCAAGTGAGTCATATCCAGCATAACCAAATTAACCCAGATCTAAAAATCCATAAACACAACAAGACAACACGATATACATGGGTGAATATGACTGACTCTTAAACTGGGGTAGAAACATGGATAGGAGCATCAGGTATATCACAAACCACATCAAATCCCAAGGCAATTGAACTGACACATACGAATAAGTAGAACCCGGATCAGACAAAACAATAGCTATCTGGGCACAGACATGAGTATCTCTTTTGACCACTGCACTGCATCACACCCTCAAACTCGGTCTTTCCTAGAAAAACATAAAATTGAGCCCATGTCTTCTTGATGGAAAACCTCCTTGCCTGGTTGCACTACTCCTCTGCCTACATTACCATTTCCCCGGCCTTCATGGCCTCGCTGATTTCCTCATCATATGCTCAGGTTCTCCATAATTTTAACATACCTTATAACTTATATTCGATTGTTGAACACTGAATTAGATTGTGGAGGTTAGTTCGGGTACGATTTGGGGTCCATAATTGTGACTAGGGGAAAACAAGGGAGACAGGGCTGAGATTCTGTCTCGCCCTGTCCCGCTCTGGTGGGAGAACTCCTATACTGGCGGTTTCACTGTGGTGGGGAAAATCCCACCCCAGCGGCCCTGACAGAAACAGGACCCCTACCAAGAATTTCTGGGGTTCCTCTCTTTTCTAATTTCTCACAAAAGTCCCCAAATATAACACAAGCATTTTTAGAGTACTCCCCTTAGCTAGGATAGTTGATGTCCACCTCGAGTCAATCTCAACGATACCCAATCCAACTCATTCTCCTTTTACATCATTTCAACACTACCACACATATATCCCCAGGATATACCCAAACTCTCACACGGTTATCAGTTGGTCGCAACACATGTCCACATTTCTCGCTTACGAACCACATCGTAATTTATCTAGACCTTTGTACCTAATCGCGTGATGACTTTCTTGTCACAACAAGTTTCACAACACTCGAGCAGTTACAACTTGCAAACAAGTCCAAATTCTTTAATTAGTTCATTCCATCGATGGCCATTACTGATAATATATGCCTTATACGTAATACATATTGGTTATCAATTTAGAGCAACATACAGTCTTCCAATATCAATCATCATTACATATGAACGTAATCATCATAAGTAGATACACAACACAATTCAATGGTCCTCTCACGGCACAATTCAATGGTCCTCTCATGGAACCCACACCTAAACTGTTAGCATACCAAAACGTCGTACCTGATATAATGTTTATGCCAAAACGTGCCAATCGATCCCATGTTTATGTCGGAACGTGGCAACCGATCTAATGTTTATGCTGGAATGTGGCAACAAATCTAATATATATGTCGGAACGTGGCAACCGATCCAATCAACAAACCACAATCACAATCACAATGTATATCCTCACAATCATATAACAAAAGGTGATTCATGGCATACAATTATTCAATTATTCTCATTTACAATTAGGGTGACCTATAATGCAACATTCGCACACATACATGCATTAAAACAAGAAATTACAAAATATATCACACCAACATGAAATCACAACCATCACCTACCTCAAATCCAAGCTTGAATCCCCTAAGGAACTTGAATATTCCTTTCTGGATTCTTCTCGCTTGTTCATGGTCTAAAAATATACAATTAACGCAAGGAACAATAATCAAAGGTCTAATTATCCAGATTATAACGAACCCAATAACCCTAGACCAAACCTAAGATCCTAATACCCAATTTAGGGCTTTATCCACCATAATTCCCATATCAAAACCCTCCCCTGTCGATAATTACCCATTCTAGTACTTTCTACGGATCAAAAAATGAATTCGGGGAGTGAAAAGGTTACCTATAGCCTCAAGAATGGTGGAAAACTATCAAGAGTCACCTGGGGTTCGTTCCTTAGATCTAAAAATCTAAAAGTGTAGAATAAAGTCATTTTTGGGTTTTATTTACGACTTTAAGTCGCATCTGGCCTGCCACAGCGGCCTTCTCCCCGCTTCAGCGACACCGCCAGAGCGACCAAAACCTCCGCCATAGCGATTTGCATGAAATAGTGAGCTATTTTAATAATTCCAAGACTCTCATTTCTCAACACATCTTTAACCAACGATGCTAAGAAAATACCCATTCATGCTAAGTTTAGTTTCGGGAGTTCTACTCGCCCGAATTCAATTCTGTAAAGTCGTATGGTTTCCCTAACATCTTAGCTATCCATTCATGTAATCAAATTTATTAATCGATCTCTCATTTGTTACTAGATTTCTTTATAACTCACTAACTCCGTTTTCATCCAAATTTGGACTAGGCTAGGAAATCCCAAGTTACTACTCAAAATTTTTTTGGCCTCAATTATTTCCCCATTTGCTTTTCCACAACTATGGAATCAGGTCATTACAGTTGTGGTCCCAGCACTACCTACACATGGTCTTTCTTCCCGGTCTCTCAACAGACTAAAGGCTAAGGGATTGAGGACCATCATTGAGGAGCAGAGGTTATCTATGGATGGGGTGATAGACCGACACCCAAAAATATGGCGGACCCTGAAGTCCCATAGGTTTGAGATCTTTACTAGACCCAGAGGCCCTTATATTCCTAATTGGGTCCGAGAATTCTACACTGCCTATGGAGCTTTAGTGCCACGGGGGAAGAAAAAGGCTGCCACCTTCAAGCCAGTCAACTATGTAGTTGTAAGGGGCAAGAAGTGAAGTGTGACAGTGATGATATCAATGCAGTATTAGAGTGCACCTACAACATTGCAAATGACTACCAATACATGATCAAGACAAAATCCTTGGAGACTATGAAAATATGGTTAGCCCCTCTTTTATCTGACGGTACTCCTAGGTATATTGAGGTTGTAGTACCCATAGAGAAGAAAGATCTAAATGTGGCAGTGAGGTACTGGTTTGGGTTTATTAGCAGCACAATTATGTCGTCCCAAAATGAGTCTATCCACCGCCACACGAAGGCAGCTTGTCTTGGTTGCATCATTGATAAGAGGAAGCTTAATTTAGGCATAATTATTGGACAAGAGATGGCCATGAGGGCCAGACAGTGCCAGACATCACTCCCTTTTTCGATGTTGATCACCGAATTATGCAGCTGAGCTCAGGTGCCACATGATGAGAAAAATGACATGGAAGTGATTCCCACCTCCTTTACTGACATCCGGCGCATTGAGGCCGAGTACTTGAAGGATTAGGCTGAGAAGAAGAAGGCAGTCCCAGTGGATACATCCCCGGTTGTTGACATTGAGACACTACCTGCAGAGAAAGTGTTTCCCACTCCGGCCATGGGGCCTTCAGATATCTCTAGTACTGCCCCTTCTAAGACTCCAAGTTCTTCTACCATTCCCCTGCCTCCTAGGTCTGTTGCTAATGTTGTTGCATCCCAACCTCCATTCACCCAGGCCGCAATACTATGGATGGGGCTTCTAGCCCATTTTACTGATGTGCGTGCCTCTAGGCTAGAGGCTACAATCTTTGAGATGATTGAGAGTGTTCTCACTGCTACTGTGACACCTCTTAAAGAGTCTATTGATGCCCTTACGACAAGAATAGAGGTGTGTGAGATAGGCTAGGGAGCCACTCATGAGGTAACAACCTTAAAGGCTGTATTTTTGAGTTGAGAAAGGATGTGGACCAGTTGAAGTCCACAGATATGTAGATGATTTTTGGGACCCTAGAGATCCCTGATGACCTGGATACGAGTATGCCAGCTTATTATGATGTGCCTCCGACTACCATCGGAGATGAGGTTAGAGCTGAGGATGTGGCTGCAGAGTCTGAGGTTGAGACTGATGAGAAGGATCTCGGTATCCAGGAGGAGACTACATGTGAGGGCCTGACTGAGGTTGAGGAGGCTATAGTGCATTTAGCTATTCAGACTTCGTTGAGGGAGACTTCTATGTTAGACTCTAATGGAGCCAGTGTTGATGTCACCCTGGGCACTGATGCCCAAGATCAGAGTGTTACACTTGGCATTGATGCCCCGACAGACGGAGCGGTTGTGTAGATAGGATTGTTCTTTACCTCTTTGTTGTTTTTGTGATTTTTATGTTTTTAGTTTCATTTGACGACAACTTCTTTTATTTTGTGGGTGGGGTGAGGTATTTCCATACCTACCTCTTGTGTTTTGATTTTGTTTGTGCATATTGGTGAAATTGGGTTTTGTGATCTATATATGTGTTTTGATTTCAAATTTTGTGGATGTTTGAGTTTGTGGCTCCTTGTTTTGAATGGAAATGATTTTGAGCTAGTTTTAAATTTATTGTGCCACCTCTTTTTTTTATGAATGTGGTTGTTCTTGTGCAAATGTGAGTATCAGTTATGATCAATACCGATGACTTAAATAGTGCTCTTAATTGAACGAAATTAATGTGCGGCTATGATGAGGCCAAATGAAGTTGCATAGACAATGTGTGAACTTTTTGCATCTCATTGTGACTAGCCGATTATCGAATGAGTCTCTTGTGATGAACATTACACACTAGCAAAAGTGTGGAGTCTTGTTTGATATTGGTGCCAATGCCTTGTGTGATGAGCTTACTTTGAACCATTGTGTGATGAGAATTTTCCCCATTGGTATGGTTGACTAACTGATGCAAGCACTTGAAATGATCTTAGGCAATAAATTTGATGAGTGAAACAATTTGACAATATACCCCTTTTGTGGCCAACCTTGTGAGATGTGTGAACCTTGATTGAACCCTATTAAGCCTTATCCTTTTCTTGGAAGAAACTTGAACAGTTGTGATCCCTCTTTATCCATGCACCCATAGCTTTCATGAAGTGTGGTTTGCTTGCATAGCCAACTTAGGCTAAAAGCCTAAGTTAAGGGTGTGGTGAAAAGAGAAGGAAAATCAAGAAGTGTGAAAAATTTCCCCTTTGAGATTAGTTTTGAAAAAGATGGAACCCCTCCATGTAAAAAAAAAAAGAAGGAAAAAGTTGTGGAATAAAGTGATGAAAATTGCAAAAGAAATTGGGTGTTCGGTAATTCATATGAAGTTGAATAATGGGGTGGACTATGAGCATGTTGAATTGTTAAAGAAAAGGTGGAATGTGATGTTCAAGCCACACTTCATGAGGGTAGCATCCACTGAGCCTAAATGATCATACATTTACACTTAGCTCTATTACAAGCCTTGAAAAGACCTTCATGATCTTGAGTGAGCTGAAACGAGTGTTGATTGGAAAATAAGGGCAAACCTATGGGTGAAGTCATGCATGTGTTCATCTTTGTGAGTGTGAGAGTCGTTTGTGATTTCGGAACTATAAAATGTTGAAGAATTATGTGTGAATATGGAATCATGTTTGTTGTGAGGGCATTTAAGTACCTTTGTTGAGCTTGAACTTCCATTAGAAACAAGTATTGTGAACTTGAGCATCTTTGATAATGGTGAGTCATAATTTTAATCTTTGAGTGCACAATTGATCATTGCATAAGTAAGTTGAGTCGTGTTGTGTGCATTCATCTTAAGTCGTATGTAGCATTGTTTGAGACATCCTTTTTGAACCACTGTACTTGAGTTTTACTTGAGGACAACCAAAAGTTTAAGTTGGGGTGTTGATGAGTCCTGGATTTGGACTCATTTAGGGCTTTGTTTATATAGATTTAGTGTCCTCAAATGCTTAATTTGTGCCATTAACTGATGTTCAATCCTTGATTTTTAGGTATATGGATTGAGGAACAAAGCAAGGACACTAACATGCAAAAAGAAACAAAACAAACTAAAGAAATGAAGAAAGGCAAGCCTGGTGATAGCCAAGGACATTTGGTGAATCACTGAGTGACTATTTGACCGCCTAAAGTTCCAAAGTGCCAAGCCCTGAAGGAAAGAACCAAGTCGGCGACAAAAAGGAGCAGTCGGTGAATCGTCGAGTAGTTCCGTGAAGCCAAAATAGATCGCCCAAAGTTACAGACCTTGAGGATGCTGAGTGTCAAGGCGAAAGGGCGATGGAAGGGATCAAAGGGCAGCTCGCCGAGCAGTTTGGCGAGCCCTACTTAATTCGCCGAAGGGCCCTTCATGACTTATTTTTGGCGACTATAAATAAGATTTTAAACATTTTTAGACGAGAGCCGAGTTAATCTTGGAATAGAATTTTTTATCTTTTAACATTGAATCATCTTTTAGGAGTCTAGAACAGTTCTCTCAGGAGATTTGAAGGTTTTGAGACTCAACTTGGAGATTTCACAAGTGGGTTTCTAATTTTCTTTGAATTGGAGCATTGTAGAGCTTGAATTCCTCTTACCCAGTTGATGGCTAATCGATTCAGTAATGGTTTTTATCTTTTTATGATGTCTGGCTAAAACCCCAATTCTTGGGGTGTGATCATGTGATTATGGGTTGAATTAGTTTATGGGTATTGTTAACTAGTTTAAATGTTGTTTAAAAGTTCTTTTAATCATTAATTGAGGTTTAATTTATGAATTGTAGTTGCAAATGCAGTTCTACTTTTGTGTTCTTGGCTTGCTCGAGAGAGAGGTTTTAGAACTAAGATTTTTGATTAATGATTTGTGGGTATTGGGTTGACCTGGGTTTAGCTCAAGAAAGTGAATCCTAAACCCTATTACACACATTTAGCTCGAGAGAGTGAATGATTTATGGTGTGGGTTGTTCTTCATTGTCATGCTTGTTGATGTTCGAAAGAAACAACTTGATTCGTGGTAGTTGTTCGAGAGAAAGATATCTTCCTTATTGTCTAGCCTACTCACTAATTTTCAGTTGTTTACTAGTAGTTTCAATTACCCATATATCTATATTTGCCTATAATCCATCACATCCCGAGAATCTATATCCTTGTTGTTATTTAGAATTGTTGTGACTGTTTGTAATTGATAATTACAACAAAAAACGTCCATTTGACACTTGTGTCACCCCTTTTATTTGATATGTATTTTTCTGATAATGTGTATTCGTGTGGCTGATTAGACCGCATTCATACTTCTTGATTGAATTTAAAACATGTACCGCTCCCTGTGGAATTCGATCCCAACTCATTAAGTTGGATTTTATACTGATTTACGATCATTGACACTTAGAATTGGAAGAAGTGTGCTTGAAACGTTAAATCACATACCACTCCACCATGTCTTTCTTTATGGCATTCAACTTTCTCCAATACCGACTACTATCTTGTCGAGGTTTATGCTCCCAGATGTCCTGATTCACTTTCATATACACCCAATGTACTCATCAGACCCATAATACATCTTTTTTGACTATTAATTGCCACAACAATTTACCCACTGATGCCACATTCCACAATTTGCTTCCTTTGATATTTAGACCACCAAACTTCTTAGGTACACATACTTTGTCCCACGCTACTTGCACATACTTCTTCTTATCCTCAGAGCTACCCCACAGAGCCCTACATTTTTTATCAACTTCTTTAATCACGCTTTGGGATAAAATTTTAAAATTTAATTTGAAGGATGAAAATTTAAAGTTTAATTTGAAACCGTTTAAAAAATGGTTACAACTTCCCATGTTTTATCTCACTTATTATATCCAAATTATTAGAGGAGTTTTCAAGATCAAAATACAAGTTTTTCCATTCCTCATTTCTCTCATGCATTATCACACACAATATTCTCATTACTCACCTTGATGATTACACTATTTATGCATGTTGATGTATGTTTTAGTTTTATTATATCCAATTTTGAATTATTACAATTTGTTGATTTTTATTGTGCTGTATTTTATGTTTTTAATCAAAGTATTGATGTCATTAGGCTAAATTGGAGAAGAAGCACTCAAATGTAATGGCAAGCAAAGAGCAACGAAGAAGGGAAAGTATGCATAATCTATATTGAAAGCACAAAGTACGGATTAACACTTCTGGTTTTTTTTGCTTATCGTGAGTATGTAAATTTTAGAGGCTTATATGTTTTTTTTGTATGTCATTTTTTTTATACTTTGCATATTTTATCGAAAATACTTAATGTGTACAACATGTAAGACTTTAAATCTAATTGGAGTACAATATTTCATGAGGTAAACATGAACTTGATTAGTATTTATTTAGTTGTGTAAAATGTATTCATATATCTACTATGAAACACATGTACAATTCAAATGAAGCATGACTATGTGCTTTTATGGTCTTTTCTATTTATAATTATTATCACTTAATAGTTCGCCAATTGACTTTTTTTTTAAAAAAATATTAGTATCTTTTTGTTTGAATTTTTGTCACCAACTCTGAAATGTGCAGTTATATAAAATTTCAGATTTATAATATTTAGTGAATTGAAAATACTTTAGAAAGAAAATAAATAGATAAGTATTGTAATTCCTAAATTTTAAAACATTGTTCTCTTAAACATTTATCCTAAAAAGTAAATATTCAATTTTTTTTGTAAAAACTACTTTTAAGTGACTCACTCACGTAATCACGTTAGTTGACATAAATTTGTTTTTCACATTTTAATATTTTCTTGGTCTGACATTTGTAATTATTCATTTTAATCGATGATATCTTGTGCATTTTATTTAAAATTTGAATTTATATAATTTAATATGTTATAATTTAAAACCTAAAAATTGAAAATAATTGTGTTCTGTCATAATACAAAGGCTATAATTTTTCTAATAATGTAAAAATATATAATTATTTTCATTCAAATACAATAATTGAATTAAACTTTATTTTTAGTTCAAATAGTTAATATTAAATCTGAAAACTTCAACAAAAATAAAAAAAATGAAGAGTTCTAAACGTACTGTATTAATTAATATTTAAAATTATTTTAAAAATAACATAGTTATTAATGAATTTTATTACATATAATATATATATATATATATATATATATATATATATATATATATGTGTGTGTGTGTGTGTGTGTGTGTGTGTGTGTGTGTGTGTGTGTGTGTGTGTGTGTGTGTGTGTGTATATATATATTTGATATATTGTATTCTGAAATATTAAAAATTTCCTAGATTTAAAGGTTTTAAAAAAAATCAATCTTTACAAATTTATAAATTGAATGTTTCTTAAAAAATAAAATCGACTTTTTTTGTGATGACATTTGTCAGCGTTTTTATATAAATAGATGACATATTTTATGTGTTATAAAGTGCATTTTTATTTTCTTTTAAAATGTATAAATTAGTTTTATAGAAAATAGTAAATCTATCCTAGATTCAGTTTAATAGACTTCTTTTTGTGATGACATTTGTCATCGTTTTTATATAAATAGATGACATTTTGTCTGTGTTTATATAAGTGCATTTTTTTAACAGGTATAAATTAGTTTTTAAAACAATAGTAAATCTGTCTTAGATTCAATTTTAAAAAAAAATCTATTTAACGTGATTTGAAGTGGAGTTTTATAACCAGTTGATCTTGATTTGACATGTGTATTTTTATTTCAATTTTGAATTTATAATATTTAATTAGTTATATAATATTTAATTATTTATAATTTAAAATTCAGAAAAAATGTCCTTTAAATAGATAATTAACTGTATCTTTATTATTTACATCCATTTAATTATTTTAATTTTTTTATTTATTTCAATAAAATAATCAGCAATTCTTTCAATTTGTTAAAAATGCAATCAATTATTAGAAGAAGAATGTTAAATATAAACTGTCATTTTGATTTAAATGTGAAAGTTGGGAGTTCGAAATTTATTTTAAATAATAAAATTTATCAATTTAATTCGTTTTTAAAAACATATTCAACAAAAAAGTTCCAAGTAGTTACAACATAATTTTCATCAAATTTTGCTAAGAGAAAAGTATTAATTTATTTTAAATTAAATTAAAATATATTTAATGAAAAGCTGTAAATTTTTAGCAGATTTCTAAAAAAAACATGAACGGGTTAAATTCTTAAAATAATTTTAAAAATAAATTTTAAATTTCAGCAAAATTAAAACACTCATATTGACATGAGGTTTAAGATAATACAAAATTCATCAAATGCGATTTTATGTTATCTTATTAGAGGTTAAAAAATTAATTTAAATTATGAAATGTAACAAGATACGTAATGCTTGATAATGTTTATCAAGACTTATATTAATAAGAGATTTAACATATCAATCCTCTAACATATTAATAATAATTTGAAATATTTTTCAACAAGTTAAATCTATTAATAGAAAAATACAAAGAAATTACAAAACATCTAATGCACGTAGTCTACAATATTATATTCAAGTGATTAAATTTGCATAGTTTGATGCTTAGCATTATTGTGATCATAAGACTTTTCTTAGTTATATTTTTCTTTACTCCAACGACTTTTGTTTTTTTTAATGTTTATTATTCTAAAAAGAGGATAATATGAATAAGGTGAGAGTATTTATGATTTTGAATAATTCAAAAAATAAATAAAATAAATAATGCTAAAAATTATGGTTGTCAATTTTAGACAATGAACTAAGCTTATATTGATTATTTACACAAATATTCAATTACAACATATCAAGATGCTAAATGTTAACATTCTTTCAAATAAACTTTACTATATTATCTTATATTAAGTTAAATTTTGAAATTGTCAACAAATCAATATTTATGATTATATTTATCAACAAAACGTGCATCGCGTGAGTACGTATAGTATGATTAAAATAGCTAAAGAATATCTTTGAAACATCATAGACTTGATAGAAAGAAATGTCACATGAATAGACTACACAACAAATATTAGAATGAAATTCTTACTCTCATACCAACATGGAGTTGCATCAATATGCTAACTGATAAACGAATTTTAAAAGCAAAAAAGACAAATAATTGCCATATATAAACCTTCATTAGATTCTACAAAGCATAAAAATATGATGTTAGTTCTGATACAGGTATTTTTTTTTATAGTGACAAATCTTAAAACCATAATAAACAGTTGATTTCGAATTCAAAAAGCTAACTGAAATTAGGATATTGGACAGTTGTAATTGATTTTAAATTCAAAAAGCTAACTAATCAGAATATTGGAAAAACATGTTCTTTGTTGCCTACATTTTACTGAAAGTATTATCTGCTATTAAGAAGGAGGCCTCAATGTGGTTTGAATTTAAGGTTTTGTAAAGTTGGAATAAATATAATGAAGCTAAAATATAAATATTTTTGAGTACTCACAACAAAACAACCGATTTGAATTGAAGATATCTATCTAACTAGTTTTAATTATTTAAGAAATCTATTTTTTGTAGTGCTGACATGTGGCACTTTTCACTTCTCCTATTATATATAGATAGATTTATTGCTTTCTTCCATACTCGACAGATATAACATAAGCATTAAAATCATATTATAACATCAAGTCGACGACGAAGAAGAAGGAGGAGGCGAAGAAGGAGAAGAAGAGGAAGAAGAAGAAGAAGAAGAAGGAGAAGAAGAGGAAAAAGAAGAGGAAGAATAAGAAGTAGAGGAGGAAGAGGAAGACGAAGAGGCGGAAGAGGAGGAGGAAGAGGAAGAAGAGGAAGAAGAAAAGGAAGAAGAAGAAGAAGAAGAAGTGGAGGAGGAGGAGGAGGAGGAGGAGGAGGAGGAAAAGGAAGAGGAGGAGGAGGAGGAGGAGGAAGAAGAAGAGGAAGAATAAGAAGAGGAAGAAGAATAAGAGGAAGAAGAGGAGGAGGAGGAGGAGGAGGAGGAGGATGAGGAGGAGGAAGAGGAAGAGGAAGAAGAAGAAGAGAAACAAGAGGAAGAAGAGGAGGAAGAAGAGGAAGAAGAAGAGGAGGAGGAGGAGGTGGAGAAGAAGAAGAAGAAATATATTATTTATGCAGAGTTTGACTATCGAAAATAAATATTATATCTTTTATTATTATAACTTGTCCCCCAAGCATATTTTACAAAAAAAACAGCGCGAAAAGAGGGATAAGTTTGAGGTTTAATATTTTGTGGTGTTACCTTCAAGGTCAATAGTTGCAAAAGATTCTAAAGTAGTAAAAAAACAAATTAATTATGTAGCAGAAAATAAGGAACACCTAGAGGAGGAGGAGGAGGAGTATATTATTTATGCAGAGTTTGAATATCGAAAAAAATATTATATCTGCTATACAAAGAACATGATACTAATGGAGGAGGAGGAGGAGGATTATTTATGTAGAGTTTGAATATCGAAAAAAAATATTATATCTGTTATACAAAGAACATGATACTAATGGAGGAATTTATCTAATAGGTGAAGTGCTATTCCACTAAAAACCTATAATTCTAGTACATTATCACATCATATCTTGATCATACTTGTGAGGTTTATATCATTATATTGAATGTTTTGAGCTCATTATGAAAGTAGATTGAGAGACGCTAATTTGGTACACGTTTATGGAATAAAATAAAGATTTGTTGACGGTTCATGAGCTAGTCTCGTGAGGCTTCTAGGTGAGCCAAGGATCTATCCAAAAATAAAATAGTGAAGTTAGGAACAAGATCATCCGAGCAACATGGTATTTCGACGGGGATTTTGAGGAGGAGAAGCTTGCTTTTCCTCATAGACACTTGCAATCGCACAAGCAACGAAGATGCTTGAGCGTAAATCGGTAATTACCTTTGTTTGGGACGATTCTAGAAGAATTTAAGATGTTAGTTTAATGTTAAGATGGGTCTGTAGTTTATGTATTGTCAATTAAGTCCTGTAATTATTTTATCTTCCGTCTTGCCAAATAGCCCTAGGAGTAGCTTTTACGTATCTTTTTTATTAGAGTCCCGCTGTATTTACAGTTGATGTTTGGTAATCAATGACACATCTTCCAATGCAAGTGTCTACGATCATGCAATAGTATAATAACTCAACCAAGGGTTGGGGTCGAGTTCCAAGGGAGTGGTTTCGAGAATTAATAGAAAAATAAAATTAAGTTCTCACTAGTCGTAGCTAAAGACATTAACAATTAAAAACATTGTAAATTAAAGGGGGGACACAAGAGTGTCAAATATTGATTTGGGGGTTTTGTCACAAGTATAGCAAAAACAATAAAAATAACAAAGAAATATATGAATGAGAGGGGATTCTTCGGATGTGACCGCAATATATGTTGGTATAAATCGTTGGGTACATGCTTTCGATAGGAAATTTGCAAAATAATATTGACTAGGCTAAGCTTTAGATGGAAATAAGTTTTCTCTTGGGCAACTTACCCCATTTCAAATAGGTTCCTCTCGGACACCCATTTGCCACATGAAGTCTGGCCTACGCCTTACCCCACTCACTCTCTTGAGCTGAGTGTTAGGATATGGGGCTAGGGCTCACCCTCTCGAGCTAAACCTCATGTCGACCCACTCCTTAGGCCATCAATCTAGCTGTTTTGATTTTGCAACCTCTCTCTCTCGCAAGCCAAAAACACATGGATGGTTTTGTATTTGCAACTACAAACCCATTAAATTAGACCACAACCACTAGGTGAAATCACCATTAAAATACATCTAACCTATCAGAAAGCAAAACCCAACAATAATATCAACACATATTTGCTAAATCACACCCCAATAATGGGGTTTCTTAGCCACACATCAAGAGATAAAAATTTATACCTAAATTAGCTTGCATTCAAATGGGTATGAAGTTTTAAGTCTTGTTACAGGCCAAGAATGAAGAATCCAAGAGACCCAAGTCCAAATCCTTGGAGATGAAACCCTCTTCTTCTTCAAGTTTTCAAAACCCTTTCCAAACTCAGAGGAAAAATAAAAGTAACAAAAATTATATTAAGAATCTGATATTGTCTAATGATATATTCTCTATAACTCTCAACGAGTATTTATAGTTTTCAAAAATCTTTGCTGCGACAGATCATTTGGCGACATTAGTCGAAATCGTCGATCAACTTGGCGATTCGCCTTTTAGTGTAGTTCATCGCCTTCTTGCACCATCCTTCGGCATCATCGTGCTTTGGGTCATTGGGCGATATAGTACTACTTCGCAGAACTTTTCGGCGATGCGTCTACTACTCCCTTGTTCTACCGACTTGATCCTTTCCTTCAGGCTTAGTACACTGGAACAAAAGGCGAAGTGAGACCCTTCGGCGATTTGCCGAGTGGACCCAGTGATCCTCAAGCCTTCATTTTCTCGTTATTTTCAGTCTTTTAGTTCCTTTTTGCGAAGTAGTGTCCATGCTTTCCTTCAATCTTCAAATACATGAAACTTAAGGGTTTTCATTAGATATTGAGATAAAATAAGCATTTGAGGACACAATTTTCTATTAAAATATAGCCTTAAATGAGTCCAATTTACGGACTCATCAACACCCCCAACTTAAACTTTTGCATGTCCTCTAGCAAACTCGAGTTTAGCTGATCACAAAGGGTGTCTTAAATAGTGCTACACAAGACTCAATCATGAATGTACACAACAAGACTCAAGTTACTCATGCAAAGATCAATTGTGTACTCAAAGATTCAAGTTGTGACACACCATTACCAAAGATTCTCATGCTCGCAATACTTACTACTTGTGCAAGTTCAACCTCAACAAAAAGTATCTAAATGCCCTCATATAAAGAATGATTCCATATTCATACATAGAGGTTAATCACTTCAAGATCAGGAATCAGATGCAACACTCACACTCAAAAAGAGGAACACAATGCATGTTTCCACCCATAGGTTTACCCTTATTTTCCAATCAACTTTCGATTTGGCTTACTCACGATCAAAAGGGTCTTTTCAAGGCTTGTAATAGGGCTGAGTGCAAATGTATGGTCATTTAGACTCAGTGACTTCTTAATCCTCATGAGGTGTGGTGTTCTCAAAACGCCCTTTTCCTTTCCATTATCACTTTTTCTTCCAGTGCTTTTAAGTCATCCTTTTATTCACTCTCCATGTATTGCTTGGAAATCCAATTCCTTTTGCACTTTTTATTCCACAACTTTTTTTTTTTTTGGGGGGGGGGGGGGTTTCCATTTTGTCTTGCAATACCATGGGTTAAGGGAGACTTTTCTTGCACTTCTTGACTTCTCCTTTTCCTTTTCACCACACCCCCAACTTAGGCTTTTGGCCTAAGTTGGTTATTCACTAAACCACAAATCTAGAGGATTATGGGTAGTGGGTCAAATAAGGTCTAGGGTTCATCAAGGTTCTTCCAAAGAAAGGTAAGGCTCAAGGGGTGTTCAAAAGAGTTTCACACGCTCACGGGTAGGCCACAAAAGAGGTATATGTCAAATATGGCTCACACTCTTTAAAGTTGCCTAAATCATTTCAAGAGCACACCTTTCTAAATCAATCAGACTAACGGGGAAAATTCTGGGTTTATTCAAGCATGGTTCAAAATAAGCTAATCACAAAAGGCATTGACACTTAAGTCAAACAAGACTACACACTTTCGCTAGTGTGCAATGGTCATTACAAGATAATCAATTTGATAAATGGCAAATCACAACGAGATGCAAAAAGTTCACATATTGTCTGTGCAACTTCATTTGGTCTCGTCGTAGCCGCGCATTCATGTTCGTTCGATTGATAGCACTATTCAAGTCATCAGTATTGATCGGAACTGAGACTTAAAATTTTTCCAAAGAATAGCCACATTCAACACACGAGAGGTGGCAAAAATGTGCGAAAAATTCAAAATTTTTCAAAAGGGTCAAAATCATTTTTGCAATTTAAAACAAAAGAGAGCTATGAGCTCAAACATCCACAAAAAGCAATGTAACAACAATTTAAATAGAACAACCGAAATATATACAAAACACGAACACAAATAGCACACAAAAGGTGAGCCTCACCCCACGACAAATAAAAACACATTGGTCCTCAAATGCAATTCACACAGAATCCGTAAGGCAAAACAAAGAAAGACAGAAAGGGAGGTAAAAAGAGGATCCTATCTAAGTAGTCGCTCCATCTGTTTGGGCGTCACTGCCCGGAGTGACTTTCAGAATGACCAGCTACACTGGATCTAGCAGCAGGAGCCTTCACAAAGGAAGCTTGCAAAGTAGTGTCTATCATGATTTCTTCAGTCTCGGCTGTGTCGTTTGCTGCAGCCCCCTCAAACATCTTTTCATCTGTCTCTTCCTCTGAGTCAAGATTGGATATTTGTTTTCCTCTATCTCCATGTCTAGTGGTGGTTTGAGGCATCTTAGGTACGTTTGGAATATCCACTGTTCCACATATCATGGACATATCGGTGGATTTTAGGTAGTCCACATCTTTCCTCAGCTCTACAATAGCGATTTTTAAGCCTATCACCTCTTTTGTGGATCCTTGGTTACACTCACACATAGCTATCCTGGCTGCCAGAGCATCAATAGTAGTGCTTAGTGGGGTCACAACATCATCGAGGGCAGCCTAAAATCATTCCTGGAATGGAGCTTTCTATGTTAGCAGCTCGAAAATCAGCAGAGTGAGCAAGATGTCCCATCTGGTTCAAGGATGCCTAAGTGATCGGTTCACAGGATGCAACCATAGAAGTGGATCTGGGTGACATCACAGAAGCAGAGGGACCTAGAGTCTGTGAATGAGAAGAAAGAGTTGGTATACCTGAAGACCTAGGGACTGGAGTAGACAAAGATGTCTTTTCAGGTATAGAGATAGTGGCTACAGCTTCCTTCAGCTCCTATCCCATTTGGTCCTTAAGATATTCAGGTTCGATCTTTCAGATATTGGTGGAGGTAGTGGCAACAAATTCCACATCCTTCTTTGCGTCTCTAAGCACCCAAGCTCTTTCACATAATGTAATGATTAATACCAAAAAGGGGAGAGATGTCTAGCGCTGCTTTGCACGCATATGGATCTCAGAAGCAATTACCATCCCTAGGTTTATCCTAGTTTTCTCTATGATGCATCCAAGACAGGCATCCTTAGTAAGGCGAAGGATTGATTCGTTCTGTGATGGCATAATTGTGTTGCTGATGAACCCGAACCAATATCTTGCAGCTACGCTCAGATCTTTCTTTTCAATTGAAACTCTTTCTACTAGCCATTTTGGAGCAATACCATCTGAGATCAGCGGGGCTAACCACTTTTTCATTTCATTCAGCTTTTTTGTTCTGATTAAGTGTTGACAGTGATCATCAATCTTATCGGACATACCTAAAGCTATGTTGATAGCTTCACTGTTACAAGCTACCTTCCTTCCTCTAACGACCACGTAGTCAACTGCTTTAAAAGACGACACTAACCTTTTCTGTTGAGGTACCAGTGCACTATATGCATTGTAAAACTCTATAACCCAGCTTGGTATGTAAGAGCCATGGGGTTTTGTGAATATCTAAAATTTATGATATTTCAGGCACTTTATTATCTCGGGGTACTTATTGATCACCCCATCTATGGAGAGTCCCTTTTCCTCAATAATCGTTCTCAGCCCCTTAGACTTTGATCTGTTCATTTATTTAGGTGGGGGACCTTGAACTAGAGGTGCTAGTACTATTGCCTACTCTGAAACTGGAGAAGTTTGAGTGGTGGATCGAGGATTTCTGATCTAAGTTGGGTCGTTCATCTGTTTAGATCGTAACTCATTCCTCTGTGCCTCCATTAGTGCATCTTTATCAAAACCCATTCAAATACCTGAAACTTAAGGGTTTTCATCAGATATTGTGATAAAATAAGCATTTGAGGACACTATTTCTATTAAAATACAGCCTTAAATGAGTTCAATTTGTGGGCTCATCAACAATACTATATTTCTTTCCTTTGGAATTATGCTTAATGAAACCTAGCTTTTACCCTTTTATTCTTTTGCATTTAGCTATTCCAATATCCTTTGCTACAATTGGTATTAGAGTGGTGACGATATGCCATGTCGACGATGGTAACATCTCAACATACTCATCAAGTTCACGATGATGGGTTGAAGTGCATAGAAACACAAATAGCTGCATATATGCTGGATACTCATAAACGTTTTGAGGCCTTGAAAACTACTTAGGCTAAGAAAGATGTTGAATCGAGACAGAAACTCACCAGTAACAACTATCGTGTTGAGATGTTGTTAAATTTCTTGGAGCGAGATCATAGATCTGAGTCTTTGGTTAGGACTCCAGCTTCGGCGTTGATGCTTACTGGTGGAAAATCAATGGAACACAATGTGTCCTTGCTTTGGAATAACCTTTTTTCTTCTGCTTCTCCTTTCACACCCACTAGTGGTGCCTAGTTATTTCCTCCTCATTGTAGAGGAATGACCCTTACCCCAGCTCCCTTCAATCCACGAAATATCTCATCCTTACCACTTGTCCCAACCCTCTTTCCTGGTATTCCTAGTTTTTCATCAATCCTGGTCACTAATTTTTCATCTACCCCTGTGCCAGTTTCCCTTACAAACCGTTTCTGAGTCCCTGCTTCTTCTGTTACAAATGTTACTACATGTTTCCTACTCATTTCTCTCCGTGCTTATCAACAATCTTACTTCACTTCCCAACCCAATCCCAATGTTTTCCATCCACACAACCAACTTTGTTATTCAACCACATCACAAATCTTACTCTTGTAGTTTTACCCTTAGCCCAAACCCCTGCTTTTGCTCCAAGCTTAGCTACTTTTTCATGAGCTAAACTTACTTTTCCAAAATTTGATGAAACTAATCCCCGTGGTTTGATTAGGCAGTGTGACAAATATTTTGAGTTGTCATAGATTCCTTTCGAACTCAAATTGCATTATGTTGCTGGTCATGTGAAGGACAAAATGGTCACATGGTTTGATGCTTACATGATGGACCATAATGGCCAAGTCTCATGGGAAACTTTTTGTATGGATATGCGTAGACGATATGGAAATATTCAACCCATGGATGTTGTGGTTGTGTTCAATCGTTTAGAATAAAAGGGTTATGTTAATGCATATCAAGATCGCTTTGACAAGTTGTGATATAACTTGTTCTTGGTTAATCCAACCCATAATGAACCTTATTTTGTTTCATTCTTTATTGGAGGCCTTAGGGATGATTTGAGGTCGATGGTACGTGCTTCTAATCCTCAAACACTAATGGATGCCTTGGAGGTTGCCAAGTCACATGACGAGACTTTAGAGACTATTTATTGCAATATACAACCTCGATACACTATCACCCACCCCAAAAGTCCTTCAGTTGTTCCTGCCCAACAATCATCAAATTCAAGACCCGTAGCCTTTCCTAGCTTCTTCAAAAAAATTATTGACAAATAAACCCACCAAACAAGGGGTACCCAAAACTATGTCATTGGACATATTACATGAATGTAACCTTTGCTTCAAATGTCATGATCGATATTTTCCAGTTCATGTTTGCAAACCCAAAGTCCTACATATGTTGACTGGTGAGTTTGTATTGGGTGAAGGATCGGGAACAACCGAGTTGCTAGAGGATGTCTAATAGGACTGTCCAGCCAAGGATAAAGAGACATAAGAAAAAGCAGAGGTGTCTTTGAATGTGTTAATGGGTTTGAACTCGGTGGGCTCTTCTCTAGCCACCATTAATCTTGGGCAGGGTCAAAAAAATTCCCCTGGTTATTCTTATAGACTATGGATCAACCCATAGCTTCATTGATCTAAATGTTCCAAAGATGTTAGGCTTGTGTGGAGAGCCTATATGAATAGCCATGTATGTTAAAGTGGCTAGTGGACATGAAATGAATTCTACACAACAAAACTCGAGGTTCATATGGGAAATAAATTATGTGTATTTTATATTCAATTTGGATTGGTTAAAGGTCAAAGGATGTCTTATAGTGTTAGGAATGGATTGGATCGATTTAGTGACTCCAATTTTACTACATACCAATCCTCAAAGCATTTTATTCTTTAGGAATGGCAGCATGGTAACCTTGTTTGGAAGTTAACCAGATGCACAAGTATTATCTGTCAGTGCTAAATCAATGATGAAATTGTTACATGGTAGCTATTGTAACTTTGTGGCTGAAGGGCAATTGAATGTAGTAGAGGACCAACCAAGAATTCCTGCACGGATTGAGGAAGTGATGTTTGTTTATCAAGACTTAATCACTGAACCTAAAGTTTTACTTCCTAGTCGTGAATATGACCATGCAATTGAACTTGTCCACGGAGCTAAGGCAGTAAACCAAAGGCCCAATTGTTATTCTTATGAACAAAAGAATGTCATTGAAAAGTTGTTGCAGAAAGTGTTGCAAGCTAGCACAGTAGTGCCCAGTTCTTCCCTTTTTGCTTCACCGATCATACTGGTGAAAAAGAAGGATACATCATGGCACACTTGCGTGGATTACATAAAATTAAATGACATTACTGTAAAGAAAAAATATCCAATTCCAGTGGTTGACGACTTATTGGATGAATTGAATAGAGCCCATTTCTATTCAAATAGGACTTACTCTCCGGCTATCATCAGATTCACATGAAGGAAGATGATGAGTTTAAAACTGCTTTCCGCACTCACCATGTGTTGTGGCAATTTTGGGTAATGCCCTTTGGTCTCACAAATTGTCCAGCCACCTTTCAAGCTCTTATGCATTAAATCTTTGGGCCTCATTTTAGGAAATTCATTTTAGTTTTATTTGATGACATTTTGGTTTATAGTGCTAGTTTGGATGATCATATTGGCCACCTCAAGATTGAACTACTAAGGGCTAATCAGTTATATGCTAAACGCTCTAAGTGTAGTTTTTGCCAATCTCAAGTTGAATATTTGGGCATATTATCTCGGGCAAAGGAGTAAGTACAAATCACTTGAAAATTGAAGCCATGCTAAATTGGGCTCGGCCCAACAGTGTGAAGGATTTACGTGGATTCTTAGGATTAATCGACTATTATCTCAAATTTATTAAACATTTTTACTTGATCAACTGACCCCTTAACAACTTACTGAAAAAGGGGTCCTTTGTATGGACTGAGGAAGCTACGAAAGCATTTGAAACATTATAACAAGCCATGATCCAGGCTCCTGTCTTAGCACTACCAAATATTTTTAAATCATTGGTAGTAGAAGTCAATGCTTATGGATCGGGAGTTGGGGTTGTCTTAATGCAGGAGGGTAGACTTTAGCTTACCTCAATCAAGCGTTGAGTAAAAAACACCTCGGGCTTTCCACTTACGAGAAAGAATTGATAGCACTTTTGTTGGCTATTGAGAAATAGAGACACTACCTTCAACCAACCCACTTTATCATCAAAACAGATCACTTCAGTTTGAAGTTCCTTAAATACCAAAGGATGACTATATCTTTACAACACAGGGGTTTGACAAAAATGTTGGGTCTTAGCTATGTGATTCAGTATAAGAAGGGAGTAAAGAACATTACAGCTGATGCTCTTTCGTGTAGGTTTGAATGGAAGTTGAATGTAAAAACATATCAGTTGTAAAACCATTATGGGTAAGTAGATATGATAAAGACATTGAGGTTGCCAAAATATTATCCCAACTCTTGCTGGATGATAAAATTGTACCGAATATGTCATTACAACAAGGCATCCTCAAATACAAAGGGCAAATATGGGTTGGAAGCAGTGGAAATCTAAGACAACAATTGGTGGAAGCTATGTATATCACTACTTAGGGAGGCCATTAGGGGGTCTACGCCACTCAACAAAGACTCAAATCTTTTTATCATTAGCTTGGTCTTCTTGAGGATGTTAAAAGGTTTGTTTTGGAATGCAATGTGTGCTAAAGGAATAAAACTGAGAATGTAGCTAACCCAGGACTACTGCATTATCGATGGATTTGTTAGAAGGATTGCCAAAGTCAAATGGGAAGGAGGTAATCTTTGTCATTGTAGATCGCTTTACAAAGTATGCCCATTTTATAGCTTTATCTCATCCTTATACAGTATCCCAAGTTGCCCAAATTTTCCTAGATAACATCTGTAAATTACATAGTAGCCCAGTCTCAATTGTGTTTGATAGAGATCCAGTATTTACAATTTTGTTTTGGAAGGAATTATTCAAAGGGATTGGAGTACAACTGAAGCAGAGTACAACTTACTATCCCAAACGGATGGCCAGACGTAAAGATTAAATAGGTGTCTTGAATGTTATCTATGTTGCATGACTGGGCATAAACCTGTTAATTGGGGAAAGTAGTTGAGTTTAGTTGAGTTGTGGTATAATACAACTTACCACAAAGCCATCTAGATGACTTCTTTTAAAGATTTGTATAGCTATGATCCTCCCTGACTGTCCTTTGAATTAGTAGCACAATCTCAGGTGAACTTAGTTGATGAATGGTTGCGTGAAAAATAGATCATCAACAGGAAAATTTGAAGAAAGCTCAAGAAAAAATGAAGCTTTAAGCTGATTCTAAGAGAATAGAAAGAGTATTTGAAGAAGGAGCTTGGGTTTACCTCAAACTTCAGTCGTATCGCCAATCGTCCGTAGCCATCAAGAGGAATTTGAAATTAGCATCAAAGTAATATGGGCCTTATTAGGTTGTTCAGAAATTTGGTCAAGTTACTTACGAGTTGAAATTTCTAGTTGGTTGAAGAATTCATCAGTGTTTCATGTATCACAATTGAAGAAAAAGATAGGGAACTAGGTGGTGGCCACTATAGAACCTCCAATTGTAACAATGAGGGTCATATTCTAGTGGAACCTGTTTCAATTTTTGATTGAAAATTGGTCAAGAAAAGGAACAAGGCAGTGACACAAGTATTGGTGCAATGGGCTAACCTCTCTCCAAAAGAAGCAACATGGAAAGAGTACAAGTTTCTTCAATCTCAGTTCCCGAATTCGATGAATCCCAACCTTGAAATATTATCAAGGTTCTTCAATGGAGGATGTAATTGCTGTGAATGAAGATGCTTGAGGGTAAATCTGTAATTACCTTTGTTTGGGAAGGTTCTACAAGAATTAAATATGTTATTTTAATGTTAAGATAGGTCGGTAGTTTATATATTGTCAATTAAGTCCTATAATTATTTTATCTTCCGTCCCTCTTAGTGGCCTTAGGAGTAGCTGCCACGTATCTTTTTCTGTTAGAGTCCCGTTCTATTTACAATACTGTATTTCTTTCCTTTGGAATTATGCTTAATGAAACCTATCTTTTACCCTTTTATTCTTTTGCATTTAGCTATTTCCAGTAGCCTTTGCTACACTTAAAGTCTTCCCTAGGACTTTGTTGGAACATCTTATAGGAAGAATTTTTTTAGTGTTTTTTTTTTCTTTTCTATTTGTTCAAATAAACTTTGATTGTTATTACTGGAAGCCCCCTTGACTAACAATATATCTGTCTATATTTATATCTATACTACCTTAAAAGCATGAACTCCCAAACATTAATGTTGAATTACTATAATACCCTCAACTAAAAATACTCAATTTATTTAATTATGTTATATTAAAAGTTGATACCTTTTCACATTAATGGATTGTGACTTTTGCTTTGACTTTTGACTTTTCCAAAGGGTTGTGACTTTTTTGATGGGTTGTCACATATCCGATGAGTTGTGACTTTTCCAAAGGATTGTGATTTTTTCAAATAATTGTGACTTTACTAAAGGGTTGTGCCTTATCCGATGAGTTGTGACTTTTTCAAAGGGTTATGTCTTTTACAATGAGCAGGGACTTTTTTGAAGGGTTGTGACTTATCTAATAATGCACAATCAGAATATATTCATAGTACTATTTGTTAGCTATAAATAGAAGGTTTTTTTCTTACTTTTAAACTATAATTTTTTTTAGCTTTTATACTCTTCTTCTTCTTAAAAAATATCAACTTTTATTTGCAATAGTTGATTAAGTTCAAAACCCAACCAAATTCGAGGTACCACATAAGAAAGGTTGGTAAACAAATTGTAGCAAAATCATTGATCAATTCACACTCATATTTTCCTCTGATGATTTTCATTACATACATACATCAATATTATTTATATCATTTTAGAACATTAATATTCTTTAATTAACCTACATATTTTATTCATTAAAAAAAGACTAATTTCGCAGGAATAGTCACAACAATTTCTACCTTCATGTTTCTTCAGTCATGAATCACAACCATTCACTACTTGTAAATTATTGGGGATCTCTTTTGTGTGACAATTTGAGATCATTTAAAATATTCATAAAATTTTCGTTTATTTTTCTTATTTTTTTTCTTGAATAATTTCTTTTGAGTTTTCATTCGAGAGAGAATTTAAATACATTCATTGTTGATTATTTTTTCTAATAAAATAAATAGATAAAGATGAAGGAGAGACGATAATAATAAGCAAATACAAAAAAGGCACATGATTGGGGTAAGATATTTCTTCTTTGTATTTCCATTTCGTATTCTTTTAATATGAAATGAAGGAGTTTCTTCCTAATTTTGCTAAAACATCGGGCATCAACGTAGTCCATTGAATTAGTAGTTTTGATGTTAAGTCTACTGTTTCATTAATAGATTTTCACTTTTACTTATAATATGATAATATAACCATGATAATCATTATTTTTTAATAGATATGCAAGTAAAAAAGAACGGAGAAAGTAAAGTGTTGGTGGCAAGAAATTTCAATCAAATGAAACACTAGGGTGAATATATCATGAACATGTATTTTCACCTTCCTTCTTCATTGGCTATGAATTGATCCACATATTTTTACTTTTTTTTATATTTATGTTGACTATGAAGTTTTTAAAGTATGAATTTCTATTATTTTGTGTTCATTTTAAGGGAAAATGGCCAAATGACCCCCCAATCTATAACCAGATTTCCAACTACACACTTATACTTCACCGGGGTCCTATTACCCCCCTGAGCTATTTTAAAGTGGAATTATTTCCTCCCTGAAATGTTATTATCAGGCATCCGTCTTGTGGTGAAATACACACACTTGACACGTGTATTTCACCATTTAATGATATTTTTTTTAAAAAAAGTTCTCCTCCTTCCTCTTTCTTTCTTCCCCAATCATTTCTTCAACCCTAACTATACTAAACACCATTTTTTACCTCAATAAATTTCTATATCTCTAACATTTTATAAAAACGAAAATTCAACTCACCTTTTCATCTACTCCGAATCTCTAGAGTCTAGAAGATAGTGGTCCTAATTAATCAAATCTTTTATCCAACTAATTCAACAATTTTTCCACTTTTTTTTACATTTCGTTCGATTTTCTTCTTTAGACAATTTCATATACACATTAAATGGGTCATGAACATTCGAGATCAGATTCATCCGGTGAAGATTCCGCCGACAACTCAAAATAATCTCGGATGAGAAGATCAATTTGTAACACCAATTTGAGAAATCTCTCTCTCTTTCCCATTCTTTATTATTTCTCCCTCTAAAATTTTCATGATTAATTTATAATTTGAGTTTTTCATTTCGATTCTTCATGGATTTTAGGAGAACATGTAGGATCCTTCTTTGAAAATGTAGAAGAAATTGTTTTATTTTAGTTTCTTTTATTAAGTTTGAAAATATTTTAAAATTTTTCAATTACTTCACTTTGATTTTGTTACTCTTGAATCCATCACTTTAAAAAACATTAATTAATGGGTATGTTTTTTTAAAAAAATAAATTTAATTTGTTAGATATATTCTAAATAAGTTTATTGAAAAATTATTTATTCATTAAATGCATTTGTTGTTGATAATTTTTATTCCAAACATCCATTAAAAAACCTTCAACAATGATAATGGTGAAAAATGTATAATTGTATAGATAAATAAGAAGAATGAGAAAGGAAAAAAGAAAATTAGAAAAAAAACGGAAATTAATAAAATAGGTAACTCACTCTCTCAAAGAGAGTGAAATACACTCTCTATGCCAACTCAGCACTTAAGGGGTTATTTATTCTATTTTAAAGTAGTTTAGGGGGGTAATAGGACTCCTGCGGAGAATAGGTGTGTAGTTGGAAATCCATTAATAGGTTGGGGGGTCATTTGGCCATTTTCCCTTCATTTTAATCTAAGAAAATGTTATGTCACAAGATACACTCTTTGGCATCTCTATTAAAATGATAAGAAAATAGTAACTGATCATAATAAATCAAATTAAAGATTCTATAAATAATACTTTAAATTTTATTCATCTTTTAATTTTTTTAATTGAAAAAGTTAATGTTTTATGTCATGATAGAACATTTATAAGATACTAGATACTCTCATAAGACAACATCTATATGATATGTATGCGGCAAAATAAAGGATAATTTTCTTTAGAACTAATTATTGACATAATATATTTTTCTCTATAACATTCTACTTATAAAAGTATTGACATTCAGTATATAAGTACACTTTTTGTTTTTGTAAAATTACATCTATATCATAGTCTTACTCAAATATTAATTGAATAACAATATTTTGTAAAAGATATATCATGTTTAAAGATAAAATATTAAAATATTTATGACAATCATTCTTAGTGTCATGCACATTTAAATTTCAAGTATTAATATCTAAGAGAATAATTGAACTTAAATAGTGTCCATCATTTACAGTCATCACGTCAAGAGGAAAAGTTATTGCTGACCATTTTTTTATCTTGATATTATTTTTCTATTTTGTTGGTTACGTTTGTTTACCAAATTGAGTAAAGTAAAGAACAATACTACTAAATAAATATCACTTTCTCCCCATATTTAAATTTTTTGAATGCATTGTGAATTGTTTCAATGATATCTGGTCATTTGTGTCTCAAAAAATAATTAACTCTATGAAAATTTATATTAATCATTTAAAAGCACTTATCCAATATTCTTTCAGTTATAATTATTTACAAAAAAACTTTAATTTAGTTATAATAATTCTATTTTACAACATCGTATACTATATGATATTTTACACACGTGCAATGCACATGCCGTGGAAGTAGTGTGTGTGTATATATATATATATATCAAATAACTAAATTGGTATGGCCTGTGTCAACACTGGCCCAACATTGTATTTTCAAGCGGTGGATGATTTGAGTAGAATCATTGCGTGACAGCATAGAAATAAAGAACCAAAAAAGAGTAGAAAAACGTAACACCTTCAAAACATCAAAACTAAAACTACACAATTTATATTCATAAACATGAATTTGTCTCATATGAGTATCTTCAAAAGTTGCACATTTTGAAATGCATATATCAAAGCTACCTTGCTAATTTATCACGTAGGTTCTACCATGTCCTTATAAAAATTTCATGGCTCAATCAATTCTCAGCTCTGTTTCCAGAAAGCTTGTATATCTTGTTTGCTTGTAAAATTTGTTTATGCAGTGTAAAAAATATAGAAATTACACATTTGAGATCAAATAAATCATTCTCCACCATGTATTGCACGTTCCTTTCTGCATCTTATACTCGTAAATTAACTGAATGGCCACTACTGATTGCAAGAGAATCTCTTCAGTGTATTTTTGCATCTTGCAATCCAAGCTGTAGTAGTTTTGATATACCACAAAGAGTAGTTTTATAACTTGCCATTCTAGAACAATTATTTGATGCGCTTCATACTTTGCCCTCACTAAAGAAGAAGATAAATGATACAACAATCAAAATTGTTTGTTGCTTTGGTACACCTCGATATAGTGAACCGTCAACTATTTTCCACCTCTAGCTCTTCGACTTCTTCAATATGCAAGACGCAGAGAGTGATTGTTGCATGTATTAAAGAGGAGGCATATTTCAACAGGCCATTCAAGTTCATTTGTGTAGAGAAGAATTGAACTTTGTGCTAGTTTCCTTTGTGAATATCATCTGACCTCCAACTTCTAGTGGGAACCAACAAATTTCATTCAGATTCCTTAACTTCCTTGGATGATATTGTAATAATTTTTTAGCCTCCACAAAACAAAAGGAATCATTAACAAAATATAGTATCTATATTTCATCAACAAACACAAGTAATATATCTGTACAAATATCTAAGGAGATAAAATTAAGTCTTCTCATTTGATCAAGTACCCATTTTAGTACTTGCAAAGCTTAAAATCTAAAAGTAGAAAATTTAAGGATGGAAAATTAAACTGATCAAATCGATAGAATTTTTAAGAGACTTGAAGAAGAGTATATTTACTTGATAAGAGTAAAGGAATTTCTCATTTCGCATTATTACGGGTCAAACTCGGATTCAATGGTCAACTACCCCTATTAGAAACACCTATTAGAAACAGGATTGAAAAGCAAGTTGCATCTCTTTTCCAATAAAGAGTTCTTATGTGTTTTCATACCCCTTTAAGATCCCAAAAATGGATAAATTCCTTTCTTAGGCACATATAAGATTCCTCACTATAATTGAAATCATATTGGGATATATTAACAATCTATTAAACAATATCTTGTCCTTTATTGTTTTCGAAGAATGACAGTTGGTCTTTGAAAACTAATTAAATTTGAAAAGTAATAATGCATGAATCATCTAAAGTCACGAGGATCAACATATTTACCTCTGTTATTTGGATTAATCATACATCGTATAAAAGAAGATATATAGAATTACTACTCAAGAGTAAGTTAGTACCTTAGATTTTTGTAAAAATGCCAAAAATCACCGACATTGGATGTTTCTTGTAGTCTAATTACTATTCCTCAATTAAAATAAAAAAAGTAAAAAACATACCAAACACCAAAATAAAAAAAAAAATGTCATTAGTTGTAAGCAATATTCATGATTTTATCTTTGACCAAAGAAAGAAAATATCCATGTAATTAAGAATCATCCCTTGCATATTTTGTGGAAGATAATAATAGCATGGTGAACCAAATCAAGAAGAATGCTTGCTCAATCACCCTGAGATTTGGAAGTTGCATCATAAAAAGGATAGCTCAATTATTTTCATAATACGATGATTTATTTCGTCACTAATTAATTGAAAACAAAGACAAAATCCATAATAAAAATGATGCATGAGTAAACCAAGACAATTACTAACATGTATGTAAAAGTTCTAGTAAGACTGACATATATATCACATTGTGATTACAAATATTAATATAGAGAATTTTTTTGAAAAACATATTCACCCTTAGTTAACCTGAATCTTAATAGTGCAATCCACAAGCACAAGCCAATTTCGAAAAAAACAACATGCAATAACTATTAAATTCACAAGCACAAACCAGTTATATATTAGGAATAAACAAGGAGATATAAGGATGTATAATTGAGGGAGAGGAAGAGTAATAGAGAAAACAGAGAGTTCAATGTTTGTCCAGAAGAAAATAGTAGAACAAAGAAGAAGGTTTGTGTAAACTAAAGTTACTATGTAATGAACAAAGAAGAAGGTTTGTGTGTTTGTTAAAATTTTAACAAAGACACGTGGGCACTTAGAGAAATTACACGCCTGGATTATCAAAGCTAGTACTTGATTTATGAAGTGGGCCCTAATACAACTTGAATTACGTTAGGAAAAAAAAAAACTATTTCTTTCTTTAAAAGTGCCCTAAATGATACATGTAAATTACAACTTTGCCATTGTTCGTCCTTTTAAAACTACCATTTCTAAATATAGGTCATATCTTATATTACATAGAAAGATAATAGGATTAGATTTTAGTTGATCAATGTTACGCCCCGAGCCTACACCATGGGCGGGACTGAAACTCAAGAACCATTGCTGGCCCCAAGTGAGTCATTGGTCTGACTTAATTCTTAACGGAAGACTTACTCATAATAAAAACACTTTAAAAAGTAACTATAACTCAAATGATAATCTTAGAATGTTTTAGAAATAAACATTCAACTAGTCAAAATGGCAATTCAAGTCTCATGATAAATGGAAGGAAATAAAAGAGTCAAGTGTAACACCACATAACTAGAAAGAGCTAGAATTAGAGTCATTTTTGGAACGAATGAAAATCTGGAAATTCGACAAAATTAAGTATGAGTTTTGGGTCAACTTCAAACGACCATAAATCATAGTTCAAGATGGGTTAGGTGTGCTTCCAAAAATTCCGTAAGAAAGATCTTTGAATTGTCTTTCCAATGCCGCCGAGTTTGCTCAATTTTGAGTTCGTATGAGTGAGATATGTCAATTTGAAGTTGGGCTGTCTAGATAAGAAAAGTCAAAACCGGATTTTAGAAGGGTACTTTGGCATTTCACTACCTTATCAATTAATTTCGTTTTTTGTAATTAAGTTGGGGTCTAAACTGATTTGGTTCAGTTTACGCTTCATCAAAAAGAGTTAGGGCTTTGAGAGAAGAGAAAAGAAGAGGAGAAAAGAGGAGAAGAAGCAAGGATTCGTTGATTTCTTGAGGAATTGAGTGCGGGTTTCGCCAAGGATTCAATCCTACGAGGTATGTGAGTTCACATAGCATTTGATTCGTTCACTCACGCACCAAACATGTTTACTTCAGCATGATTTTCGTCCTAAAAGATTGAGACTTTGATGTTGTCATGACCTAGACCATCGTGATTGGTACCCACACTAACCCTCCGGTGGGAGAACCACTACTACAACCCAAACCAAGCAACTAAACCAAAAACTAAAGCATTTAAGTTACGAAAGCAAGTTAAATAGCTAAGGACTGAAGTTTCCATAAACTTCCAAAAGATCTAACAACTAAACAATGCGGAAATTACACCTAGAACCTGAAAGTCAATGTACCAAAACATCTAAAGTTCAACAAGTCTAAACAAGAAGGGATACAATCCCAAACTAATGAACTAATAACTAACTAGAAAAGTCTAAGTCCGAAATGTGGACATAGACGAAACAAGAACTCATGGCAGCCTGAAAGAGCTGGCTCACCCTTGAATTCGATCAGCGATCACTGATCTTTTAAGCGAGGTCTATCAATAGCAGCCTGAAAATGCCCTGTACTCAACAAAGAAAGAGCAAGTGTAGTATCAGTACACAACCGCAGTGTACTGGTAGAATCACACGGTTATCCTACTAAGTGCAACATACGTAAGTCAATACAACATAATAATACTGTGCATACATTGAACATATACAATATCATCAACATTTACGAAAAATGAACAATTTCACAATTCTCAAATATCACAGTTATATCAAGTCATTCGTCCTCTTATGGAACCCAAACCCAAAACTCTTAGCATACCGAAACATGCTACCCGATACAATGTTTATGGCGAAATGTGGTAATCGATCCCATAATTATGCCGAAATGTGGCAACCGATCCAAGTTAGTGTGTCGGAACGCAACACCTGATCCACAATCACAAAGTACATTCTCATAATCATACAATCAAGTCAACATTCATGACATTCATCAGTCACATATCCTCATTTACAACAAGTGTGATCAATAATGCAATATTGACATACATACATGTATCATAATGAAGCAAAGACAAACATACATCACACAATTATAGAATCACAACCATCACCTACCTCGAAACAAGTTTGAAACCCTAAGAAACTTGATCCTTCCCTTTTCGGATTCGTTCCGCTTGTTCTTGGTCTACAAACAATCAATATAATACGGGAATAAATAAACAATCACTATTACCCAGTTTACTAACAATTCTAACAATCCTAGATCATACCCATGATCCCACTATCCAAATTAGGGCTTTTTCCACCATAAATTCCAGATAACCTTCCCCCATTGATAATTACCCATTAGATTACGTTATACGGATTAAAAAAAATGGGTCTGGGGAGTTAAAATCTTATGCTTAGCCTTAAGAATGGTGGAAAACGGTCAAGAAACGCATACTGTTTGTCTTCTTACTCTGTAAATCAAAAAGTGCAGAATAAAAATGTTTTGGGGTTTATTTCCGACTTAAGTCGCATCGGGCCCGCCACAACGGTCCTCACCCCGCTACAGTGGCCCCGCCTTGGCGATAGAATTCACAGCCAAAGAGGCTTGGACGAAACAATGAGCTATTTTAATAATTCCAATACCTCCATTTCACAACACGCCTTCAACCAACGACACACAGAAACTACCCGTTCATGCTATGATTAAGTTCGAGAGTTCTACTCACCTGAATTCAATTTTGTAAAGTCGTATAGATTCCTTAACAACTTATCTATCTACATATGTTATCAAAATCATAATTAGATCACCCAATTGTTACCAAATTTCTCTAGATTTTGATGACTCCGATTTTATCCAAATCAGGACTAGGTTGGGAAATCCAAATACTACGAAAAAATTTTCTGGCCCAAAATTTTTCCCCGTTGGCTTTCCTATAATGACGGGAACAGGTCGTTACAATAGGTACCAATTTACCCATCACTCGTCACTAAGTGACCAAACTTAGGAAAAACAGGCTAGAGAAGGAATGAAGTAGTACCTGAATCAACGAACAATTGGAGATACTTGTCTCGCATATCCCTCTCAGTTTTCGAAGTAGCTTCCTCAACTGGACGATGCTTCTATTGAACTTTCACGAATTTAATCTCCTTGGTCCTCAACTTATGCACATCACGATCAAGAATTGCAATTGGTTCCTCCTCAGGTCTTTGTCTAACACAATTGAGTCCTACTTAATGATAGAATCCCCGTCACCATGATATCTCTTCTACATGGACACATGAAATACCAGATAAACTCCAGATATATTAGGAGGTAAGGCTAATCTATAAGCCACTGGCCCTACACATTCAAAAACCTAAAAGAGACCAATGTATAACAGACTTAGCTTGCCCTTCTTACCAAATCTCATCACCACTTTCATGGGTGATACCTTAAGAAGAACATTCTCACCAGTTTGAAAAGCCTTATCTCTTACCTTATGGTCTGCATACTTTTTATGTCTACTCTTGGCTGCTAGAAGCTTAGCTTGAATACCCCTCAGCTTATCTTGAGCATCCTTCACTAAATCAACCCCCAAAGGTTTCACATCTCCAGCCTTATATCATCCTATTGGAGATCTACATTCCATCCCATACAGTGCCTCAAATGGTGTCATGTCAATGCTGGAGTGATAACTATTATTATAAGATAACTCACACAAAGGTAAGAACTTATCCCAATGTCCTCCAAAATCAATCACATATACCCTCAACATGTTTGTGTTCCCAATTCATCATGCAATTTCCTCCAGAACTTGGATATGAATTGGGTACCACAGTCTGAGATGATAAAGAGGGGGCACCCCATGCAACCTCACTATCTCTTTCACATACACCTTAGCCAATTATCCAGCATTATAATCTATTATTACCGGAATAAAATTGGTTGACTTAGTCAATCTATCAACCACTACCCAAATAGAATCAAACTTCCCCAAAGTCTTGGGAAGACCAACCACAAAATACATGGCTATCCTCTCCCACTTCCATTCCAGAATTGGCATTCTCTGCAGCAAACCTGCAAGCCTTTGATGTTCATACTTCACTTGTTGATAATTTTGACAGTTAGCCACAAACTTTGCTATATCCTTCTTCATGCTCGGCCACCAATAAATTTGCTTCAAATCTCAATACATCTTGGTCACCCCCGGATGAATAGAATATCGAGAACCATGAGACTCTGCCAACAATTTCTGAATTAAGTCATCTACTCTAGGAACAATTATTCTTCCTTTAATGTTGAGCACACCTTCCTCGTCAAGAGTCCTCTCTTGTGCCTTACTAATAGCAGTCTTCTTTCTAAGCTCTTCCAAATTCTCATCCTTAAACGATTTGGCCTTGATCTCCTCGATGAATCTGGTCCTCACTTCAATGCTAGATAACACCCCACCTCTTTTTGAGATGCCCAACTGCATGAACTTAGACTCCAAGGTTTGAATTTCCTTAGCCAAGGGTCACTTGGTTACGCTCAGGCAAGATAGACTACCCATACTCACCACTTTTCAACTCAAAGTGTTTGTCACGACATTAGCCATACCCGAATCGTATTGAATGGTCACATCATAATTCTTGAGTAACTCCATCCACTTTCGTTGTCACAAATTTAGATCCTTTTGAGTGAACACATGCTTCAAACTACGATGATCAATAAATACCTCACACTTTACACCATAGAGGTAATGTCACCAGATCTTAAAAGCACACACTACTACTGCCAACTCTAAATCATGTGTTGGGTAATTTCTCTCATGCACCTTCAATTGATGTGATGCATAAGCTATAACATTCTTATCCTGCATCAACACGACACCCCAAACCAGAATGTGAAGCATCACAATAAACAATAAAGTCCTTATCTTCAACCGGTAATGCTATAATAGGTGCGCTGGTCAAGAGAGTCTTTAGGTTTTGAAAGCTCTCCTCATATTTTTCAGTTCATTCAAATGGTATCTCCTTTTTGGTCAAATTTGTCAAGTGAGTGGTAATGGAAGCAAAATTCTTCACAAATCGACGATAGTAGCTAGCAAGCCTCACAAAACTCCTAACCTCTGTCACAGAGATAGGCCAAACCCAATTCTTAACTACTTCAATCTTTTGGGGATCTACCATTACCCCTTCTTTTGAAACTACATGCCCCAAAAATGCAACTGAAGTCAACCAAAATTCACATTTAGAAAATTTATCAATCAACCTTTATTTCCCAAGAACGCCCAGAACAATACAAAGATGGTCGACATGCTCTTCCTCACTCTTCGAATATACCAAAATATCATCAATGAAGACTATACAAAAGAATCAAGGAATGGTTTGAACACCCCATTCATCAAACTCATGAAAGCTGCAGGTGCATTAGTCAACCCAAAAGACATAACTAGGAACTCATAATGCCCATAGTAAGTTCTAAACACCGTCTTCGACACATCCTCAAGCCTAATTTTCAACTAACGGTAGCCAGACCTTAGATCAATTTTTGAGAAAACTGATACACCTTGCAATTGGTCAAAAAGATCATCAATTCGAGGTAAATGGTACTTGTTTTGAATAGTGACCCTATTCAATTGCCGGTAATCTATACACATTCTCATGCTATCATTTTTTTTCTTAACAAACAAAACTGGAGCACCCCATGGGGAAGCACTAGGACAAATAAATCCCTTATCAAGAAACTCTTGGATTTGAGCCTTAAGCTCCCTTAATTCTGCTGGAGCCATGCGATATGGAGGGATAGAAATGGGATGCATATCAGGTTCTAAATCAATGCAGAAGTCTATATCCCTATTCGGAGGCATACCCGGCAAGTCATTAGAAAACACTTCTCTAAATTCTGACACCATAGGAATAAACCCAATAGATGGAGACGCAACCTCAACATCCCGAATATGAGCCAAATAAGCCAAACAACCCTTCTCTACTAGTTTACTAGCCCGAATGGAAGATATGATCTTAGCTTGCTTAGGCTTGTACATCCCTTCCCACTCTAACTTTTCCCTTCTCGAAATTGCTAGAGTTACAGACTTATTATTACAATTAAGCATAACATAATAGGGGGACAACCAAGTCATGTCTAAGATTACATCAAAGTCAGTCATATCCAAAATCACCAAATCAACCCAAGTCTAAAAACCCTTGAACAAAATAAGACAAGCACGACAGACATGGGTGACTATGATAGACTTTCCAACTGGGGTAGAAACATGGATGCATGCATCAAGTATATGACAAATCATAGCTAATTCTGAGGTAAATCGCACAACTACATATGATTAAGTAGAACCTTGATCAAATAGCACATTATCCATCCAGTTACAGACAATAATAGTAACTGTGATCACTTCGTCAAATGCCTCTGCCTCATTCTTGCCCAGAAATGCATAACACTGAGCCCTATCATCTTGACAAGCTACTTCCCTACTTGGTTTTGCTACACCTCTACCTGCGTTACCATTTCCTCTACCCCCACGGCCTCACTACTTACCTCCTCGCCTACCTTGTAGACCCCCTCAACCATTATTACCATTTCCAGTAGGTACTACTGCTCTAGTCTGCTGCTGCACATAATCCAACACATGTGGGTGGGGATAATCTCTCTTCATATGCCCAGGTTCTCCACAATTGTAGTAAGTACGATCAAAAGATGGCCTGTTGCCCGTCGAAGGTGCGACTCCCTGGCTATCCTGAATCAAATTATGAGGTGGAGTTCCTGAGTAATTACCTGTAGACGCGGGCATGTCGGACTGAATTGGCCTGGCTGCAAGTGTTAGCCTCCCTGACCCTTCGGAATAAGAACCTTGAAAGTTACATGAGTTCTTGGCCCTTTTTGCCAATGCCTTTGCCTGACCGTCTTGCCTCACCCCCTCCACTTTCTTCACAAAGTCTGTTACCTCATTAAAATTTCTCCCTATAGAGGTCATATGAATAGATAATACCTGCAACTCAGAGTTTAGCCCCCTAATAAATAAACGGATCCTCTCCTTATCAGTTGTCACCTATGGAGTAGCATATCTAGACAAAGCATGGAACTTGGCCTCGTGGGCAATGACACTAACCTATGGTACGAGTGTTTACTATTGTCGATAATATAGTAACCCAACCAAGGGTTGTGGTCCTGTCCCAAGGGAGTGGTTTTGAGAATTAATAGAAAAATAAAATTTAGTTCTAATTAGTCATAGCTGAAGACATTAACGAGTAAAAATATAGTAAATTAAAGGGGGTGAATAATAAAAACATAAATTGATGGGAGAGCAAGTATGGGGAGAAGTTCTTGGGGTATGACCGCAATATAAATTGATACAAATCATTGAGTACATGCTTTTGATAGGAAATTCGCAAGCTAATAGTGACTAGCTAAGCTTTAGAGGGAAATAAGTTCCCTCTCAGGCAACTTACCCCATTTCAAATAGGTTTCTCTAGGACACCCATTTATCGCATGAAGGCCAGCCTATGCCTTACCCCATTCACTCTCTCGAGCTGAGTGTTAGGATATGGTACTAGGGCTCACCATCTCGGGCTGAACCTCATGCGACCCACTTCTTAGGCCATCAGTCTAGCAGTCTTGGTTCGCAACCTCTCTCTGGAGCAAGCCGAAAACACATGGGTGGTTTTTTATTTTCAACTACAAAACCATTAAATTAAACCACAACCACTAGGTGAAATCACCATTAAAATACATCTAGCCTATCAGCAAACAAGATCCAACAATAATATCAACACATATTTGCCAAATCATACCCCAAGAATGGGGTTTTAGCTAAACATGAACAAGAGATAAAAATTTATACCTAAATGAGTTTACATTCAAATGGGTATGAAGATTTAAGTCTTGTTACAGGCCAAGAATGAAGAATCCAAGAGACCCAACTCCAAATCTTGAAGATGAAAACCCTCTTCTCATTCAATTCTCCATAACCCTCTCAAGCTTAGAGCAAAAAGTACTATTATATTGTGAACATTATAATAATGGTTTTACTCTCCTTAAATTAATAAAGAGTTTAGTATTTATAGACTTCAAAAAATAGTGCTGGCAGATCGCTCGGTTAGGTTAGTCGAAATCGCCGATTAACTCAGCGATTCACCATTTGGTGTAGTTCATCGCCTTCTTGCACTAGCCTTCAGCATCTTCATGTTCTGTGTCATTGGGTGACATATTACTGCGTCGTGGAACTATTTGGCAAAACGCTGATTGCTCCTTTTATCGCCTTTTTGACCCTGCTCCTTCAGGGCTTTGCGTACTAGAACAAAGGGCGGAGTGCGTCCCTTTGGTGAATCGCCAAGCATGCTTGGCAATGCTCAATCTTTAGCTTCTTCGTTCTTTTCAGCCTTTTTGTTCCTTTTTGCGCCTAAGTGTCCATGCTTCCACTAAAACTTCAAATACCTGAAACTTAAAGTGTTTTCATCAGATATTTAGAATAAATAAGCATTTGAGGACATTATTTTTATTAAAATAAAGCCCTAAATGAGTCCAATTTGTGGACTCATCAACACCCCCAACTTAAACTTTTTCTTGTGCTCAAGTAAAGCTCAAGTTTAGCAATTCAAATAGGATGTCTGAAATAGTGCTACACAAGATTAAATCTTGAACATACACAACAAAACTCAAATTACTCATGCAAAGATCAAATGTGTACTCAAAGATTCAAGTTGTGACACACCATTACCAAAAATTCTCATGCTCGCAATACTTGCTACTTGTGCAAGTTCAAGTTAAAAAAAAAGTATCTAAATGCCCTCACATAAAGAATGATTCCTTATTCACACAAAGAGGCTAATCAACTAAAGATCAGGAATCAGATGCAACTCTCACACTCAAAAAGAGGAACATAATGCATGTTTTCACCCATACGCTTGCCCTTATTGTCCAATTGATCTTCGGTTCGGCTCATTCAAGATAAAAATTGTCTTTCTAAGGCTTGTAATGGGGATGAGTGCAAAGGTATGGTCATTTAGGCTCAGTGACTTTTAATCCTCATGAGATGTGGTGTTCTCAAGGCATTCCCTTCTTTTTCTTTATCAATTATTTTTCTAGTGCTTCTAAGTCATCTTTTTATTCACCTCCATGGATTGCTTGGAAACCCAATTTCTTTTGTACTTTATTCGACAACATTTTTTAAAGGGTTTCCTGTTCTGCAACACCATGGGTTAAGGGGGACTTTTCTTGCACTTCTTGACTTCTCCTTTTCCTTTTCACCACACCCCCAACTTAGGCTTTTGGCCTAAGTTGGCTATTTGCTAAACCACAAATAAGGAGGATTATAGGTAGTGGGTCAAGTAAGGTCTAGGGTGCATCAAGGTTCTTCCAAAGAAAGGTAAGGCTCAAAGGGTGTTCAAGAGAGTTTCACACGTTCATTGGTAGGCCACAAAAGAGGTATATGTCAAATTTGTCTTACACTCTTCAAAAGTTGCCAAAGATCATTTAAAGAGCACAACTTACTAAATCAATCAGACTAACAGGGCAAATTCTATGTTTATTCATGCAAGGTTCAAAGTAAGCTCATCACACAAGGCATCGACACTTGAATCAAACAAGACCACACACTTTTGCTGGTGTGCAACGACCATGACAAGAGAATCAATTTGCTAAATGGCTAATCACAATGAGATGGAAAGAGTTCACATACTGTCTATGGAACTTCATTTGGCCTTATCGTAGTCGTACATTCATGTTCGTTCAATTGAGAGCACTATTCAAGTCATCGGTATTGATCTAAACCGAGAATCAAATTTTTGCAAAAGAATAGCCACATTCAACACATGAGAGGTGGCAAAAATGTGCGAAAAATTTAAAATTTTTCTGAAGGGTCAAAATCATTTTGCAATTAAAAATAAGCGGAGCAACAAGCTCAAAAATCCAAAGAAAAGCAGTGTTAACACAATTTAAAACAGAACAATCCAAATATAATCACAAAATACCAACATCAAATAGCACACAAAAGGTGGGCCTCACCCCACCACAAATAAAAGCAATTTGTCCTCAAATGCAAATGAAAGTAATTCAATGAGTAAAATAACATAAGACAGAGAGGGTGGTAGAGAAATATCCTGTCTATGCAGTCTCTCCATCTGTTAGGGCCGCATGTTCCTTCCCTTTTTTTTTTACTTCAGGTCTGACTCTATTTTTTACTTCGAGTATGATCCTTCGATGATTTTAGCATTGAAAGAGGAAGGCAATGTTGGGATGTTAGGCGATCTACTGAGTGGTTTGGCGAACTCTACACAACTTTGCTAAGCGATTCGTGCTCCAATGTTCAACCCACTGTCTCGAATGATCTGCAGCTTCTTGAGTCATTCTTGTGCAAAAATAAGTCAAATAGAAAGGAAGCCTAGCCTAATCAATCATACCCCTTTGCTGATATAGTGGTTCATAAGCATACAAACTTGTCATCAATCACACAATATCTTCACTTAGGTGTTGTCTCTGTCCATCATCATCATATCAACTTTGCATTTGATTTCAAAGTCAACTGAGAGGGTATTGGGGTGTGGTCGATTCTCCTCTTACGATGGCTACTCCAGAATTGACTAGCTCATTAGGGGAGTACGAATAGATAACAGTGCAAAAGTTTATAGATTAAACCCATTTTCGAACGCTATCTAATTTGTACGCATCTGGTGTTCTCAGCCATGATCGCCGAATTGTTTGGCGGGTCGCCAAGTGGCTTGTTTCGCTGAATTCACAGAGCTCTCAAGAAATCTTGTAGGTTTAAACAACGACCTTATTCGAGATCGCTGAAAGAACCGGCGATTCACCAATGGTTGTATCTGCTCATCGAATAAATCAGAGTTTTTAGTTCATGTGGGAATCCCAAGGACGGTCGTCATCGAAATCGCCAACACGATTGGCGATTCGCCAATAATTTCTACCGACCGCCAAGTTTTACAGGATCCAATCTGAAGATATCTAAAGTCTGTTGGCGGATAAAATTTGGAGTGTCGAGTTTCTCGGCGATTCGCCAATTGGACCTGTTAGTCATCCCCCTACACTTTTCAGAGCACCTTCCACACTTCAATCTGTAAAACCAACACTCCATTATTCTACCGATACGCAAATAAAAGATAACAAAAGGTTTTGGGTTGCCTCCCAAACAACGCCTTAGTTAACCTCGTGGCACGACGCAAGTCAACATTTATTCTTCATCCTCGGAGTCACCCATGATGTAGTTAGGTGAGTCCTTAGCGAATGGTAGGTATTGACCTATCATCAAATGGCTTATCTGAGCATCTTGTGGCTGAATCGTCATGGAGTTTGCGATGGTCGTTTCATTTAGCATTTCAATGTTGTGTTTTATGTCATTCAACTTCTTGTCCTGTTCTTCGAGTTTTTGCTGAATGATTGAAAGGGTATCATCTTTTTGCACACTCCTGTGCTTCTTTCCATGTTTGCACTCTCGAAGGGAGAAGTCTTTCTTTCTCTCCCTGGCTTGTTCTTCCAATCCAATCACCCGTTTAGATAAAACATCTACTTGAGCCATAGGTTTGTTCCATTCGTATTGCTTTTGCGTTTCTTTACTGGCTTCGACCATATTGTCAAGTAGTATTGCGACAACTTCGTAGGGTTGGTTGAGCATTCCACCCTCGAAAAGGTGCTCAGTTATGCTTTTATTTTTAGGTTCGAGACTTCGATAGAAGCAATCCAGCAGCATCTTATCAGGCATCCCCTAAGATGAGCATGTTTGTAATATTACTTTGAACTGCAGCCCCATTTCTGGAATTGTCTCCTCTCCTGCTTGTTTGAACGTCAGTCGATTATCCCTGAGGTTCAATAGTTTCAGGAGAGGATGATTTGTCTGATACCCATAGTGATTATCCATTCTTGTTTCCCTTCTTTGATCTTTAGACAAGCAAAACAAAACTACAACTAAGGTTAGTAAAGCTAAAACTAAGAAAAACCAAGAATTCTACTTAACTAAGAATTCCCAAATAACACCACTCCCTGGCAGCGGCGCCATTTTGATGCTTATCGTGACCAACGACACTAACCTATAGTACGAGTGTCTACGATCGTCGATAATATAGTAACCCAACCAAGGGTTGGGGTCGTGTCCCAAGGGAGTGGTTTTGAGAATTAATAGAAAAATAAAATTAAGTTCTAATTAGTCATAGCTAAAGACATTAATGAGTAAAAAGAGAGTAAATTAAAGGGGGTGACACAAAAGTGTCAAATACCAAATGGGGGTTTATTACAAATGTAATAAAAACAACAAAATTTAAAGAGGAGAGCAAGTATGGGGAGAAGTTCTTGGGGTGTGACCGCAATATAAATTGATATAAATCGTTGAGTACATGCTTTTGATAGGAAATTTGCAAGCTAATAGTGACTAGGCTAAGCTTTAGAGGGAAATAAGTTCCCTCTCAGGCAACTTACCCCGTTTCAAATGGGTTCCTCTCGGACTCCCATTTACCGCATAAAGGCCATCCTACGCCTTACCCCACTCACTCTCTTGAGCTGAGTGTTAGGATATAGGACTAGGGCTCACCCTCTCGGGCTAAACCTCATGTCGACCCACTCCTTAGGCCATCAGTCTAGCGGTCTTGGTTTCGCGACCTTTCTCTCGAGCAAGCCGAAAACACATGGGTGGTTTTTTAAACCACAACCACTAGGTGAAATCACCATTAAAATACATCTAGCCTATCAGCAAACAAGACCTGACAATAATATCAACACATATTTGCTAAATCACACCCCAAGAATGGGGTTTTAGCTAGACATGAACAAGAGATAAAAATTTATACCTAAATGAGTTTACATTCAAATGGGTATGAAGATTTAAGTCTTGTTACAGGCTAAGAATGAAGAATCCAAGAGACCCAACTCCAAATCTTGAAGATAAAAACACTCTTCTTATTCAAGTCTCCATAACCCTCTCAAGCTTAGAGCAAAAAGTAATATTCTATTGTGAACATTATAATAATGGTTCGACTCTCCTTAAACTAATAAAGATTTTAGTATTTATAGACTTCAAAAAATAGTGCTGGCAGATCACTCAGTGAGGTTAGTCGAAATCGCAGATTAACTCGGTGATTCGCCGTTTAGTGTAGTTCATCGCCTTCTTGCACTAGCCTTCAGCATCGTCATGTTCTGTTTCATTGGGTGACATAGTATTGCTTTGCGGAACTTTCGGTAAAACACCGACTGTTCCTTTCATCGCCGTTTTGATCCTGCTCGTTTAAGGCTTTGCGTAGTGGAACAAAGGCCAGAGTGCGTCCCTTCGGCGAATCGCCAAGCGTGCTTAGCGATGCTCATGCTTCAGCTTCTTCGTTCTTTTCAACCTTTTTGTTCCTTTTTGTGCTTAAGTGTCCATGCTTCCACTAAAACCTCAAATACCTAAAATTTAAGTGTTTTCATCAGATATTTAGAATAAATAAGTATTTGAGGACACTATTTCTATTAAAATAAAGCCCTAAATGAGTCCAATTTGTGTACTCATCAAGCATCCAAAAAATAAAGGAGGCTTTAACTTCAGTAATATAGTCAACATTTCATGCTCATTACAAGTCATAACAAAACCCAACAAAGGACGAAAGAACGCATCATTACCTCCAGTCCCACCCAACTTGGGCACAGTGATAGCAACAGGGGGATTAGTAGGAGCTTGAGTTGCTTGAACAGAGGGAATCACTCTAGGACCAACCAACACTTTCAAGAATGACATGATATGTTGAGCTAACACTGGGTCTATGGGACGAACACCGATAGTCTCAGCCTGCACCCCTTCTTCTTGTCCAACCTCCTCAACATTTTCAACCTGAACATTCTCCTCTATCTCTTCATGATGCACAGGAAGGGCCTTATTTCTAGGAACATTTTCAACTGGTGCTCCATTCCCAGTAGGCGCCACCCTTCCTCGCCTCTACCCCTATCTCTTCCTCCACCTCTCACTGCAGATTCCTTAGCTAGAGCATTTACGGGAGCTACGAGCCTGACACCGTTGAATCTAGTGTTAACCATCTGAGGATAGAAGAGTGAAGGAGGTTAGGTACCAATTTGAATCGCCAGATACCAATTGAAATCAAGTTATAACACAAAAGGAGACAAGAGAAAATATATAGATTTCCTAAAGTCCTATAGCCTCTCCAAGAAAAGTAAAGGTGTCCTCGTACTATTCTGCAACACTCTACTAGACTTTTTTTGGTACATCAAGATCAATGAACCTAGGCTCTTATACCAAATTTCTTACGACTCAGACCATCGTGATTGAAACCAATACTAACCATCCGATGATAGAACCACTACTACAACCCAAACTAAGCAGCTAAACAAAAAACAAAAGCATTTAAATTATGAAAGCAAGTTAAATAGCTAAGGACTGAAGTTTCCATAAACTTCCAAAAGATCTAAACACTAAACAATGCGAAAATTACACCAAGAATGTGAAATTCAATGTACCAAAACATATAAAGTTCAACAAGTCTAAACAAGAAGGGATACAACCCCGAACTAATAACTAACTAGAAAACTCTAAGTCTGAAATGTTGACATAGACGAAAGGAGAACTCATGCAGCCTGAAAGAACTAGCTCACCCGTGAATTCGATCGGCGATCACTAATCTTCGAAGTGAGGTTTATCAATAGCCGCCTAAAGATGCCCTATACTCAACAAAGAGAGAAAAAGTGCAGTATCAGTACAAAACCACACTGTACTGGTAGGATTACACGACTATCCCATGAAGTGCAACATACATAAGTAAATACAACATAATAATAACATGCATACACAGAACATATATAATATCATCAACATTTACGAACAAGTTTCACAATTCTCAAATATCACAGTTATATCAAGTCATTGGTCCTCTCATGGAACCTAAACCCAAACTATTAGCATAATTGAACGTGGTACCCGATCTAATGTTTATGCCAGAACGTGGCAACCGATCCCATAATTATGCCGAAATGTGGCAACCGATCCAAGTTAGTGTGCCACAACCACAATCACAAAGTGCATTCTGATAATCATCTATCAAGTCATGATTCATGGCATTCATCAGTAATATATCCTCATTTACAACTAGTGTGATCAATAATGCAACATTCACATACATACATGTATCATAATGAAGCAAAAAAAACATAAATCACACAATCATATAATCACAACCATCACCTACCTTGAAACAAGATTGAAACCCTAAGAAACTTAATCCTTCCCTTTTCGGATTGTTACCAGATTTCCCTAGACTTTGATGACTCCGATTTCGTCCAAATCTGGACTAGGTTGGGAAAATTGAAATACTACGAAAAACTTTTCCGGCCCAAAATTTTTCCCCGTTGACTTTCCTATAACGACGGGAATAGGTCATTTCACATGTTCTTGAGTTATATCCTTGAATTGTTTTTGTTCTTGAATTTCGAATGAGATTGAGGAGTTCTTGATAGTTTAAGGTCGATTGGTAGAGTTGTTTTGAGTTAGATTCTTGTGTACATGTGCGGGGTATCTGAATCTAAAGAGAATTTGAGAAAGGAAACTGAGTTTAGGGGAATTAGGGTTAGAAAATAAATAAGGAAAAAGTCGGGTGAATCAGGTGCCCAAGTCCGCATCGCGGACCTAGCCCCAATTTCACAGAGGTTTTCTTCGCGTTGCGGAGTGGTCACGGACAATTCTACCTCAAAATTTATTTCGCGACCAAATAATTAAATGCATCTCTGCGTCACGGACTTGATTCCAGACAATGATTTCTTAATATTTTCTCATGTTTAACTATCTAAAATCACTCCTAAACATCAGAAGATCTTTCCTATCACAAATCACAGTCCTTGAATCTGTAATTCAATTCTAGGAAAGTTAAGAGCCAAGTCAAGAGAAGTTAAGAGTCAAGTCAAGAGAAGTTATGAGAGTCTTCCAAAATTCTTTTACAAATGTTTTAACTTTTTTTTTAAGACTTGAGTTTTGAGTTGAGTAAAGAGTAAAAGATTTGAAGTTCATTTATTCAAAAGAGTATATCGGGACTATGCATTCCCAAAGAGTTTAAAATGTTTTCACATTTAAATAAGAAAGGTAACTGAGATTTTTGAAAGAGCCTTTGAGCTAGTTTTTAGTAAAGAGTAAATGCTTTCATAATTAAGCAAGAGAGGAAACTTTTATTTCCAAGATAGACTTTGAGCTAAGTTTTGAGAAATTATCTCCAACCACAGAGAGAAGTATTTTTTTAAACATAAGAGCTAGTATTATATTTTGGGAGTAGTATTGAGCACCGATATGAGCGAGAGTTCAGACAACTCTCAGCCCCCATAAACCATGTAGCCATCATGGGTAGAAAAGGGTCATACTTTTTAGATGTTTCCTTAGTGCTTTTTAGCATAGACTAGTGGATCCACTTAGTTGTTAGGTTCTATGCCCTTGGCAAGGTATAGGATGGTCTTGGCAACGTGAGGCAAAACGTTGTATCATCATAATAGCTCATAAGTGATAGTTGTCGGTTAAAGAAACTCCCACATTAGTATTTTGTATTCTTATATACATAGAGTTAATTGTATTTTTATATACATTCAGAGTTTATATTGTATCTTTGCATACATTCAGAGTTACTATTGTATTTTTAAATACACAGAGTTGTTATCCATGTTTTAAAAGCTTTTCTTTATATTGAATTTATTTTATTGACTTATATTGAAATGAGTTAAGTTGAGTCGAGTTGAGCCCATGTATGTTCTTTCAGTTCCTTTCAAGCTTATATCTTGTTTTAGAATTTCCCTCGCATGATCGTACATTCAATGTACAGATGCTAGTTGGCCTGCATCTTATTATGATGCAGATTCAGATAACCATGATCAGTATCCAGTGTATCATTGATCCAGTTGAGCTTCATAGTTGTTGGTGAGCCTCCTTGCTTCTGGAGGATCCCCATTTTTTTAATCATTTTAGTTCATTAGGATGTCGTGGGTCTTGTACCGACGTCCATCTCAGTTGTTAGAGGCTTCGTAGACAGTAGTAGATGTTAGTTCTTGAGTCTTTCTATTTCAATTTTGTTTGAGACTTGAGTTGCCACTTTCCCAGTGAATGGTATTTTAATACATTCTAAGCTATCATTTGAGTAGTTCAGTTTACTTTCTTTAAAGTAATTCTATCATGAGTTAAGTCTTCTACTAAGATTTAACCCATTCTAAGGGTTCTGTTGGGGCCAACAATGGTTCTCGAGTGCCAGTCCTGCCCAGGGTGTAGACTTGGGGTGTGAAAAATTTGATATTAGAGCACAGAGTTCAAGAGTCCTAGGGAGTTTATTAGGTTGTGTCTATAGAGTCCTAGTTATCGGTGTGAAGCGTGCCACATCTATTATTAGGATGCTGCGGCACTTAGGAATTATCTCACTTCTTTTATAGTCATTACGTGCTATAAAGTGTATCTCTATAAAAGTTTCTTCTAATTCGTACTTACGCGTGTTATTCTGATCATGCCTCCACTAAGAGCTGTTAGAGGTCGTCTCGCTAGGAGAAATGTTTAGGAATAAGGGGTACCTAATGCACCAAAAGTGCAACCCTAAGGAGACGTCACCAATGCTGAATTCCATAAGGCTTTCCGAATGTTGAGCCAAGTTATGACCATCCAAGCTGGGTAACAGAGAGAGAATCAATGGGAAGTGGTTGATACTTCAAGGATCTGTGAGTTCTTAAGGATAAATCCTTCAAGCTTCATAGGTTCAAGTATCACAGAGGATCCGGAGAACTTTGTTGAAGAGCTTCAGAAGATTTTTGAGATCATGTTTTTTGCTGATACTGAGAGGGTAGAAATAGCTGCATACCGAAGGAAGGGTGTCGCTAGGATATGGTTCGACCAATGGAGAAGAACTGAGTAGAGGGAGCACCAGTTGTGAGTTGGGTTTGTTTTGAGAAGGCCTTCTTCGGGTGTTTCTTTCCCCGAGAACTGAGAGAGGCTAAGGTACAAGAGTTTCTCACCCTTAAGCAGGAGTCTATGAGTGTTCATAAGTACAATATGAAGTTCACACAACTTTCCTGCTATGCTTCGAAGATGGTTGTTGACATGAGGAGCAAGATGAGTTTACACGTTGCTGGGTTGTCTCGTCTTTCAAGAATGGAAGGCAATGCAGCTATGATGATAAGGGATATGGACATAGGTTAATAAACCATGTGCAATAGGTTGAGGAGCACAAGCTGAGAGATAGAGAATAGTTTAAGAATAAGACAGCATTTAGGTGTGTATAAAATAGGAAAATTTAAAGTTCAGGTGGGTAATAGGACACCCGTAAAGTTGGAGTGTGTAGTTGGGATTTCGGGTATAGGTTGGGGGGTTTTTAGACCATTTTCTCATATATATAACTAAAGATTTATAGGAGAAGATGAAAAGGTAAAGAGTTGTATAAATTAGTTTTCAGAAGTTAGTTATCCAACGTGGGGAGAGGAAAGGTTGGCTGTTTTTACTAATATTTTATTACATTTAATTAATCACACTAATTATAGAGAAAGGATAATAAATTTAATACATTTAATCACACTAATTATAGAGAATGAAAAGGGATTAACCAAAATATTTAGACATTAAAAATTCAAAAAAGGAGAAAAAATAGATAAATAGGATGACCAAAGAGAGGTGCCACATCACTTTTTTTATTTAGCTTTATATTATATATAGATTAATTTATTAATTAATTGTATTAAATAAATTAAAGGAGAAAAGATATTAAAATTTGAGAAAAAAGATATACACTATTGTTGGCTATAAAGTTTTTATGATTTGGCATGTGAAGAGTCTTAGTTGTAAGTGTTTCTTTAGTAATAAAATATTAATTAAGTGACTTAATTTTATTGCAAACGTTATTCACACTCTTTTACATTCTTTAGTTATAATATTACGAATTTTCATAGTTATTACATTAATTATTTCTATCTTTCATATTTTCTTAAATCACTTTATGCCAATAATTTTTCATATTATTATACCACCCCTACATATGTGATAACATGGTATTGTTATTTGTCACGACCCGAACCTACACCCTGGACATGGACGACACTCGAGAACTATTTTGGTCCCCAAGCGAACGCTCATCCTGACTGACTACAATTGGAAGACTAACTCAAGCATATAAAGCTTAAAATTGAATAAAATTCAAAAAAACTCAAATACAAAGCTCTAACTCAAATGATTTACTCTGAATATAAATAGTATTCAACTAGCCAAAATAAGGCAACTCAAGTCTTTAAAACATTTAACAAAATAAATGAACCAACTTCTGAAACTCTATTGTCTATCTATAAAGCCTCTAACTTACAAAGATGGAAGTCGGGACAAGACCCACGACATCCTAACAACTGATATAACTGAAAGTACAAGTGGAAGCCTTTGGAAGCAAGGAGGCTCACCATAGGTAACTCGAACTCCATGTGGTATCAACGAAGCTCCTATTGATGATCCTGAATACCTGTATGTGCATCATCAAACGATACAAGCCAAATGGCTCAGTACGTGAAATGTACGAGCATGTAAGGAGAATTCTAAAGTATAACATAAGCTTGAACTTGATAAAAAGGAAACATACATACCTCTTCTCAACTCACCCAACTAACTCAACTAACTCAACTCAAGAATAAGATACTCAACTCAAATATAAGATATTCAACTCAGTGAAATAAGGCTCAACTCAAAAATAGGATATTCAACCCAGTGAACTAAGGCTCAACTCAATAATAAGACACTCGACTCTAGGTGCTCAAACTCTAGATACTCAAACTCTGGATACTCAACTCTGGATACTCAACTCAATATAAAGCAACAATAAGATATGCAATACATGGAAAGCTTTTAAAACAGTAGAAATCAACTCAATGTATTTAAGAATACATTATACTCAGTTTGTATGCAAGGATACAAAATAAACTCTGTTTGTATATGAAAATACAAAATAAACTCGGTGTATATAAGAATACAAAATAATTTCTGTGGGACTTTCTCTAACCGACAACCATCACTATGAGCTATGTGATGATACAGCATCTCGCCCATGTTGCCATAACTGTCCTATACTTTGCCAGGGTGTAAGACCTCTCAACTAAGTGGATCCACTAGTCTATGCTAAAAATCATTAAGGAATCATCTAAACATATGACCCTTTCTTCCCATGTTGGCTACATGGTTTATAAGGGCTGTGAGTTGTATGAACTCTCCCCTATATCGGTGCTCAATACTACTCCCAAAATATACAAGCTCATATGTTTAAAAACATAACTCTTTTTGTGTTTTGAGATTATTACTCAAAAATATTTCTCTTAAAGGAGATGGTAGTCAAACTGCTCAAAACTCTTTTGGAAATCTCAATTTCCTCTCATCTTAAATGTGAAAACATTTACTCTTGGGAATATTTAGTTCCCTTATATTATTTTAAAGAAAATGAACTCAACTATGCTCTTTCTCAAAACATTTCAAAAATCATAATATAATATGATCATGTATGACTTGGGAAGTCATACTGCATATGGTATATCTAGATACCATACTGCTCATACATTGATGGCATACTCGATTGTAATACTAGTCATGTTTTAGAAAGCTCTTTTATCGAAACTCGTATTTACTTTCTCAAAACTCAGTTTAAGAACTCAAGTGTTGGCTTTAAAAGGCTTTTTAAAATTGGTAACTCAAATAATAGGGTTCATGTGTAATTATGAATAAGAATTACTCAACTCAGGGATCTTAATAGCAATAAAGAACCTCAGTACTCAGAACTCAAGACTCAATGATACTACTCAACTCTAGACTGCTCGACTCATAGGGTTCATGCGGAACTATGGGCATGAACTACTCAACTCAAAGACTTCTGGGTAACATGTAATAGTCCCATGATTTGGAATGTAATCTCAAAAAGGGGTTAGGAGCTCAATACTCAAGACTTAGAACTTGAAGATACTACTGCTCTCAAAGATACTAAACTTATGGAGTTCATGCAAAAATTATGCGCATGAACGACTTGACTCAAGGGTCTACATAACGATATGGAACTCATGTATACGACTCTTCTCATTCTCATACTTACTTCCTCAAAACATAGCTCAAATCGATAGTTGATCTCAAAGGATCCACAATTGAACTCAAAGAGTTACTTGAAGTCTACTTTTAACTCTCCCTTGAATGTGAATTGTGAATTCAAGAGTTGTGGTTCATGATATGAAGGTTCTCGATGACAATATAGCAATTCGATAATTAGGAATAGAACTTTTGAAAGAAACACGAGCTCAAGAACTCAAATCAACTTATCTCAAGAATACTCAAATCTAGGGAAGTATCCTAGATTACTCTTTTACTGATCTGAAAGAGATGTACGGTGTGAGGACGAACTAGTTCAACACTATGTTAGCCTTACATACCTGGAAGAACAAGGTTCTTGAAGAATCTTGAAGAAGAACTTGATTAGAAGTCTTGAAACCCTAGCTTGAAGGTAAAATCTTTCTTGAGATTCTTGAATTAGTTTCTTAAAATCTCTATGGCCAAGAATTATGATTTTCATTAGAGACTCATAATTGTATGGAGGAATCTGAGTTTAAAAGAATAAAATTCTTGGAGAAAGACTTACCTTGAAGAAGAATCTTCAAAAAATATTGAGAGAATCTTGAATGGAGTCTTCTACTTTGATTTTTCCTTAGGGTTTTACCCTAGGGTTTGAGAGAGAAAAGAATGATGGACTAAAAGATGAAAATCTGATTGTTTTGAGCCTTTTGTTAGTCAAGAAATTCATTTAGGATTTTCTTGGATGAAAAAAAACACAAAAACAACCCTTTTTAAATATAACTATCACGACCCAGACCATCGTGATTGACACCCACACTAAGCCTCCAGTGGAATAACGAAAACTACAGCCCAACTAATCAACTTAACCAAAGTACTACGCATTCAACTAACATCTAACAACTAATGCGGAAATAACCCTTAGAACCTAAAAGTCATTGTACCAAAACTCTGATTAACTAACAAGTCTAACAAAAGGGGGCACAACCCCGAAAACTAAACAAAACACCCTAAACAAATTGTCTGATTCCAAAAATAGTGGACTTAAATAATAGAGGACCTATGACAGGCTGAAAGAACTAGCTCACCCTTGAATTCGACGTTGATCAATGATCTCCTAAGAGAGGTCTGTCCATAGCCACCTGAAGATGCCCTGTACTCAACAAAGATAGAGCAAGTGCAGAATCAGTACTTAACAACAGTGTCCTGGTAGGATCACACGGCTATTCCAGTAAGTGAAACATATACAAGTAATCACAACATAGGAAAACAAGCATATACCAAACATATATAATATTAGTCATCATTTCAATTTGTTCAATAAACAATTCCACATTCTAAATAATACACATATATGACAAGTTAATGGTCCTCTCCTTGAACCCATACCCATACTGTTAGTATGCCGAATCGTGACACCCATTCCAAGTTAGTGTGTCTTTCATGACCCAGACCGTCGTGAGTGGCACCCACACTAATCCTTCGATGGGAGAACCGTTACTATAACCCAACTAACCAAATTAACAAAAACTAAAGCATTTAAAGATATGGAAGTAGGTTTAAATGTCTAAAGGAAAAATAGGGAGTTCCTATAAACTCCAAAAGTCAACAACCAATTGCGGAAATAATGCCTAAAACTTGAAAGTCAATATACCAAAACATCTAAAGTTCAACAAGTCTACGAAAATAGGTACACCCCAAACTAAACATAAGAAATCTAAAGTACTAGTCTAAGTCCGAAGTTGTGGAGATAAACAAAAAGAGAACTCATGGCAGCCCGGAAGAACTGTTTCACTCTTGAATTCGATCTTGATCACTAATCTCCTAAGCGAGGTCTGTTAGTAGCCTCCTGAAGATGCCCTATACTCAACAAGGAAAGAGCAAGTGTAGTATCAGTACACAACCACAGTGTACTGGTAGGATGACACCGCTATCCGAATAAGTGAAACATATATAATTAATCACAACATAGTAAAACATGCATTTATCGAACATATACAATATCAGTCATCATTGAAGGATCAATGTAAAATTCCACATTCTAAATATTACACATATATGACAAGTCATTGGTCCTCTTCTGGAACCCATACTCAAACTGTTACTGTGCCAGATCGTGACACCTGTTCCAAGTTAGTGTGTTGGATTGTAACACCGTTCCAATGTGTATGTTGATACGTGACATTCGCTCCAAGTTAGTGTGTCGGAACATGACACCCGTTCTATTAAACATTCTACAATTACAATTACAATGTACATTCTCACAATGCTACAATCAAGTGTTGAGTTATGACATACAACCCTTCATTCATATTCATTTATGATTAGTGTGATCAATAGTACATTATTCGCATACATATATGTATTATAATGAAGCAATTACTAACATACATCCCAAAAACATGAAACCACAACCATCACCTACCTTGAACAAAGCTTGAATTCTCCTAAGAAACTTGATTCTTCCCTTTTCGGATTCTCTCCGCTTATTCTAGTCTATAACCAATTAATTCAATGTGAGGATTCATAATTAAGATCTAATACCCAGATTATGACAAAACAAATAGCCCAAGACCTAACCTATGATCCCAATACCCAAATTAGGGCTTTTCCACCATAATTCTCAAATCAAAACTTTCCCCCAACATTAATTACCCAAGAAACTGAGTTCTACAGAATGAAAAATGGAGTAAGGGAGTAAAATCCTTATCTTTAGTGCTAGGAGAGGTAGAAAACTGTCAAGAACTTACCCTGGATCGTTCCTTATCTCTCAAAAATGAAACTTGCAGAATACAGACATTTTGGGGTTTATTTTCGACTTAAGTCGCGACTATCCCACCACAACGGACCTCCTCCTGCTACAGTAGCCCTGCCTTGGCAGGAATAATCCCGCCTTGACGCCTTGCACATAGATAGAGAGTTAAATTAAGAGTTTCAAACCCCCATTTGACTAAACACCTTCAACCCATGACACACAGAAAGTACCCGCTCACCCTAAGATCAGTTTCGGTAGTTTTACTTGCCCAAATTTGATTCCGTAAAGTCGTACGGGTTCCTTAACGTCTTAGCTATCTACTCATGTGATCAAAATCATAAATAGATCTCCCATTTGTTGCCATATTTCCCTATACCTTACTGACTCTGATTTCGTCCAAATATGGACTAAGTTAGGAAATTCCAAGTTACTACCAAAATATTTTCTGACCCCAATTCTTTTCCTATTGGCTTTTCCCTAACGACGGAATCATTTCATTACATTAGATACCAATTTACCCATCTGTAACACCCTGAAACTAGAAAGAGCTAGAATTAGAAAGAAGCAGTTTTGGAAAGAATGAAAATATGGAAATTTGACAAAATTAAGTTAAGTATGAGTTTTTAGTCAACTTCAAATGACCATAACTCCTATATCAGGATGATTTAGGTTTTCTACAAGATACCTTAGGAAATATCTTTCAATTATCTTTCCAACGCCACTGAGTTTGCTCAGTTTTGAGTTTGTATGAGTGAGATATGCCCATTGGAAGTTGGGCTGTCTAGATACGGAAGGTCAAAACCGGATTTTTGAAGGGCATTATGGTTTTTTCACCACCCAATTAATTAATATCATTTTTGTTAATTAAGTTGGGGTCTAAACTTATTGGATTCATTTTACGCTTTTGAAAAACAAGTTAGGGTTTCAAGAGAAGAGAGAAAAAAAGGAGAAAAGAGAAGGAGAAGCAAGGAAATCGCCAAGTCTTGAAGAATTTCTTGTGGATTTCGTCAAGGGGTGATCCCTATGAGGTATGTGAGATCACATAGCATTGGGTTAGTTCACCCACATGCCAATCATGATTTATTTCAGCGAATTTATGTTCTTGAAGGTTTAGAAATTGAGTTCTTGATGGGTTTAGTTGAAGTTCTATTGAGTTCTTGATTCGTTGAAATTGTTGAGGAGTTGTTCATTCAAATTCATGAAATTAGGTGTCTTTTTGAGTAGATTCTTGCATATTTTTGTTATGTAGAAAAATGTAAGTGTTTGGGGAAAGAACCAATCGAAACTAGAGGTTTTAGAGTTGAAAAATGACCAAGAAAAATTGGGGAATTCTGGGTAGGGGCTTGGGGCGCCGCGCCAGCAAGCGCGCCCCAACTTTAGTTCTGAAGTTTGGCATCTAGCGCCCCTCGCCACTCAGAGCACCAGGGACGCCATGTCTTTTACTTTTTCCCACTTCTTTCCGTACTAGTTCCCTTGAAACGTACCTATGTTTGCTAATTGATTCCTACAACTAAGGTACGTCTAAACAACTTGAAATCATTAATAACATGAGATCATGAACCTTAAATCCTTAATTCAATTCAAGAAAATTTAAGAGTCAAGTCAAGAGAAATTCATAGAGTTTTCCGAAAGTCTATTACACCATTTTAACTTTGTTTTAAGACTTGAGTTTTGAGTTGAGTAAAGAGTAAAGATTGAAGTTCATTTCTTCAAAAGAGTATATGAGGACTATGTATTCCCAAAGAGTAAAATATTTTCACATTTAAACAAGGAAGGAAACTTTGACTTCCAAAAGAACCTTTGAGCTAGTTTTTTGGTAAAGAGTAAATGCTTTCACAATTAAGCAAGAGAGGAAACTTTATTTTCCAAGATAGCCTTCGAGCTAAGTTTTGAGAAATTATCTCAAAACACAGAAATAAGATATGTTTTTAAACATAAGAGCTAGTACATATTTTGGGAGTAGTATTGAACACCGATATGGGGGAGAGTTCAGACAACTCCCACCCCCATAAACAATGTAGCCATCATGGGTAGAAAAGGGTCATACTTTTTAGATGATTCCTTAGTGGTTTTTAGCATAGACTAGTAGATCCACTTAGTAGTCAGGTTCTATACCCTCGGCAAGGTATAAGACGGTCTTGGAAGCGTGAGGCAAAACATTGTATCATCACAATAGCTCTTAAGTGATGGTTGTCAGTTAGAGAAACTCCACAACATTATTATTTTGTATTTTTATATGCATTTCAGAGTTTATATTGTATCATTGCATACATACAGAGTTATTATTGTATTTTTAAATACACAGAGTTGATATCCATGTTTTAAAGCTTTTCTTTATAATGCACTTATTTACATTGCTTTATATTGAAATGAGTTCAGTTCATTTAAGTTGATTAGAGACCAGGTTTGTTCTTTCAGTTCCTTTTAAGCTTATGTCTTGTTTAGATTTCCTCTCGCATGCTCGTACATTCAATGTACTGATGCCATTTGTCCTGCATCTTTTTATGATGCAAATACAGGTAACTAGGATCAGCATCCAGTGCTTCGTTGATCCAGTTGAGCATTCAGAGTTGTTGGTGAGCCTCCTTGATTTTTGAAGGATAGTTCATTAGGATGTCGTGGGTCTTGTCCCGACATCCATCTCAGTTATTATTAGAGGCTTCATAGATAGTTAGTCTGTTAGTTCATTTGTCACTACTTTATTATTGGCTTATATTTTGAGACTTGAGTAGCCATCTTGGCTAGTATGAATGTTTCTTTTAAGACATTCTAAGTTTATTTAATAAGTTCCTTATTTGAGATTATTAAGTCTTTCGCTGAGTAAGTAAGCCATACCAAGGGTTCGATTGGGGCCAGCAATAGTTCTCGAGTGCCAATCCTGCCAAGCGTGTACGCTCGAGGTGTGACACCATCACTCATCCCCCAGTGATCAACTAGGAAAGACTGGCTAAAGTAAGGGCAGAGTAGTACCTATATCGTCGAACAACTAGGGATACTTGTCTTGCATGTCCTTCTTGGTCTCCTAAGTAGCTTCCTCAACCGGACAATGCTTCCATTGAACCTTCACAGACTTAATCTCCTTGGTCCTTAGCTTCTGGATATTACTTTTTCTGTCGACTCTGGGCTGCTAGGAGCTTAGCTTGGATGCTCCTTACCTTAACTTGAGCATCCTTCACCAAGTCAACCCCCAAAGGTTTCACATCTCCAGCCTCACACCATCCTATTGGTGATCTACATCCTCTTCCATAAAGTGCCTCAAATGGTGACATATCAATGCTGGAGTGGTAACTGTTATTACAAGAGAAATTACACAACGGTAGAAACTTATCCCAATGTCCTCCTAAGTCGATCACACATGCTCTCAACATGTCCTCTAACACTTGAATTGTTCTCTCAGACTGCCCATCCATCTGTGGATGGAAAGCTGTGCTAAAAGTAAGTTGAGTACCCAAATCCTCATGCAATTTTCCCCAAAACATGGATTTAAACTACGTACCACGGTCGGAGATGATAGAAAGGGAAACCCCGTGCCGCCTAACTATCTATTTTACATATACCTTTGCCAATTACTGAGTATTATAGTCTATTCTAACTAGAATAAAATGGGCTGACTTAGTTAATCCATCAATCATTACCCAAATAGAATCATACTTTCCCAATGTCTTGGGAAGACCAACCATGAAATCCATCGCTATCATTTCCCACTTCCATTCCGGAGTTGGAATTCTCTAAAGTAAACCTTCTGGCCTTTGCTGATCATATGTTACTTATGGTAATTTTGACACTTAGCCACAAACTTCGCTATATCTTTCTTCATGCCAGGTTACCAATAAAGTCGCTTCAAATCTCGGTACATCTTGGTCATACCCGGATGAATGGAATACCTCGAACCATGGGATTCTGTCAATAAACTCTAAATCAAGTAGCCCACTCTAGGAACACAAATTCTTCCTTTAAAACTGAGCATACCTTCCGCATCAAGAACCATATTTTGTGCTTACCAATCATTGTCTTTTTTCTAAGCTCATTCAAATTCTCGTCTTCAAACTGTTTGGCCTTGATCTCCTCCATGAAGGTGGCCCTAACCTTAATGCTAGCTAACGCCCCACCTCTTTCTGAGATGCCCAACTGCATGAACTTAGACTGCAAATTTTGATTTTCCTTAGCCAAAGGTTGCTTGGTCACACCCAAGTAAGCTGGACTACCCATACTTACTACCTTTCGGCTTAATGTGTCTGCCATTACGTTAGCCTTACCCAGATGGTACTGGATGGTCACCTCATAGTCCTTGAGTAACTCCATCCACCTTCGTTGTCTCAAATTTAGATCCTTTTGAGTGAATACATGTTGTTGGTTACGGTGGTCAGTAAATACCTCACACTTGACTCTATAAAGATAATGCCACCAGATCTTTAGAGCAAACAGTACCGCTGCCAACTCTAAATAATGTGTCGGGTAATTTTGGTCATGAACTTTCAACTGTCGTGATGTATAAGCTATGACATTTTTATCCTACATCAACACCACACCCAAACCCAAATGTGAAGCATCACAATAAACAATAAAATCGTTATGTTCAATCGGTAGTGCAAGAATAGTGGTTAAGAGAGTCTTAAGTTTTTGAAAGCTCTCCTCACATATTTCAGTCCATTCAAAAGGTACCTCTTTTTCGGTCAACCTTGTTAGATGTGTGGCAATGGAAGCAAAATTCTTCACAAATTCATGATAATACTTGGCAAGCCCCACAAAACTCCTAATTTCAATCACAGAACTTGGCCGGACCCAATTCCTAACCGCTTCAATAGTTTGGGGATGCACCACTACCCTTTCCATTGAAACTACATGCCCCAAAAAGGCAATCAAAGTTAACCAAAATTCACACTTAGAGAATTTCATATACAACTTTTGTTTCCCAAGAACACCCAGAACAATACGAAGATGGTCGGCGTGCTCTTCCTCACTTTTTGAATAAACCAAAATGTCATCAATAAACACAATCACAAATGAATTAAGAAAGGGTTTGAACACACCATTCATCAAACTCATGAAAGCTGCAGGCGCATTTGGTAACCCAAATGACATAACTAAAAACTCATAATTCCCATAGTGGGTCCTAAATGCAGTTTTTGGTAGATCGTAAGGCCTAATCTTTAGTTGATGGTAACCTGACCTTAAATCAATCTTAGAGAAAATTGATGCACGTTGCAATTGGTCAAAAAGATCATCTATTTGAGGCAATGGATACTTATTTCGAATGGTGACCCTATTCTATTGAAGATAGTCTATGCACATCCTTATACTACCATCCTTTTTCTTAACAAATAAGATATAAGCACCCCATGGGGAATCACAAGGACGAATGAATCCTTTATTAAGAAGCTCTTGGATTTGAGCCTTAAGCTGTCTTAATTCGGCTGGAGCCATGCGATACGGAGGGATGAAAATGGGATGAGAACCAGATTCCAAATCAATGATGAAGTCTATATCTATATCTGGAGATATACCATGCAAATCAGTAGGAAATAGTTCTCTAAATTTTGACACTACAGGAATAGACTCAATAGAGGGAGACTTAACCTCCACATCCTGAATATGATCAAAATAAACCAAACAACCCTGGCCCACCAGTTTCCTAGCCCTAATAGAGGATATGATCTTAGCGGGCTTATGCTTGTACGCCCCTTCCCACTCTAACTTTTCCCAACCGGGGACCTCTAGAGTCACAAACATAGTATTACAATCAAGCACAACATAATAGAGGGACAACCAAGTCATGCCAAAGATTATATCAAAGTCAGTCATATCAAAAATAACCAAATTAGCCCAAGTCTGAACACCCATAAACAAGATAGGACAAGCACGATAGACATGGGTGACTATGACAGACTATCCAACTAGGGTAGAAACATGGATGGGGCATCAAGTACATTACAAATCATATCAAATCCCAAGGCAAAATGAACGAACACATAAGAATAGGTAGAACCAGGATCAAACAACACATTAGTCATTGAATCACTAACAAGAATAGTACATGTGATCACTGTCAGATGACTATGCCTCGCTCTTGCTTGTAAAATCATAACACTGAGCCCTATCATCTTGATGGGCGACTTCCCTGTCTGGCTGCACCGTACCTCTGCCTGCGTTACCATTTCCCTGACCTCCATGACCTCGCTGATTTCCTCCTCACCCACCTTGTGGACGCCCTCAACCATTATTACCAATATCCTGTGGGTACCACTACTCTAGTCTGCTGTTGTGCAAAATCCAACATGCGTAGGTGGGGATAATCTCTTGTCATATGCCTAGGTTCTACACAATTATAACAAGTGCGATCAAAAGATAACCTGCTTCCTGTCAAATGTGTGGCTCCCTGGCTATCTTGAATCAAATTCTGAGGTGGAGTTCCCGAGTAATTACCTGTAGAAGAAGGCATAGCGGACTGAATTGGCCGGGTTGCAAGTGTCGGCATCCATGAACCTCTGGAGTAGGAACTTGAAAGTTACCTGCGCTCTTAGCCTTCTTAGCTAATGCCTTAGCTTGTCTGTCTCGTCTCACCCCCTCCACTTTCTTCACAAAATTTATTACCTCATTAAAACTTTTCCTTGCAAAATTCATGTGTATAGACAATACCTACAACTCAGAATTCTGTCCCTTAACAAATAGACGGATTCTCTCTTCCTCAGTAGTCACCAATTGCGTAGCATATCTAGACAAAGCGTGGAAGCGAGCCTCATAAGCAGCCACAATCATACCACTTTGCTCCAAAGCCATGAACTCATCCATTTTACGATCTCTCAAGGTTCGGGGCACATACTTTTCCATGAATAGAGCATGAAAGAGGGTCCAAGTGAGTGGGGGTAAAGTTGAAGATTTGTATTCCACTTATGCTCTCCACCACTGTTTTGCCTCACCCTGAAGTTGGAACGTCACAAACTCTACTCCATGCTGATGGACAATACCCAACTTCTGAAGCCTCTCATAACAATCTAGGATGAACTCATAGGAGTCCTCACTCTCAGAATAATGGAACACATGAGGCTTCAATTTCAAGAACTTAGTCAACATCTCATACTCATTACTAGTCATTATGGGACCCAACAAAGGACATAAAAAGGCATCAGTAACCAATGCTGCATGTCCCCTAGGACTAGTAATAGTAACGGGGTGGTTGGTTGGGGGTTGAGTAGCTTGCACTGCTGGGAGGATTCCAGGACCAACCAATCCTTTCAGAAATACATGATTTACTAAGCTAACACTAGGTCTAAGGGAGGAATGTCAATATCCTAGCCAATGCATGCTCTTTCTGTCCAACATCCCCTCGTCCTCAATTTCCATATTTTTTTCTACCTCTTCATAATGCGTGGGAGGAACCTCATCTTTGGGAGCATTCTCAATCGGTGCTCTTTCACTAGTAGGTGCTACTCTTCCTCGGCCTGTGCCCCTTTCTCTCCCTCTATCCCTGCCTCGACCGCGACTTCTCACTGTGGATTCCTCACCTGGCTCATTGATGGGAGTTATGGGCCTAACACCGTTGAACCTAGTGCTAACCATCTGTAGACAAAAGAGTGAAAGAGATTAGATACCAATTTGGATTACCAGATACCAATTGGAATCAAGTTATAGAATGAAAGGAGACAAGTGAAAATAGAGAGATTTCCTAAAGTCCTATAGCTTCTCAAAGAAAAGTACAAACGTTTCCGCATCGTTCCACAAGAATCTACTAGACTTGTTTAGGTACATCAAGATCAACGAACCTAGGGTTCTGATACCAACTTTGTCACGGCCCAGACCGTCCTGAGTGACACCCACACTAACCCTTCAGTGGGAGAACCGTTACTACTACCAAACTAACCAAATTAACAAAAACTAAAGCATTTAAAGATATGAAAACAGGTTTAAATGTCTAAAGGAAAAATAGGGAGTTCCCATAAACTCTGAAAATTAACAACCAACTGCGCAAATAATGCCTAGAACTTAAAAGTCAATGTACCAAAACATCTAAAGTTCAACAAGTCTACGAAAATAGGTACACCCCAAACTAAATATAAGAAATCTAACGTACTAGTCTAAGTCCAAAGATGTGGACATAAACAAATAGAGAACTCATGGCAGCCCGGAAGAAATGTCTCACCCTTGAATTCGATCTTGATCACTATCTCCTAAGCGAGGTCTGTCAGTAGCTGCCTGAAGATGCCCTGTACTCAACAAGGAAAGAGCAAGTGCAGTATTAATACACAACCACAGTGTACTGGTAGGATCACGCGTCTATCCCAATAAATGAAACATATACAAGTAATGACAACATTTTAAAACAGGCATATACCGAACATATACAATATCAATCATCATTGCAAGATCAATGTACAATTCTACATTCTCAATATTACAGATATATGACAAGTCAATGGTACTCTCATAGAACCCATACCCAAACTGTTAGTATGCCGAATTGTGACACCCATTCCCAGTTAGTGTGTTGGATCGTGACACCCGTTCCAATATGTATGTCGGTACGTGACATACGATCCCAGTTAGTGTGCCGGAACGTGACACCCATTCTATTCAACATACCACAATCACAATTACAATCACAATCTACATTCTCACAATCATACAATCAAGTGTTGATTTATGGCATACAACCCTTCATTCATATTCATTTACGATTAATGTGCTCAATAGTGCAACATTCACATACATACATGTATTATAATAAAGGAATTACTAACATACATCCCACAAACATGAAATTACAACCATCACCTACCTCGAACAAAGTTTGAATCTTCCTAAGAAACTTGATTCTTCCCTTTCCTTATTCTCTCCTCTTGCTCTTGGTCTTCAAACAATTAATTCAATGCAAGGATCAATAATTAAGATCTAATTACCTGGATTATGACAAAACCATGACCTAACCCATGACCCCAATACCCAAATTAGAGCTTTTTCCACCATAATTCCCAGAACAAAACTTTCCCCCAACATTAATTACCCAAGAAACTAAGTTCTACGGATCAAAAATGGATTAGGAGAGTATAATCCTTACCTTTAGTGCTAGGAGAGGTGGAAAACTATCAAGAACTTGTCGTGGGTCATTCCTTAGCTTTCAAAGATGAAACTTGCAGAATAATGATGTTTTAAGGTTTATTTCTGACTTAAGTCGCGACTATCCCGCCATAGAGGACCTCCTCCCGCTACAGCAGCCTCGCCCTGGTGGGAATAATTCCATCTTGGTGGCTTGCAAGGAGATATTGAGTTAAATTAGGAGTTTTAAACCCCCATCTCACAACACATCTTCAACCCATGACACACCTAAAGTACCCGCTCACGCTGAGATCAATTTTGGGAGTTGTACTTGCCCAAATTCTATTTCATAAAGTCATACGGGTTCCTTAACGTCTTAGCTATATACTCATGTGATCAAAATAATAATTAGATCTCCCATTTGTTACTAGATTTCTCTTGACCTTACTGACTCTGATTTCATCTAAATCTGGACTAAGTTAGAAAATTCCAAGTTACTATCAAAAAGTTTTCTGACCACATCACAAACCGCATCAAATCCCAAGACAAACTGAACTGATACGTATGCATAAGTAGAATCAACATCAAACAAAATAGTACCCATCTGGTCACAGACAAGAATAGGACCTGTGTTCACTGTATCAGACACCTCACCCTCTGTCTTGCCCGGAAAGGCATAAAACTAAGCCCTGTCATCTTGATGGGCAACCTCCTTGCCTGGATGCACTGCTCCTCTACATGTATTACCATTTCCCTGGCCTCCATGGCCTCATTGATTTCCTCTTCGCCTACCCTGTGGACGTGTTTTGCCATTACTACTGCTACCCGTGTTGACCACTGCTTTGGCTTCTGCGGCACGGGGTCAGACATGTGCGGATGGGGACAATCTCTCCTCATGTTCCTCGGTTCTCCATAATTTTAACACACTTAATAACTTAACAAAGGAAGAATCACTGCTATTGGAGAATTCATATCCTGGCCATCTTTGATATACACTCAATCCATGAAATCGTAGTAGAGATACTAACCTCTATTGTCGCAACATAATTTCATCATTTACTAAGCAACCCATACATGTTATATCCACAATACTAAATGAATTTTCCAAAGTAATAGTGTTCATTATCTAGACATCCCTTACCAAAACTTCTTGAATATTGTCACCTATAAACTTGAATCTGCAAGTCTGACCCTAATCCCTTCACAAGTGACGACAGTAGCTAGCGAGCCCCACAAAATTCCTAATTTCAGTCACAGAACTAGGTTAGACCCAATTCCTGACTGCTTCAATCTTTTGGAGATCTACCATTACCCCTTCCCTTTAAACTACATGCCCCAAAAAGGCAACCAAAGTCAACCAAAATCACACTTAGAAAATTTAGCATATAATTATTGTCTCCCACGAACACCCAGAATAATACGAAGAGTGTCGGCATGCTCTTCCTTACTCTTTGAATAAATCAATATGTCATCAATAAAAATGATCACACATGAATCTAGAAATGGTTTGAACACATCATTCATCAAACTCATGAAAGCTATAGGCACGTTTGTCAACCCAAACGACATCACTAGAAACTCGTACTGTCCATAGAGGGTTTTGAATGTCGTTTTTGGTATATCCTCAGGTCTAATCTTTAGCTGATGATAACCAGACCTTAGATCAATCTTAGAGAAAACTAATGCGCCCTGCAATTGAAAAAAAGATCATTTATCCTAGGCAGTGGATACTTATTTCGAATGGTGATCCTATTCAATTGTCGATAGTCTATGCACATCCTCTCTTACTAGTGATGGTGTTACAACTTCTGTTGCTCTAGTTCGGACCATAGAGTGAAGGAGGAAAGATAACAATTTGTATCACCCAGATACCAATTGGATTCAAGTAATAGCACGAAAGAAAAAGAAACAAAGAGATTTCCTAAAGTCCTATAGCCTCTTGAACAAAAGTACAGATGTCTCCGTACCGTTCCGCAAGACTCTACTATCTTTTGGTACCAACTTTGTCACGACCCAGACCATTGTGATTGACACCCACTAACCCTCCGGTGGGAGAACCAAGAGTACATCCCAACTAATCAACTTAACCAAAGTACTTTGCATTTAAAGTTACGAAAGCAAGTTTAAATAACTAAATAATGAATACGGAGTCCCCATAAACTTCAGAAGTTCAACTAACATCTAACAACTAATGCGTAAATAACCCTTACAACATGAAAGTCATTCTACCAAAACTCTGATTAAATAAGAAGTCTAAGAACTCTGAAGATGCCCTGTACTCAAAAAGGAAAGAGCAAGTGCAAAATCAGTACACAACCACAGTGTACTAGTAGGATCATGCTCTTCTAGTAAGTGAAACATATACAAGTAATCACAACATAGTAAAACAAGCATATACCGAACATATACAATATTACTTATCATTTCAATTCGTTCAATGTACAATTTCACATTCTCAATGCTACACAAATATGACAAGTCAATGGTCCTCTCATGGAACTCCTACCCAAACTATTAGTGTGTCGGATCGTGACACACGTTCCAAGTTAGTGTGTCGGATCGTGACACTCGTTCCAATATGTATGTCGGTATGTGACATCCGATCCTAGTTAGTGTGTCAGAACGTGACTCATGTTCCATTCAACATGCCACAATCACAATCACAATGTACATTCTCATAATCATACAATCAAGTGTTGATTCATGGCTTACAAGTATTCATTCATACTCATTTACATTAAGTGTGATCAATAGTGCAACATTCACATACATACAAGCATTACAATGAAGCAAATACTAACATACATCATACAAACATGAAATCACAACCATCACCTACCTCGACCAAAGCTTGAATCCTCCGAATAAACTTGTTTCTTCCCTTTTCGGATTCTTTCCGCTTGTTCTTAGTCTACAAATAATTAATATAGCAAGAGGATCAATATTTAAGGTCTAATTTACTCGGATTATGATAAACCCAATAACCCAAGACCCAACCCATGATCCCAATACCCAAATTCAGGCTTTTTCCACCATAATTCATGTTCAAAACTTTTCCCCAACAATAATAACCCAAAAAACTAAGTTCTACGGATCGAAATACGGATTAGGGGAGTAAAATCCTTACCTTTAGTGCTAGAAGAGGTTGAAAACCGTCAAGAACTTGCCCTGGGTCATTCCTTAGCTCTCAAGAATGAAATTTGCAGAATAATAATATTTTTGGGGTTTATTTCCGACTTAGGTCGCGACTGTCCTGCTGTGGCAGCCCCTATCCTGCTACAGCAGCCCCGCCCTGGTGGGAATAATCCCGCATGGCGGCTTGCACGGAGACAGAGAGTTGAATTTAGAGTTTCAAACCCCCATTTCATAACACACCTTCAACCCATGAAACTGAGAAAATACTCGTTCACGCTAAGATCAATTTCGGGAGTTCTACTCACTTGAATTTGATTCCATAAATTCGTATGAGTTCCTTAACATCTTAGATTTCTACTAATGTGTTCAAAATCATAATTATATCTCTCATTAATTAATAGATTTCCTAGACCTCTCATGACTCCGATTTTGTCCAAATCTGGACTAGGCTAGGAATTCTCAAGTTACTACCCAAAAGTTTTTCTGAACCAAATTCTTTCCCTATTAGTTTTTTCCTAACGACAAAATTTCGTCATTACAGTAACTAGCTCATATGTTTAAAAATATGACTCTTCTGTGGTTTGAGATTATTTCTCAAAAATCTTTCTCTTAAAAGAGATGGTACTAAAACTTGCTCATGAAAACTCTTTTGGAAATTGGTGTTTCCTCTCAGCTTAAATGTAAAAACATTTACTCTTGGGAATACTTAGTTCCCATATATCATTTTAAAGAAAATGAACTCAACTCTACTCTTCCTTAACTTTGGGCTCAAGTCATTTAAAACATGTTTTAAAACAATTTGTAAAAGACTTCTTAAAATGACTCGAAGAACTCTTAAGACTTCACTCTTAGCTCTACTTTGAATTTTAATTATGAATTCAATGTTATGATCCCATGCTATAGATGATCTATCGATGTTTGGACATACCTTAAACTGTAGAAATCAATTAGAAAACATAGGTATGATTTGAGGGAATTGATAAAGAAAGAAGGTCAAAAGGGTAGAGGACCTGGCTGACACACTGAGTGGCGCAGGGCTCCAGACCCTGAACTACAGAAGGGAAGTTGGGGTGCATTGAGTGGCACGACGCTTCAGGAGCTAAACTACAAACACCACTTTCTGGCGCACTGCTGGTACGGTGCGCCAACCCCAACCCAGAATTTCCCAACGAATTTTCTTACTCGTTTTCTAACCCTAATTGACCTAAAATCAAATGGTTTATTCCTCAATCACTTATATTTGAATACCCAACAAAAGTACACAAGAATCTACTCAAAACAACTCTTAAAGTCTGACGCTTACCTCAAGAAATCATCAAACCCATCCTAATTCAAGAACGGAAACAATACTTCAAGAAACTAATCAAGATTTCAATTTCTTCAACTTCAAGAATGGAACTTCGCTGAAAATAACATGATTGACATGTGGTTGAACAAACCCAACAGTATGAGAACTCACATACCTCATAGGGATTAAACCCCTTTCGAAACGACCTCCGATTCGCAAGCAAACTTGAAGAACGCCTTGAACTTTCTCCTCTTTTCTCTTCGTGAACTTTCTTCTAAAACCCTAAGCGTGATTAGGATTGTGAAAAATGAACCAATTCAGTTTAGTCCCCTAAATATTACCAAAATTCACTTAAATCTGATTGGGTAAGAAAAACACCAAAATACCCCTCTTAAATCCGGGTAACTTTTCTTAACTGGACATCCATACTTCAAACAAGCATATCTCCCTCATACGAGCTCGAAATTAAGTAAACTTTGTGGCGTTGGAAAGAGGATTACAAGACCTTTCATTTAATATCTTATGGGCCACCTAAATCATCATGTACTAAAAATTATGGTAGTTTGAAGTTGACTCAAACTCATAACTTTAGCATAACTTGAAAATTTTCAGATTTAGCTTATTTCCAATTTAATTGTTTCAATTTTTAGCTCTTTCAAATACTGAGGTGTTACAGGACAAATGTGCAATGCATGTTCCCAAAATTAGTGTGCCAGTAAGTGCTTGGATTTCCAAGTTCATTTAGTTTGGGATTAGTACTTTTACTTCAAGACGTCACTTTTCATCTAGCACTAAACACATTATTATTAAAAGTTGTTGACCACACATGTCGAATATAGTAAAAATTATTCAGCCAACCATGTCCTTTTAAATTGTACATTATAAGCATCATCTTTCATGCTTCTTCAAATCCAACAATAGAATCACATTAAGACATGCATTTGTCAAGTTTTAAAAAACCTTGGTCATTTTTAAGTGAACTCAAATGAGATGTGGCATTATTAGATATGTCACATTGACACAATCTATGTCCGATGCTCGACATCATTTCTCTAATGAAAATTGTCATTGCTCGAGCTTGGTTAATTATAATACGTGGAGTAATACTTTCCATTGACTTTAAGGATATCAAGAATTACCATATGAAAGATTCAAATAGAAAAACACGATAAAAAATTATATTTTGTCAATAAGGATTTATTACGATAAATGATTTATAAATCATACAATACTTGTTTGTTCGATATATAATATCAAAAGACACGACATCACCAAAAATTATAGTCAATCCGGAGTTGACCATCATTCCATGAAAATTTAGCTATACACCCTTCAGAATCAAGTTGAACAGCCTAATAAAAGAAAGTCTCACTCTCTTGTCTATTTTTAAATTTAGCAACAACTCTTAAAATGCCCAGCTTGCATCTTTGATTTCATCAATTGATCTATAAATGAGATAGAACTTGAGAATTAAGTCACATGCAAGAAGAAGTTGATGGCAACCCTAATAAGTCTTTCCACCTTTAGTTTACGTTAGCTATGAACTTTACTTCCTTTTAGATAATAATTAATATTTATTATCTTTCTAATTATTTATTAAAATAAGCCTTTTCAATATATTTTAATTTGTATTACATAATTAATTAAACTTAATAGGGTATTAACACAAGTGTATGATTGTAGATCATCTTTTAATGGTAAGATAATAATAATTTTAAACTAAATTATTTCTAAATATAAAACATCATCATTTTGAAAATAGTCACCACTCTAAAAAACAAAATGACATACCACCTTTGAATATTATTTTAGCTACTACCTCGAATAATAGTTAGTTAATAAAATACCTTAAAGGATTATCTTAATGGTTAATTAGAATATAAAGGGACCAAAGGAAAATCTATATAAATAACAACACCTCAAAAAATATAAAAATGATCAATTCCATCAAAAAATATAATTGAGAATTGATATTCAATTCTATTTTTATTTTTTTTGGATGGGGTGGAGGTAGGGGTGGGTGCGGGTGGTTGGTTGGGTTGCTTTCCCTACGTTTTTTATGAATATATTTTTCTTTTCATACTTTCATCCAAAAGTCTAATAAGATACTATAAAAACATCAACTAAAGTTTAAAGAAATAATAATTATGATCTCTCCATTTTTCCTCCTCCTTATTCAATATTTACCCAATCATTGCTAACACTAATGTTGTTAACAATGACATCTCTTATTGCTTTTGTGTTAATTGAACCTCTTCTATTCTCAAACTTTGACATATAATATTTAACTTCTTTTTGTACCATATCTTGCAAAACTAACAAAAATTTTGGGCTCAATTATTATTTCTCCAATTATGAGTTATTTGAAGCATAGGGCATAAAAATTAATGGACTGGGTTGAGATGTCAATACAAGTGCCAATTCAACTACTTGCTCGATTTGGTTTACTCGATTCAAATTCTTACTAGATATGAATCTGGGTAAAGAGAGACACAAAGATGTTGGCACGACCCGAGCCTACACCCCAAACGTGGCCAGTACTCGAGTACCATTGATGGCCCCCAAGTGAACCCTCATCCTAGCCAACTACAAGCAGAAGACTAACTCAAGCATACATAAACATCAAATTGAAAGAAACATTTAGAAAATAGTATACTGAATCTCAAAATAGAAATGAATATATTGAGTATGAAACATAAGTTTTAAATAAAACATCTGAAACTAAAAGACTATACAAAACTATCTATCTATGAAGCCTCTATTGTATAAAGATGAGTTTTAGGACAAGACCCACGACTACTCAAAAACCATTACTAATAACTCACAAAACTGGAGTCCTCAGGAAGCAAGGATGTCTTACTCAAAAGCTGACGAGTGGATGAAGTGATCCCAATGGACTCTTGTTGAGGATCCTAAGAACATGTATCGGCATCATTAGAAGATGCAAGTTGAATGACATCAGTACATTGAATGTACGAGTTTGTAATATAGCTAAATAACAAATAAATGAAAGAAGGGACTACAATAGATAACAATGTACTCAATTTGAATGTAAAGAAATAAAGGAGTTACATCATTTAAAGCTTTACAAAATACTTTCTAATCTCTGAACTCAATATAATAAGTAATATATAAAAATGCACTTTAACTCTACAAGGAGATTCTCTATTCAACAACCATCACTATAAGCTATGTGATGATACATCGTCTCGCTCACGCTGCCAGAACTGTCTTATACCTTGTCAGGGTATAGAACTCCTCAACTAAGTATATCCACTATGTTATGCTTAAAAGCAATAAGGAATAATCTAAAAAGTATGACCCTTTACCCATGTTGGCATACATGGTTTATGAGGGCTGTGAGTTGTCAAAACTCTCCCCCATATCAGTGCTCAATACTACTCCAAATAATATATACTTATGCTCATATGTTTGAAAAAACATAACTCTTCCTTTGATTTGAGATAATTGCTTAAACTACCCTCTTAAAAGAGGTAAATGCTTTTGAAATAACTTTTTAACTCATAACTCATTTAGAAATCTCAGTTTCTCTTTTATCAATGTGAAAATTGATGCCTCTGGGAATACATAGTCCCTTTATACTCATACTTGAAAACTCTTTCTCAAAAACATTTCAAAATCATATTATAATATGATCATTAATGACTCGGGAAGTCGTACTGAATAAAAATTGATGGTATATCTAGATACCGTACTTCTTAAATATTGATGGCATACTCAATTGTCATACTAATCATGTTTTATAAATTCTTTCTCAAAAACATCTCTACTTCCTCAAAACTCAGTTTAAAACTCAAGTGTTGGCTTTAAAAAGCTTCTCAAAATTTATAACTCAATTCATAGGGTTCATGCGAAATTATGGACATGAACGACTCAAATCAGGGATCTTAATAGCAATATGGAAACTCAATACTCAGAACTCAAGAACGCAAGAACTCAAGGACATTACTCATCTCAAGAATACTCAATTCATAGGGTTCATGTTGAAATATAGACATGAACGAATCAACTCAAGAATCTTAATGCATAACATATAGAAATTAAATAATTAGGAATAAAATTTGAAAAAGAATCAAGAACTCAAAATCAACTTATCTCAAGAATACTCAAATCTAGGATTAGAATCCTAGATTTCTCTTTTACTAATTTGAAAGTATATGTAGGGTGTGAGGAAGAACTAGTCCAACACTATGATAGCCTTACATAAATGGAAGAACAAGGTTCTTGAAGAATCTTGAAGAAGAACTTAATTAGAAGCCTTGAAATCTAAGCTAGAAGGAGAAAAATAAAGAAAACCTTTCTTGAGATTTCTTGAATTGGTTTCTTGAAACTCTATGGCCAAGAATTATAATTCACATTAATAATTCATAATTTTATGAAGAAAATTGAGTTGGAAAGAATGCAATTCTTGGATAAAGAATTACCTTGAATAAGAATCTTGAAAAATATTGAAAGAGACTTGAATGAAGTCTTCTACTTTAATTTTTCCTTAGGGTTTTGTCTTAGGGTTTGAGAGAGAAAAGAATGATTGATTAAGAGATGAAAATGTGATTGTTTTTGGTCCTTAATTAGTCAAGAAATTCATTTGGGGTTTTCTTAGAGATAAAAAGACAAAAACGACCCTTTTTAATATTTTCCTCGGCAAATTTGTCACAACACTATATCAGGTTACTAAAATGGTCATAACTTAATACTCAAACCTTAGATTGTTGCAAAATTTGTGGCTTTGGAAAAAAGATTCAAATACCTTTAATTTGATAGGTTATGGGCCACGTAAATCTTTATATTCTAAGAGATATGGTTGTTTGAAGTTGACCCAAAGAGAATTTTACATCAAAACTTAATCAGTAAGGAAACTTTCAACTCAACTTTGTGCTAGGAGTTTCTAGTGACCTTAAATGATATCCAAAATCATTCCCACACTAAAATATTTACCTTTAAACATATGGACAATTTAAAAATCACCCGACATGACCTTTTACGTAAATGAAGAATAGTTTGGGTCTTAGCTTAGAAATTCTCGGGGAGCTAGATATAGTGGGTTTAGATGCCAATACAAGTGCCAAATCAAATAATTACTCGGTTTGATTTATCCGAATTGAATTCTTGCTAGATTTGAATCTGGGTAAAGAGAGACTTAGAGATGCAGTGGGTTCAAATGCCGATACAGGTTAATTCAACTACTTGCTCGATTTGGTTCACCTAATTTGAATTCTTGTTAGATCTAAATTAGGGTAAAGAGAGACTCAAAGATGTTAATGGGTCTGAGATTACTAGTGAAACTACTGAAAGAGGAAAAATTCCACCTAATGAGGTAATGCGCGGATAAAGAGACAACTTAGGGAACCTAGAAAAATTCAAATTGCTCAAATCAGATTCAAATGGACTCAGAGATGTTGATGGATCGGAAATTACTGGTGAAACTACTAAAATATGCAAAATTTTACCTGGTGTGGCATCGGGAGGATAAAGACACAGCTGAGGGAACTTTGAAAAATCCAAATTGCTCAAGTCAAATTCATATGAACTACATGGATTTGTACCTATCCTGATACTGAGCGATCTCTTCAACAACAGTTGAGGATTTTCAAATGTCAAATCTTCCGACATGGAAGGGTGCTTTTGTTTCGGGGTCAAATTCCAATATTTTTTATCACATTATTAGTTCGAACCAGTAGCAAACGGGCTATCAGAGCCCATTGATTACCAAATTGGGCATAAGCTTTGATAATAGTATCATCTTCTTCAGGATTAAAAGGTTGATGATCAACTTGAGAAGAGAGTTTATCACACCACCGAAGCCTATATGATTTTCCATATCGATTTGGAATTAATTTACTGATAAGATACCAGTTCTCTACTCCATATTCCTCAACTAGCTTCTGCAGTAGATTGTCTTCTTCATGATTCCAATATCGACGTTTGATCTGATTCTTTTTCTTCATTGTTTCCACTGAATAAAATCAATCGAGTATATGAGATAGAGGGAATGAAGTATACCAATAATAGAAACTATATATGTATAGTGGGGTGGTAGGGGGGTAGGACCTAGAATTTACTTGGAAAAGACTTGTGAGAAGAGTGGGATATATATAGTGGGGGTGGGGTAGAGGGGATAGGGTGTCTGGATTAATATGTAGTTATTAATTATACAAATAAAGTGTATCCCATTACTAAAATCTCACAAATTAATTAGTTTTTTCCTATAAATAGTGTTTGATGGACTGGATTAGGGAGGATAGGATCGGAGTAATATTGAACTTCGACTAGATTTTACTTTAGGAAAAAACAATATAACATGCAAACTAACAATTTTAACTAGAAAATAAAAGTTTGACATATAATTGTTTGTAGGAGTAAAAACTTACGTGCATTGCAAATGAATGTCAAACTACCATATTTTCAAAGCTCAAGTAAAGAATAGCAAGGCATTCAACATTCATTTGAAATGCCTTTTTGGAACTCAAACTTACCATATATATATATATGTATATGTATATGAGAGGATGTAATAGTAATCCAATTGTTTATTTAGTTTAAGCCACAAACAATTCATAACAATGGCCTCTTTAACCTCTTACTTCCTCAATTACATTGTTTTTACTACCTTAATGAATCGTGTAATTTTATTCTCATCTTCATACCCTGTTCTATTTATCCAAGTTTAATTGATGTTGTTTTTTAATTGCCTTGATATGCTTTACTTCAGTCGAGAGGATCCGAGTTTGAAAATTAAATCCTCTATCTGAACAAGGCAGGGATTAAGGTTCGCGTACACACCAACCTCCCCAAACACCCCTGGGTATGTTGTTGTTGTTTGATGATGTCTTTTGTTTAAATTTATACCTCTAGACAGTTTAAGCATGGGAGTTAGATGATGTTTAATTTTGCAAAGTAAGCATTCTTCTGTAACCATAAGTATTCTTATGAGCCAATGATCTATCAAAAACAGGTTTTATGCACGACCTAACAACTCTTTTGGGTTTTCGAAAGATTAAAGAGTCGCCACCTAAAGGATTAAGGCGCGTTAGGGCACCTATCTAACCTAACTAATTCTAATCAAGGGTCAAGAACCAGAGATCGGGTAAGGTTTCAAATTACCTCGAGGGGAAGGTGTTAGGCATCCCTCGAGGTCCACAAATGTGGGTCCCGACAGTATCTCATGCAATTTATGTGGGGGTTACAAGTAGCAGTTAAGGTTACTTCATTATTACTTATAGTTTAATTAAACATGTGAACTAGGTGATAACTAATATTAAAGAATTAAAATTACTATTATTTTAATTAATTATCTATACATGCAAGACTAGGTGATAACATAATAACAAATAAATATTAAACAATTAATAAAGAGATAAGCTAGGAAATAGAGATTACACAATTAAATAAGCAAACAAATTTTATATTTTATTTAAGCTACCCCAAATAATTGTAATTATAAACACATAAAGGGATAAAAGGGAAGGGAGACTCTGAAGGACTTTACGGATCAGCACTCGACTTTTATTTATTTTCGATAGGCTTCCGTGTAGGGACAGACAAAACCAAGGTTTGTCGCTTTAAGTCTAAGTCGATGTCATCATATCCGTAGGGCCTAAAACTACCCCTACCCCACCACCGCATGCTTTCGTCCTAAAAAGGTGCCTAGCGCCCCCGCTTAATGTCCAAGACACATTGGACTACTATTGGGCTAATTTTAGACAAGATAAAATCCTAATAGGCCCACCTAGACACCAAGCAAAACACGTTGGACAAACACTTAGCACGTAAAGTCTCAAGTTGGCCTCTTAATTTAATTAGCATGCTGGCAAACACAAGTAAGGTGAAAAGGTCGCATGCTAGGTGTGTGCATACAAACAAAGAACAAGTATTGACCAGTTAATTACATAATTAAGAGTGGCAAAAATTATTACAGAATGCAGAAATATGCTAACCATTAACTGAGCAAAGAATAGTCATGCATAACTTAATTTTAATTAGTTGTAGCGTGTTGGAAAAGACTAACTGATTTATTTTAATTGACAAAAAAAATAATTGCAATGCAGACAGTCTATATCTTAGAGCAGCAAGCAATTTATTAATTTTAAAGAGGGCAGGAAAACATTACAATAGTAGATAGCAGTTTATTAGTTGCAAAAACAGATCAGATTATTGCTAATTAACATGCTGAGAAAGACATTAATTTATTTTAAATAGCTAGATGAAGCTTATTTAAATGCAGGAAATTACTTCTTTTGAGCAGAAAATATTCATAACAGAATATTTCATTATTAAACATGCATAAAATTTATTAAAAGCCTATAAATGCTATTTAAGTAATTAACATGCAGAACTCTTATTAGTAACCTAAAAAAAAATTGATTTATTAACTGTCAAACTTAAGTTACTACAACATGCAGAAATTATTCAAACTAACTAGTTAACAACATCAATTTTTATTGTTTTAGTCCTATAGGCATGATTACTAATCAATTTGTATGTCAGAAAATATTTAACCATGAGCCTTAACATATGAAAAATGAGTTAACATGCCAATCTTAATATGCATCCATATAGACGTGATTTAAAGTAGATAACGCATTGGATTAAAATGCTGATTTTTTTTTTATACCACACCGTATGCCTTTAAATGAGTTACCAAACTTAGTTATTATCCTAAACAAGATCTCTAAACAAACTCACATATTGACAGTTTATTAAGGGAACAATGAGTCAAAATTCATGCAACATTAGATTGTAATGTGTGGAATCTAATTTTATTTCTAAATAAATATTTACTACACATTCTCATATAGGGAACATTTATTACACCCGTTGACATTACAATGAGATAAATACAAGCCAATGGTTGATTTTAGACGATTATATGAAAGATATTATGATATATTTGCATGCTTCAAGTAATTTGCACAGGTAGATTTATAGCAATCACACGTAATAAAATAATTAAAACAATTAGCACGTAATTCCCTTCCCCTTTAGACGACACTCCGAATTATTTCCTACAGAACAGAGAGTTAGAGTTAGAAGATTATTACAAAATAATAAGCAATTATGTACGAAAATTAAATAAATCATCTTAAATGGAATATCTTTGGACTCGAACATCCGTCCCTGGCAACTCTTTCATCTTGCAGAAATTAAATACCTGTTCATCATCAAAAGTAACAAACACAATGCAAAGTACAAGAATACCTACTACTAATTAAAGAGATCAATTTTTAAAGTGAAGATATAATAACATCGTGAACAAAAAATCAAACACACATAATAAACTATCAAGGAGCAACTTCACAAAGCAAGTAATAAGATAATATCATCATATAGAGAGAGATAGGAGGAGCGAAAACTAACCCGATGCTTCCTTTTAATACTATAGGCATTTAAATGTGCGAAGCAAATAACACTAATATAAGACAAGAAATTAGATTGATCGAAGAAACTAACCGATTAAATAGAGCAAATATGCTTAGCAAACAAAACTTGAATCTGAATTGAGTTACAGTGGTCCACCAAAACACAAGAGAGCCTTTTCAATACAAGGACAACTATCCTCTTTCTTTTTTGGAAAGGCTATGAGAGTATATTTTTTTTTTACTGTTCTCCGTCTATTCTATTTTTTTTTTTTTATTGTGAAAGTCTGTCTGGATAATGGAAGAGAAGCCTCTTTATATAGTGAATATGTGACTATCAATAGAGAGGAAGCAAATAAATTAAGGAGTAAATCAGGGATGTTTGTCCCTTAATCACATAAAGAGAATCAATTGGACAGAAGAATAAATATTATTTACCATAATGAAAAAACGTAAGAAAATCTAAAAGAATCAGAATTAGCATTTTTTCAACTAACAAACCAATTGCACATGCTATAAAAAAGGAAAATTAGTCAGGGAATATTACCTCTTGCCCTGATTAAATTTGAAATTAAGTAATCAATATCATATTATAATTGACTAAACGAACAATTTATTCTAATTTTGAAGCTGCCGAAACAATTACATAAAAATGAGATATGCTTAGAGTCGATAAATGATCATAATTTACAGAATAATTAAGTACTCCAAAGAGATCGTATCAGCCAACATACAGAATTCAAACTTACCATGTTAAACATATAAAGACATATTAAATCACATTCAGAGAGAAGATATATACACTTGGTCTGCGATTCACTACAATCACATTAGATATATTAGCAAGGGATTGTTAATTTTTTTTTTCTAACAGTAGCATTTTAAGCAAAGCTAAAAATTGAAGTGAGATATTTATGCACAGGCTAGGCAGAAGACAAACAACAATCATATGTATTTAACCCAAATCTAAAAGTTTTTTTTTTTTTTAATTTTCTAAAGAAAACAAAAATTCCAATAGATATTAAGAGGACATACTTGGATTGCATTGAATAAGAGCCGTTTTACCTCGAGCTTTCCGATTTCCGATAAGTCTATCGGTAGCCATAGTTTCGTTGTTGTTAGTTCTGTTGCCACTGACCGGAAATAGGAGATAAGAGGGGAGCGGGGCTTGCCGGAGTGCTGGTGGTCGCCATGGCTGCTCGCTGGCGCTGCTGCCAGAGATGTCGCTGGCTGGAGCTGCTGTTGATGGGTTCGCCTTGCCGGAAAAAAGAGAAGAGAGGAGAGGAGGCGACAGGGCTGTCGCCGGCTGGGGCCACTGCTCGTTGGTGGCCCCGCCTGACTGTTCTCATTTGCTGGAAAAATAGAGGAGAGGGAGAGAGGGTGGGGGGTCGGCGGCTGGAGAGAGAGGAGAGGAAGAAGAAGAATAGTAAAAAAGAGTCTAGGGTTGGGTCTTTTGTTAAAATAAGAAGGAATGGGAGATTTTAATCCTAGCCGTAGGATTAGTTTAGATGAGCGGCTAAGATTTGATCTAGGATTTAATTTTAGAGATGGACGGACGAGATTAAAAGGAAATTTATAAGAAGATCAGATTGAAATGGGTTTGGGAATGGCTAGAATTGAAATGAATATGGCCAGAATTGGAATAAAAAATTGCTATATTTGAAAAACAATTGGAATTGAATAGGCTAGAATTAGAATAAAATAGCTAAAATTTAAATGACTTTGAGAAATGCTATTCAATTAAAATACTACAAATATTATAACATTTTATAATAAAATCACTTAAATTTTAAAACATTTGAAATGAAATAATTATTTTGAGTTTTACTAATAATTAAAAAAATATTTATGATAATTTTATTAAGCATGCATACTAAAATATATAGTTTTTTAGACAAAATTGATTAAAATTTTAAATTTGAAATATATTTTAAAATACGTATTTAATCGAATAGCAATTTCAAAAAGAGTTAAAGGTCGGTCAAAATTGGGTGTCAACAAACAATTTCTCAACCTCAAAGTTTGATAGTGGGTAAGGACACAAATAATTTTCGTCATTTAGTTTATGGGTTCATCTGAGTTAAAAGGTTTGATCCATTCTCCAAGTAAAAGAATAAATTTTGAATTCAGTGAATTAAATGTGTTTGTGATATATTGCCAAATTTAAACATCTCATTTAGATTTTGTAACTATCTCTACATTTTTAGATAATTTAATACAAGTGGTTGCTTCATTGAATCTGATTTGCTAATAGGACGCCTTGACTTTGATCATGATGGACTAGTATAGTAGTATCTAATCAGTCTACTGGTTTTGCTAATATATTTTTTCAGGATTCACAAATTAAGCATTTAATTTTGAATACAAGGCTGGAATTAATAAGAGCACAATGGATGGACATCTAGTTCCTCCTGGTGCTCTTATTAAATTTGTGTAAAATGGTATTTAGTAACTTGAACTAGAAATAAATTTGAGCAATCTAAGGCAAACATTTTGAAGTCGGGTTGTCTGAACAAGGAAAGTCACTCAGATTTTAGAAGGGCATTTTGGTCTTTTCATTAACTAATTAATTAAATTCATTTTTGGTAATTTAACTGGGGTCAAAACATATTTGGTTCAGTTTACGCTTCACAACATTACGCAAGGGTTTTGAGAGAAGAGAAAAGAGGAGAAAGAGCCAAAGTTCGTCGCGTTCTTGATTTTCACTTGCGGATTTTGCCAAGGGTTAATTCCTGCGAGGTATGTCAGATCACATAGCTTTCGATTCATTCACCCACATGCCAATCATATTTAATTCCGAGTATTTACGTTCTTGAATGTAGAGTAATTGAGTTCTTGATGGATTTTGTTGAAGTTTCTATTGGATTCTTGATTGTTGAGTTTTTGGAGGAGTTATTGAGATGATTTGATGAAATTTAAGGTTGTTCTTGTGTAGATTCTTGTATATTTTAGTTGGGTATTTGAATCTAAGTGTTTGGGGAAGAAACCAATTGAATCTAAATGGTTTAGAGTTGAAAAATGAACAAGAAAAATCATAGGATTTCTGGCAAGGGGCTGGCACACCGTGCCACTCAATGCGCCAACATAAGGCACCTAATGTTTGGCCTCTAGGGTGCCGTGCCACTCATTGTGCCCCAAGTCAGTCTCTGAAGTTAGGGCTTTGGCGCCCTGCCCCACTCAATACGTCAGGGCCGCCAAGTCCCCTACCCTTTCCCACTTCTTTCTGTTTGAGTTCCCTCAAATCGTACCAATGTTTCTAGTTTATTTCTACACTCTAAGGTATGTATTAACATTGAGAGATCATTTATAACATGATATCATAACCCTTGAATCCATAAATAAAATTCAAGGAAAATTAAGAGCTAAGTTGAATGTTATTTCTAAACATTCTCAGTGCATCTATTTAGACAATTTATTAAGATTGTATTTAAGTACATTTTCAGTTGTGTACGTCCTCTGCCGAGAGTCTAGCCATGCCAAGGGTTTGCTTGGGGCCAGCAATGGTTCTTGAGTGCCAGTCCAACCCAGGGTGTAGGCTCGGGGTGTGACAAACTTGGTATCAGAGCACAGAGTTCAAGAATCCTAAGGAGTCTATTAAACTGTGTTTGTAGAGTCCTAGTTATCGGTGTGAAGCATGCCAAATTTATAATTAGGAAGTAGAAACATTTAGGAATTATCTCACTTCTTTCATACTTATTTCGCGCGATAGAGTTTATCTATAAAAAGTTTCTTCTAATTCGTGCTTGCGCGTATCTTTCAGATTATGCCTCCATAAAGAGCTGTCAGAGTTAGTCTTGCTAGAAGGAATGTCGAGGAACAAAAGGTACCTAATGCACTAGAAATGCAACCCCAAGGAGAGGTCAGCAATGCTGAATTTCATGAAGCTATCTAAATGTTAAGTCAAGCTGTGACTAACCAAGTGGAGCAACAAAGAGAAAATCGACAGGAAGTGGCTGATACTTCTAGGATGCATTAATTCTTATGGATGAATCCTCAAATCTTCACTGGTTCAAGTGTCACTGAGGATCCAAAAAACATGGTTGAAGAGCTTCAGAATGTTTTTGAGATTATGCATGTTGATGATGCTTAGAGAGTGGAACTAGCTGCATAGAAATTGAAGGGTGTCGCTAGAATCTGGTGATCAATGGAAGAAGAATAAAGCTGAGGGTAACCGATAGTGAGCTAGTCTGTGTTCGAGAGTGCATTCATGGGGCGTTTCTTTCCCCGTGAACTTAGAGAAGCAAAAGTACAAGAATTTCTCACTCTTAAGCAAGAATATATGACTGTTTATGAGTACAGTCTGAAGTTCACCCAACTTTCCTACTATGCTCCTGAGATGGTTGATGACATAAGGAGCAGGATGAGTTTATTCGTTGTTGGGTTGTCTCATCTGTTAAGCAAGAAAGGCAAGGCAATTATGCTGATAGGGGATATGGACATAGTAAAACTAATGATCCATGTGCAATAGGTCGAGGAGGAAAATATGAGGGATAGAGAAGAGTTTAGAAATAAGAAGGATAAGACATCAGGGAATGAATCCTAGTATCAAAAGAGTAATGCGAACCGATCTTATTTCCAACATAAGCAAAATGGACCTGTTCCATCATCTCCTAGTGCACCTAGACCAAGGAATATAGGTGAATTCAACAATCAGAATTCACAAAATTTCAGATCTAGGCCTGCACAGTCTCATGGTAGTATGACACAAGGGGATAATAGGACTCCTGCGTGTGCTAAGTGTGGTAGGATCCACTTAGGGGTGTGTCGTGATGGCTCCATAGGTTGCTTCAGGTATGGTCAGAATGGTCATTTTATGAAAGAACAGACAAGGAAATGGTAATGGGGGTAATAGAGCCCAATTTTCTTTAGTTGCTCCACCAGACAGAGATGCGTCTAGGAGCTATTTCAGGGACAAGCGGAGGAGAAAACCATCTGTACTCTATTACTAGTCGCCAAGAGCAAAAAGATTCACCAGATGTTGTCACTAGTATGATCCAAGTCTTTAATTTTAATGTTTATGCTGTGCTAGATCCAGGAGCGGGTCTATCTTTTGTGACTCCTTATGTTGCGATGAATTTTGATATTCTTCCTGAGAATCTTCTTGAGCCCTTTAGTGTTTCTACACCTGTTTTTGAGTCTATTCTAGCTGAGAGAGTCTATCGTGATTGTATCATTTCCGTCAATCACAAGAGCACCATGGCTGATTTAGTTGAGTTAGACATGGTAGATTTTGATGTCATTCTAGGCATGGACTGGCTTCATGCCTGTTATACCTCAGTCGATCGTAGAACTCGAGTTGTTAAGTTTCAATTTTCTAATTAGCCAATTATAGAGTGGAAGAGTAGTTCAACAATGCCTAACGGTCGTTCATTTCATACCTTAAGGCGAGAAAGTTGGTTTCCAAGGGGTGTGTCTATCACTTAGTACGAGTTAATGATTCTAGTGTTGAGACACCGCATATTCAGTCAGTTCCAGTAGTAAAATATTTTCCAAAAGTCTTTCCAAATGATCTTCCTGGAGTCCTTCCTGAGGGAGGAATAAACGTCGGTATAGATATTCTTCCTGATACTCATCCTATACCATATAGGATGGCACCAACAGAGTTGAAAGAGTTAAAAGAGTAGTTGAAAGATCTCCTAGAGAAAGGTTTTATTAGACCAAGTGTCTCAACTTGGGGCGCTTTGGTCTTATTTGTGAGAAAGAAAGATAATTCTCTTAGAATGTGTAAGGTTATTATCAATAATAAGTATCCTCTTCTGATAATTGATGATCTTTTCGATGAACTTAAGGGTGCCACTTGTTTTTCTAAGATAGACCTCAGATCTGGTTATCATCAGTTGAAAGTAAGAGAAAGTGATAGCCCTAAGACATCTTTCAGGACTCGCTATGGTCATTATGAGTTCCTAGTTATGTCCTTTGGTTTAACCAATGCTCCTGCATCATTCATAGACCTTATGAACATAGTATTCAAGCCTTATCTAGATTGTTTGTTATCATATTCATTGATAACATTCTAGTCTATTCAAGGAATGAGGAAGATCATGTTAGTCATCTCAGAGTAGCTCTCCCAACTCTAAAGGATAAGGAGTTATATGCCAAATTCTTAAAGTGTGAGTTCTGGCTTCAGTCTCTCGCATCCCTAGGTCACATTATTTCCGGTGATGAAATTCGGGTTGATACTCAGAAAATAGTGGCAGTGCAGAATTGGCCTAGACCCACATCTCCAACTGATACCAGGTTGACTACTGCCCCAGTATTAACCTTACCTGAAGGTACGCAAGGTTTTGTTCTGTATTGCGATGTATCCATAGTTTAAGTGGGTTGTGTGTTAATACTGAATGGTAAAGTTATAGCTTATGCCTCCAGACAGCTGAAAGTTCACGAGAAGAATTATCCAACCCATGATCTAGACTTGGCTATTGTAGTATTCGCTTTAAAAATATGGCGTCACTATCTTTATAGTGTTCATGTGGATGTGCTCACCGATCACAAGAGTCTTTAGCATGTGTTTAGTCGTAAAAAGCTTAATCTCAGATAGAGGAGGTGGTTAGAGTTACTCAAGGATTATGATATGTTTATTCTCTATCATCCAGGTAAGGCTAATGTGTTTACTGATGCTTTAAGCAGGTTGTTTATGGGTAGTACCACCCATGTTGACGAAGAAAAGAGAGAGTTAGCGGACGATGTGCACAAACTTGCACGATTAGTAGTCTGACGAATGTATTCCACTGATGGAGGATTACTAGTGATGAATGGGGCTAGATCATGTCTGAAGTAAAATAGAAACAAGACAAAGACCCTATTTTTCTTGAATTGAAGGCAAATGTTCATAAGAAAATATTAATGGCTTTTGAACAAGGGGAAGATGTTGTATTGAGGTATCAAGGTAGATAGTGTGTACCAATGGTGGATAAACTCCAAAAGAGGATCATGGAGGAAGTTCAGAGTGTCACGACCAAAGGCTAGACCCCAGACATAACACAGCGTACTTGACCTTGAAGGGGTCTCATACAAGCCTCTAGAATCATCATTAAATAGGACATAGAAATAATGCGGAAAATTTAAAACTTTATAATCGAAGTTCAACTTCACTTTTCATAAAAGAAAGTAATAGGAAATCTAGACTTTGTCTCATTTACCATCTAAACATAGGAATATAAAGTTTTGGGACTTAGCCCTTTTACATCAATAAAAGTCTCAATATATGAGATACAAAATGAAACTAAGAAATAGGAAATCCCGTCCTCAAACTTGAGGACTCACCACAACTTGGAGATAAGGAATCCAAGTCTTCTTCAAAAGGAGAGTGAAAGTCACCTAGCCGGAACCTACACTCAGTAAGATGTAGAAGGAAGAAGGGATTAGCACATACTATGTACCAAGTATGGAAACATGCATAAAATCCTTAAAACATGATAAAAGGGGCATTTTATTTGAAAAGAATGCATTTATCAAGTTTGGAAATCAACATACATTTTCAATGTCAAAGACAAGCCATAATTACATTTATATTCACCACATGGTAACATCAACACCTTAGCAACCCCTAAGGAACACTTGTGCAATGTATGGTTGGCATCCCATAATACCAAACATACCAAGTACTCCTTCGAACCTACCTTGGTCATACATATCATCTTTGGACTTCATCATAGTCAATAGTCATCAACAAGGAACTAGTCATGTACGTTACTTCGTTCATATCAACTAACCATTCAACATACATGCATACATTCAATCTCATCATAACATAAAAGAACCATCCCATAACATCCTACTAAGTCTACTTGTTCAATGTGGAAGTGAAGTCCCATACCCCCACTAAGTAAACTCACCAAGAAGTCATACTTTAGTTCATGTCTCATTCATTATCTTGTCATATAGGGAAAAATAACCATAACCAACATAGACCATGTGAGCTACATGTAAGCCGGTGTCGTGTAACCACACACCGAAAGAAGGTGTCCTACTTGCCTAAGGGAGAACTAACATGTTTAGCCTTAAGGTGGATCCAATAGCTAAAGTCCTATGTTGGCACATAGTTATGGGTTAGGGAGATTGCTTCTATAATCCCTCCCTATTGCATTGGCGTAGGGGCTTCAATCTCATGAGTTCACTTGGATGACCCAACCTATTGCATTAGCGGAAGGGCCTTTACCTCATTGTCCATATCCACTCGGTGCTAAACATTATTTCCCAAATTATACATAATTAGTCTAACATTGCATTTACATGTGTGAAGGAGTGCTCTACCCTTTGTTCAATACTATACATCATAATAGCTCATAGATTCATTAGAGGTGAGAATGTACTTTCAACCTTAGAATCAACATTAACATGTGAGTAGAACTTTCACATAACATTCATAGTGTTTTTCATGAGAAATAGCCTTTCAATCAAACAACCATGTTATCACCATCCTAGACAAGTCATACATAAATATGTGTAAAGGGTAAGGGGAGAATTGACCTTTCAAGAATACATCAATTTACACAATGGTGACAAGATCTTTACCTTTCAAGTGAACCATGAGTTCACATACAACTTTCATCAATCATGAACAAACCCTCACAATTTACCCCCTTCAAGGGTGATGAACCAAGTCTCACAATCACACTTAGGAATACTACTTTAAGCATGAATAAAACAAGATTCTATAACTAATTCAACATAAATACAATTCATAGTCTTCATCTTGCACCAACAAACCCATCATAATTCATGAAATTAGGGTCATGGGGTAACACATGGGTTCATGGGAAATTTTACAATAAAAATCACCATCAAACATTAATTAATCCATAATATATGACAATTAACACAATGAAATCATTTTTAGGAAGAACCCATGACTAGAGTAGAAGCCCTAGTTTTTGAACAATATACCAATTTCGAAATTAGAGTTTGAAGGGCTTCATAGAGAAAAGTCTTCCATGAATCATGGTCCCCATACCTTAATTTAAGCTTTCATGGTCCCCATACCTTAATTTAAGCTTTGCCCACGATTTGGAGTTGAAATGATGGATTCTTGAACCCTAACCTTCAAGTTTTTGGTGTTCTTCAATAAAGGAACTTCTAGAGAGAGAAATATTGAGAGGAGAGGATTTTGTGGAAATATTTGGGTGTTTGATTTTATGACTTGAAAATGGGTGAAATTGACTTTAAAACTATATATAAACCACCCCCTAAAATACCCAAAATACCCACTTAATTGGACTACAATAGGAAAAGTCTTGTTTAACCCTTACTTAAAACTCCCCCCAGGCACCAAGCCCACCTTTACGAGCCGTGGTAAGGACCACGACTCGTAGTCCTACTTGTAAAAGTGAGGCAGTGGCCTCCATTTTTGTGTTAAAAGTTCAATCGCCCAATTCATCTCCACGGGCCTCTTCACGACTCATGAAGTGGACCACGACACTTGGTCATGCCTGTAGAGTTGGGGCAGTGACTTTTCCATTTGGGGCCATTTGTCTATTTGCCTAAGGCAACTTC